>OY856412.1:876615039-876945039 GCA_963693085.1 Alisma plantago-aquatica | reverse complement strand
TCTCTCTCTATATATATACTCTCTCTATCACTCTCTATCTCTTTATATATATATATATACACACACATATACATACATATATATATATATATTATTTTGCAACTTTTTGTATTGATTGATTTTATCACAAATATGAAAAAATGATAGTTCTTGTTGTTTACTTGTATTTAACATTGCAATTAACATGCTATTTCTTTTGTAAGTAAGTTATATTAATCAATAAGGCAGAACAACATATAGTAACATATGCATATAAAGGAAGGGTCCATAAGCACTAGAGGTGCAGAAAGCCCATTACCCATAGAACAAACCCCTTTAGAGGGTAGGAAGGGTACTCTATGATGAGAAAAGCTAAAGGTATAGGCCAACCCATATAAGTCCCAAAAAGGTGTTTCTTTTTTGTATCCTCATACCATATATAAACAATATTGATCTGGGTGGGCTCCCCTTAAAAACCCACTACACATACATGAAAAACATACAAGGAAAGCCTCACAAGGTAATGAAATGCCAAATGGAGACATCTAGGGGCCAAGATAATCAACAACAGAAGGAACCTCAACAACTAGAGAAAACAACATAATTGTCGACAGGGAAGGGCATCAACACAAAACTTGTAGACCAAGATCAACATTAGGGATCTAGTCTTTCTCATCCTAACATTTCTCCATTTCTTATTTATCCCCTTCTAGAGACTAGTGTGTCTTCTCCCCCTCCAAAATGGCACTCATTGTTGCATCATGTGTTAGTGGTGGATCTTCTCCTTCTCGTTCTATTCACTTCTCAATTTCTTCTACAATCTTTCCTTGAGACTCGCACAACCCTAAGATGGATTCCTATTTTTCAAAATTATTTGGGAGATTTTTTTTCATTAATCTCACAAAACCTCACCATCTCTATGACTTCACATATTTGCATCAACATACATATGCCATGAAAATCTGATTTTGTTCATATGCATCGTCCTACCCCTACCAATAACACAAATATTGGTAATTTTTTTCTATGTTTTACCTTAAATCTCTTCCTCAATCATGGGTATGTTGGACCACCATAGTAATATTGTTGACAATCTATTGGTCTGAACCACGAAAATGGCTCAAACACATTTGGTTGATGTCTATGAATGTTGAACAAATACCCATTCCCCCAACTACTAGTAAACTGTCAAGTTCCATTTTACTCCCCTCACTTGTGTCTGTGGATTTTTTTTAACTTTTTGAGTTCTTATTTCTATTTAAAGTGGTTTTTCTATTGTTGGATCAATTGGAACTAAGTCATTGAGGCCTTGACATTTTTGGTTCTATAGACCATATTTTGCTTGACCTTCTCCCTATTTTTTCATGGTAGACAATGAAGGTGTAGGTCCCATCTCACCTTGTGGCATGAGTAATTGGTCAATTGGTCCTTGGGACCAAAGGGAACTAGAAGTAGAACCCTACCATCCTCTATCTTGTTCAATCACATTTTGTTTGAGTTGATTTCTAGAATTTAGCTCATGTTATGAATATCCTCATAGACCCATTCCATGGAGTCACCAAGCATGCGGTTTCACCATTTTGACATTTCATTGATTTGTTTCTAGTCACAAGGATATGGATAGTTTGATCTTTCTGATTGGATTTTATTACAAACTCAGAATGAAGTTTAAAATTTAGCAACTAATTTCTTGCAAGTTAGAAAAATATTAAAATATGTCCTGGAATCCTAAAATTATAATATGTTTAGCTATATAGGTTTTAGGACCTAAATTGATCTTATTGAGGGTTAATTTTAAAGTTTGTAAATGACATGAAATTTAACCCTCATCTTTATATAACATGCTATTAGTTTTATACAACCTAGATATTATATTATAGGGTTGTCTATTGATGATCAAATAAAAGGTATGTGCATATTTCCTAATTTTAATTGGGCATCAATGACTTAGAAATCCTAATATTATTTATTGAGGCATTTCCCTAATTTAAATCTTATTTAGATCCCTTTTGAAACCTTTTTTGAATATCCTCTATTATGGTTTTATTTTCTATTCTTGGAAACTATAGTAAATAGATCATTTATTGATGGGTCATTTGACCCCAAAGGTCTTGTTTTTGATATATTATTTTCTCTCTATAGTTGAATATTATCTAGTTTAATTAATTATCTTTCCTACCCTATTATTTGCCTAACATTAGGACTAGTAATATATGTTGGGAAATACGACATTAGATAGGCATCAAAAATTAAAAAAATTACTGCCATATTTCCCATTAACTAGCAGATCGCGTCAATGACTACGCAATGAGAAGGATGGTTTTACGAAGATATATCTGGTCCTAGAACAAGTCCAACAACAATCCTCATCGATGTAGATGTGCACTCTGTCTTGGACGGTGTCTGTGCAACTCTTATTAGCACTCAGACTTGTCTGACTGCTCCTCCAAGGGTAGCAAACTCATACACCTATTCCAATGACTCCTCTGATCTCACCATGGACTACGAGTTGGTGTTTCTCTCCTAGAAACAACAAAATGACTCCTTTCTCTAGAGTAGTCCACACAGACCAAATAGAACTCATGTCATCATGTAAGAATGGACAGGAAGGAATTATCCCTCCCATTGGTGTACTAGTCACCAACATACTCTCCCACAACAATGATCCTCAGTTGTTTCTCTCCCTTGGATATCCCTCCTATGTCAGATAGGATTTGTCTGGGCTCTCGTGGTTACCACAACCAGAGATGACAACAATTATTAGAGCAACTAATTCTCAATTGTCTATGTAGTAGTTGTGCTATGGGAAGACCCCCGTACCCCTGTATATATAGGAGGGGTTAGGATCATGGTTCCTATTCCCCAGCCAATGCTGGACTAAAGCGAGAGTAGAAAGGATCGGAAGATCTTAAATTTTTGCAACAATTATAGAAGTTTCACAACCTGCGTGCATCAAAATAGTCACCTCGCCCAACGAGATGGTCATTTCGCTAAGCAAAATGGTCATCTGGGATGCAAGGCCGTCATCTCACTAAGAAAGACAGACATTTCACACTTTCCCAATCATATATGAATTAGCAAATTGTTTCCTAATTAATGTCATACATTAATTTACTTGCACTCAAAGTATGTACAATTGAAACGAGATTGAGAAAACTCTAGAACCTTAATTCGTCCTAACTAGTCCGTATCACACAAGAGAGACTCCTATCTCACTCACCCAGACGATCATCTAGTGAGTGTCGAGTCGATCGGTCCAACAGCTTGAATCGGTCGGTTCATAGGGCAGAACTAAACCAATTCAATTTCTGATCTACCTGACAATCCAAACAACTGTCTCAACACTTGAAATGCTCGTCTAGTTGTCCAAACAACTATCTAACCCTGTGAGATGGTAGTTTGGTAGTTCATTCAGACAATCTATTGAGTGTTTTGTGAATTGGGTACCTAAACACTTTAGTACTTAATTCAATTGTCATTCAAGATCTGAACTCTTCTTTTAGGTGAGTTCCTATGTGTGTGACCCTATAGGTCTCATATCACATTAGAAATGAATGTCCATAACAACTTATGAAATCACAATCAAAGAGTGGTTCCTAGTCACACATCATTGCTACCCAAGTGAACAGAAAGTTGGGAAGCAACTTCAACCTACAATCTGTCTATGGAGTTATAATGTTTGTATATCTCCTTTGTCACTGATATCCAAGTTGAACTAGAGGTATGGAGCAGTCATCCTCATTATTATTCAATCTTGTTCCTTGAACCAGAGCAAACTTTATGTGATATATGTAAGCTCAATATCACATATTGACTCACATGCGTATGGCCATACTTTTATCAGTCTCACTAATCAAGAAGCCTTGGATATCATACACTTGTAGGAGAGAAAAATCCCATATCTATCACTCATAGTCAATCCCCATGTGTCAAATTCACCCAATCATCATGTTATAACAACCCATGTTTCAGGATTGTGTTTGATGATGTTAAAGTGTACCCAACGACATGTGAAGAGTGTAGTGATTTCAGGTCTAAGAACCACCACCACCACCATCACTATGAGACCTGACTATGAATTCCATGATCATGGCTTCCATGTGTCAGTCTCACGACAGTTCTATCTGATAAACTATTCTCTAACATGCATTTGTGTGCTTAGTTTCCATATCATGCAACTCCTTAGTAGAGAGTTTATCTTTCATACTATATCAAACTCTTTTCCATTTGATGAAATTTTATAATTACATTTGGTTAATTGCTAAACGTCGATCATATAAATAAGATAATGGCCCTTGCCCTCGTGGTCCACCTTGATTGGGGATAATACGGGGAGGGGGTCGTAACATTTGATATCAGAGAATGCCTTACCAATCAACCTTTAAAATTTTTTAAATTTTAAGAGTTATGTAGAGACTAAGGGAATTATTAGAGTAGTTTTTTAAGACGATAGTGTCTAGAAGGAACCACGAACTGAGGGTTGGAAAAACTTTCCTACTTACCTCTAGGCAGCTTACAAGGACTCCCGGGCCTATGCATCCTTCATGGCCAAAATCGAAGGATTTTACTTGAAATAAAATACCACTAGGATTTCTTCCCATCAAAATTTCATCCCTTCTCTACCCCCTTGCTTCACTCACCAAAACCCTAAGGACCTGATAATGGTTTCCTTTACTCTTTTGAGAATTAGAATTATGGATATAGGGAATTATGGAATCCTCCGCCAAATAATAAAATGCATGTAAATAAGATGTCATGGGCATAATTTTATGATGTTTTATATGACCTAAACATAAAACTAAAATTGAGTTATGTGAACCAACATGGCCCATATCAAGACAACTGTCATCCTTGAAGACACACACCAGGACCACCCTAATAGAAGGCTCTCTTGTAAAAAGAGGATGTCCTCAGATAGGAGAAGGAAGATGATGGAAAACGAGTCTTCCAAGAAGCGGAAGAGGTCATAGGTGGCCACCACTAAGGGAAGGATTCAAGCCCAAAGTTGTCCCCTTTGATATCTCAAACCCTGAAGATAGTCCTGACCCTAGGAGCGAGCCTATGATTGAAGATGAGCCCAAGGATGACTGTGATCATGCTTTCGGCTCCACACTGACTATCGAGAAAGTAATTATTCATACCCCTAATACGCTATGGATAGAGAAACATAAGAAGTTCGCCAAGTTACCTGTGAAGATTCTCGACAATCGAGTTATGCAATTGAACAAAAAGGATACTGAGTTGGTGAAAGCTTTATGGCAGATCATGGTTCTGAAGAAACCACTTGGGAGCTTAGAGATGAGATATTTCGTACTCACCCTTCTCTTTTTGTATGAGATTTCAGGAATAAAATTCTTTTTAATGGGTGGAGTGTTGTAACGAATTGAAATTTATGTATAATCTTAATTTAGCCTTTTTCTAAGCTTTTCCTTTCATTTCTGTCCTTGATATGGAATTAGTGGAAATTATAAAGGTTTGGTGTACATTTGTTCCCTATACTTGACATTATAAGGATTTATGCACAAATACCTCAGTAAAAGTTTATAAAAATATTTTTTTTATAAAATATCCACTTAAGAGGGATCAGGATAAAATAAAATCACTCTAGATGTTTCTGTGGACTTTTGTATGAGAAAAAGAATAAAAAAATCTTAAAACTAAGAAAATGTAACTTCAAATGAATTAATTTTTCAATTAATTGAAAACAAGAGTAAACTACCTAAAATCAATAAAAGGGGAATTTAAGACATAATTCTAAGTCCAAATTCATTTTCTTTGAGTACAAGTTTGCTTGAGTGATAAGTTTCACAAGTTTTGGAAAATTAGTAATTATGATTGTATTAATTGAATGGGAAAATAGGAGATATGTCAAAAACATAAAATAAATTCATTTATTACTCCAAAAGTAACAACTTATGCCAAATTCATAATGTACACATTAATATAAGCCTTTGAATCATGAGAGAAAAAGTATGTCAAACCTTTAAATATTAAATAAATGTACAAACAACTTCAGCATATAAAATTGATGGCAAATTTGTATCCAAGACACATAATGTAGCTTGTGGGTGAAGTGTCATCAAATTTGGAGAATCTTATAACCATTAATGATGGAAGAAAGAGAAAATATAATTTGATTTATTTTACCCATTAAAAGTTCTCAAAGGTCAAATCTAATTGCATATATGGATACCTCATATCAAAAATAGACAATGTGTCAATTTTCAACTGATTTGGAGCATATTTGCCCCCTCAAACGAGGAGAGATAAAAAGAAAAATTCTTATATACACACTATATTTCATTTTAATTAGGATTTCATTTAACCTGTAATGCAGATTTTAACAGAAGTTATTTTTGCACGTATGATCTTGACCGTTGTATCTCCGATCTGATGACTCTCTGCCTTCATCTAGCTCACGACTAGATAGGAAACAAGAACAGTTGGCACATGATTTTTGGATTTGAATTTCTCTCTCTCTCTCTCTCGAGATTTTTGTTCCATTGTGTTCTAAAAATGATCGCGCACCCATGCATACCTTACTTAAACCCTATGGTTGCATATTTCTGAAACACCTAATATTGGGCTCCAAGGTACCTCAGTCACCTTGAAAAACCCTAGATACACATCCATATCTATAAATAGTACCCCCAAAACCTTCGTCTCCTCTTGCCCAATTCTCCTTTCCTCTTGATTTTCTCGTTCCTCGCGTGTGTGGACGATAGGAAGCTTGGAACGAGTTTGGGTTTTCGGCAGTTATGGTTAGCTTTTTGTGCCACTTTGATCTACCAATGTGTCGACCTTAGATTTACACGCCAATCTTACCAAAAGTTGAAGGTCAGCTTGAGGAGGAAAATGAATCTTGGAGGATCCAACAAAACCGACTTTATGTTAAATGTTGTCTAAGGGCATCATGTGGCTCTAGACCGACCACACTGACATCAATGCAGTAACATGATGATATGGAAGCTTTGTGCACAAGAGAAATCGATCTACATAGTGTCGGAGGTGTTTTTCTGTCGACACATTGGTAGATCTTACTGTTGCTATTAATATTGGCCCTGGTATTAGATATGATGGTACTTATCGTACCATATATCTATCGTTCAATCAGTTCTCACCTGCCATTACTGATTTTCTTTTCTAATGTAAATTATATATAAAAGAAATTTAAGGCCCGGACTGACATCTTCTTTGTGGTTTCCACAGCGGGTGATCGGTTCAAAATTCAAATTACCGCCTGATTACACAATTATCTCTTTGTTTCCGCTCACAAAAGTCAAGATTCTGAAAAGTTGACAAGTTCACCTATATAAATGTGGTCCCGTAGCTCAGTTGGTTAGAGCGTTAGTCTTATGAGCCGAAGGTCGCGGGTTTGAGCCCCGCTGGGACCAGAAATTGACTTTCAAAGGAAGCCCCAGTTTTAGAAATAAAAATGGTTGCCTAGCAGTTTTTTGGATACAACATTAAAGTTCACTGTAACTCATAGCCACCAAAATTAGGGGTGAAATATCAATAGGAAGAATAATCACCAATTCTATGTACAATTATTCATGTCCTTTGGTATGAGCTACTTTTAAGAGATGACAATGGTGCGGTTAATTGTATCACATTTTACATTATATAACCGCACCACATGCTTATGGTGCATATAAGGTTTTAGATTCTTAAAATTGTCACGTTGTGGTGCATTTATATGGTTTTAGAAAGATAAACATAAAAAAAACCACACCGTGGTTAATTTATTTTAATATATATATATATATATATATATATATTTAAAATATTACTCTAATCATATTGTTTATTGTTGTTGTCACATGTCATTACTAGATTCCTACTTTTAATTGGTGTTTGATGAAACAAAAGTATAAAATTTTACTTTTTTAGCAACTAATACACAAATAAGTTATCCTCTTTGTAACTTCAAAAAAAAGTTATCCTCTTTGTACAATTACTAAACAAACAAGGACATAAAATTATTACCCTTGATAATGTACTTTTATTATTTTATATATATTGTGGTTCATATTTATGTGTATTCTTACATCTCGATAGAGCCACATGTATAATGGTGGTAGATAGTTATTTTCATTGTGGAATTATTTCGTATATTCTACTTAGAACTTATTGATTTGTTGCATGCAAGCTCGAGTAGAAATATACAACGATTAAAAACTAGAACACAATCAATTAATGTGAGAATTTGATTTATTACTATAAGCGAACTATTACGTGTTGACATAGAGATGTAGTTATTAGTAGAAAATAAAATAAAATTAACAAAAATAAATAAGTTGAAAGAAAAATAGAAAGGCATAAAAGAGAAAGACCAAGTCAAGAATAGATAAATAGTAATCTTTCTCCATAGTTTATTCAAATATTTTACCACCCTCCAACACCAATATTTTTTAAATTCCCCTCTATCTTTTAGAAAATAGGTCATTACACTTAATTGAAAATATTATTTATTTTTTCTCATTACAAATATTTACATGCTTGAAATGAAGAGGATGACTTAATAGAGGAGAGAACTTAAGGATATACTTTAAATAGAATCATGTAATTTGAAAAAAAAATGAATGCATATTAGTGGGGGACTAATAGATTTTAGAAGAGGATGATATTTGTACTTTGAATGAAAAAATATGTGTGTAGTTGGAAGATATTATATATAAGTTCATTGTTGTACCTGGTCTGAAAATTTCAAAGGATCCCACGATCATAGCAACAATTAAAAAAGTAAAAGAACATAGTATATTGATGAAGCTTTGATTCACCACCTGATTTTATTCGTAAAACAAGAAAAAGTTCAGACAGATGTTTGATTCAGCGATCCTATTATGAGCATGGAAGGTGTTAGCACCCCCATCTCACCCGATAACGATATTACAACCTTTTTAGTCATCTCAGACTAAAACATCGATGATCAATGTTGTTGTTAATGAAAATGGCGGAAAATGGTAAAAATGATTTTTATGTTGGATGACCTTTGGGGCTGAAGATGATAGTGACTTTCCCGTTGTTGCCTTAAAGATCCAATTTTTATACGTGTTTTGGTCCCATTTGCCTCAGGACCTTCCTCAAAGGAGATCCATCACTAGAGGTTGGGATTGATGTGTAGGAAGAGAGAGAGGCAAGAGTGATTAGATTCAGTAGAAAAAGATCAATTCATTAAAAGAGTGTGCAAATATGAACATTATAGATAATCAACTAGCAATAATTTTGAATTAATTCCATACAACTCAATTGGGAAATCTATGAACAATACCCTATTTAAGGTGGAATTGAAAAATAATTGTACTTTTGGACCAAAGGAAGGTTTCTTTGTAGAAAGTCCTAAACGGGGTTAAGGTGCATGAAAATGGATGGATTAAATAGGAAGAATTGTGGGAAAATAGGGGAAAATGTGGAAAAAGGATAAAATGTGGAAATTATGATGAAATCTAAATTAGCTAGAGAATTAACATTTAAATGATTTTTTGTTGAGTGAGTAAAAATGGGATGTTAACAGTTTGATCCTCTCAAGACAAAGTTCAAGATAAGAGTGAGAATTGTAGAGTTGAGATAACTCTAACACCCATTTTTAGTTGTGAAAATTAAAAAGGTTGGACTCATCAAATATGTTCTGAGTAATTTTGTGGAGGCTGGAAGCATAAGTGGTGTATTTTCCTTCTAAGGATAAACTAATGAGGATGAGATTGGGTATGAATTACTTCTCCAGAACAAGGTCAGCCTATGACTTGAGCAAATTTCTATATCTTGTCAATCATTCATTCCCCTGGAGTTCTAATGACCTAGAAGAAGCTTATCGACCACAAAGTGTCTCTCATCATTGCTTTAGTTCCAAAACATATGCATGTCTGATTCTCCCACTAACTCATGCCTTAGTAAGAGAAAGGTGGATGTGAAAAAGAATGTGATTTGTGGTTTGCCAAAGACATTAAGATCATCAGTATGTAATCGTTGAAAATGTTGGCAACTTCTCTGTTGTAAAATATCTTGAAAAGAAGTCATCACCTCTCTACTCTTTCTATGCATTCAAGTTTTAGTTTTTTTAGGATATGTACCAAATTCGGGTTAGGACCACGACCCCAAAGCGGTAAAATTAGATGAGTTCTCATATGTGGAAATAGGGCTTTGATTGCTCAAGATAGAATATCGGGACGATCGACAAGTACCCAACTTCAAGGAAACCTCAATAACTAGTGACTGTACTAGTTAATCATATGCTCCCTAGAGCGTGCATGATCTTATAGGATATAGTTCATAGAAAGAGTGTAAACATCCATTGACATTGGATATCATGTGATCATCCAACTTTTAAGGTAACATATACGACTAGTGAGTGTACTAGTATTTCATGCATCCCCTAGAGTGTCAATGAATGATTATACTCGACTCTGTAGTTCTCACTGGATTCTGCTCACTTTTTTTTGAACTTCGTCCCTGAAGAGAAATGAATGTTAGATATGGCATTGATAGAATATGTGATCATCTGAAAGATTCTACTAGATGTGCAAATTGGAAAAGTTAATATATGCTCAAAATGTGATTGGTGTTGTCTAAGGTCAAGATCTTAACCCAAACAGATTTGGAAATGTGAGTGTTCGCTTGGTTTAGGTTTAGGTTTAGGTTTAGGTCATGATCCAGGACCATGGATTGATGTGTCCATGTAGGTAGGATTACTTCAATTTTAGGTCATGAGTTAGGATGATAGATGGGGATAAAAAAAATATCTAGATGTACACTGCATCAATTTTCAA
The DNA here is from genome assembly GCA_963693085.1 of Alisma plantago-aquatica. Taxonomy (NCBI): domain Eukaryota; kingdom Viridiplantae; phylum Streptophyta; class Magnoliopsida; order Alismatales; family Alismataceae; genus Alisma; species Alisma plantago-aquatica. The sequence continues at coordinate 876,934,294 of OY856412.1, read as the reverse complement.
AAGTTCTCAAGATAGAGAAGGTTGGGCACCAGACAAGTTTCTGTATTTAAGGTGGACTTGATGACCAATCACTATATCAGATAATTATCTACTCCCTACACCATCTATTAGCTATTTGAAGAGTTCCAAGTTGCTTGTTAGGACCTTTGAAATAATTGTGTTGGTTGTTGTAGTTCTTTGAACGTGATCAAGATGAAAAGATTGGGAACTAGACAAATATCTCAGGTTAAGGTGGCCTTCATGCCGATGAACTTTAGTCAAATAATCATTTGTTCTTTAGATCATTTTCCATCCCATAGGATAAATTTTGTGGGAAGTTATATCGAATATGATTGGATCTAAAGATATAAGGGTCTCACTAAAGTCTTCTAAAAAGGATCCAATGAAAGTTTATGTTAACATTAGAAAACATATGTGAAATGTAGGAATCAACATATCATCTACATGTCAATTGAAGAGTTCTAGGTTTCTTGTTAGGACCTGTGAAAGAATAGTCTAACTTCCCAAGTTTTACATGATGCTCAAGATGAATGAGTTTGGGAACCAAAAAAGTTTATAGTTTAGGGTGGTTGTCATGACTAGTGACTATATTGGATAATTTCTTGCTCCTTAGAGTATTTCCAATTGTCCAAAAGTGCTCAAGATAGATGAGAAGGAACTAGACAAGTTTTTGGATTTAAGGTAGTGTTCACGATTGATACTATTTGGTCCATTTCCTGCTCCCTGAATTATCTCTTGATTACAAGATGGTTGATCATGACAAGAGCGAGGTTTTCCTACTATATGTAGGTCCTTGATTAAGGTGCCTATTTGTTGAAAGGGTTTTTATAAGGAGTGCCAATTGAATGTAGTTCTCTATCAGGTGTGCCAACTTGAATGTTTGGCTCTATTAGGTGTGCCTGCTTGATGTAGGGTATGAGTTCAAGGATACACCACTAAGGAGAGCACATGGATGTTGATCCCTATTAAGGACAAGGCCTGGTTCATGAAGAATGTCTATTCAAGATAGGACTCTTCAGACAATTAGAATTGATTGTTGTATGCCTACTTAGAATAATAATCTAGCATGGATGACTATCTGATCATAGGTATTTAGTTTGAATGCATACCTAGATGTAGGGATTTTGATGAAGAGGGAAGCTTATCCAAGATATGGCTTTAGAATGGATGAATCTCGGTCAGATCTGATAATGAGATTTTGAATTGGTGTAGTATGAACCATATTATGAGATCTAGGATCTAGATGATATGATAGTTAGGCGTCAAGGATGGTCAAGATAGTAACCTGAGAATGCCTACATGGTGTCAAGCTCAGAGTGTGTTGATTCGTACCTTATTGTAGGTCTTTTAGGAATGAGGTGTCTATTCTAGATAGTACATTGACATTCGAGGTACCTTTCTATAGTAGGGCTTAAGTTTTGGTGCCTACCTGAGCATTGGACTCTATGATTAGAATTTAAGGAGACTATTTGGGAAGGGATGACAATCTAGTTTAAAGTCTTATCCTAGGATCAAAAAGATATTTATCCATTGATGTACGATTTGGTTCTGTATAAAGTCATGATTTAGGACCCAAAAAGGATTTGAAAATGAAGTTGGATTAGTTTAAGGTCATAACCTAGAACCCAAAAGAGATTTGAAGATAAGCTCATGGTGGTCTAGTTATAGGTCATAGTCCAGGACCCAAGAGAGATTTGAAAGTGACCATCCATAAAAGTGATCACAATTGAGGATGCCTAATAGAGTGTAGGACTTTTAAATTGAGGCAAAATCGCAAGTAGGTGTGCTTCCACCAATCATATGGATGATGACTCTAGGTCATTCTTGATTGAACAAGTTTGATGCATGTCATATTGTCATTTGAATTACTTAGTTTGAACTATTATAGAAGTAAGGAATGTGATGGTGAAATTTGTAATGGTCTGGAGTCAAGGTCCATCATATCATTCAGTCTGCTTTGGTGATGTGGCACTGATGTCACATTTTTGACAAGTCTATAGTGGTCCTATGAAAATTGATCAATGTGTCTTTCTTGGAAGGTAGAGGCTTGAAGCTGCTCCATATTTGTCATTAGCAGTATCCCTCGTTCGTGGGTTGCATATGTGCCATAGAACGTAAGTATGGTTTTCAATATCTAGGTAGATGATGTGCCTTGTCAGACTCTTTGCTTGAAGATGTGTGCAAGTATTACTAGATATAAATTTGAGCCACACTTTGTCTCTGTATTGAGCAAATTGTCTTGTATTTTCTATTTGAAATATTCTACCAATGATTCTCTAATGGAACTTGCTGATGAAGGTACACCGTGATTGTTGAAGTAGACTTCTTGATGTTGAAATGATATGTGATACCGACATAGAGCGGGACACTATCATATGATATTTCCTTTCTTTGCTCATCCTATTCAACACAATGGATTATCATGTTTTGAATTATGGTAGTAGCATTTCCCCCCTTGTTTTATTACAAAGGTTATCAAACTCTTCTTTTGACATGAATGTGATAATGTTAGATATTAAGAAGTTGTTTTAAAGTTTATTCTTGATTCATTTTTATTTCAACATACTATGATTTATGGATGCTTATATTGTCATTTACCATGGAAGATGTTATGATATGGCATTTGTTGGGTTGTTTTTTGGCTTAGGCCATTGGTCAACATTGACATCTTATGGACCAAGACCCCTTTAGTGAGCTAGTGGTAGCCCATGTTAGTTAGGGGGGCATCATGAGATTGGAGGGGTGGTCATTGTAGCTTGTCTAATGGAAGATGATAATTTCCATGCTCACCCTGCCTTCCACTTTCCAGTAGTAGATTTTAAGGTGATTTGAGACCCCAAACATGTTTAACCTTATCCAAAGTCTTTTGTGAATATGTTGGTTCTTTCCTCGAGATGATGATAGACATATGTATCACTAGGGGAAGACTTGTTAGGGTGGGTTTGATGCTCCACTGGCTCTTGGTTTCATTCTTGTATGACTCAAGTTGTTCCATGTAGTGACTATTTGAGAGGCAACTCCTCTACCAAGTTGGGTTAAGTATCCAACCATCAGAGACACCCCTATAGGGTCTATTCTTGACATTTATCGGTGCATACAATCTATCATAGGCATGTATCCACATTTTTGGGCATCTTTTAGACTCAATCATTCATTTTTTTGTATTTAAGTCCTTGAAGATGATGCTCTTAACATTAGGATGGGAGGTTTTGACTCCCAAAAGAGAGTTTTCATGCTCCACTAGTTTTAGATTTCATGCTTTTTTATCTTAGTCTTGTCATGTACTGAGTATTCAAGTGTAAACTCGTCACCTGGTAAAGTTAAGGATTCAGGTGTCTGAGACACCCCCATGTGCCATATCCTCGACATATATTCTAAAAAACAATTCACCAGAAGTATATGGCCAAGTTCGGGTTCCATTTTAGCTTCATAATTGATGTATATTCATTTATTCATTTTGACATTGTGGACATTGACAATTAGAGACTTAGGATGGCACTTGAATTGGAGACTAAAGGGAGTTTCCTAGAAAAGGTTCAGGATGTGTGTTCCCCAGGCTATATCATCATGGAAAATAGTGAAACATGAACAATGCCACAATGGATCCAAATCTTCTTATCCTCTAGTCCACTTGTCTTTATCGTGCCCAGTGAGTAGGGTTTAATCATATTTAAACATTAAATTTTGTGCAGGGAGTGACCATAAATTTGTTTTAGGATGTCTAGACTAAGTGAATCATTTCCAACTCACCTCTGGGGTGTTCAGTTTAAGAAGATCAAGAAGAGGACACTTATTGATTTTGAGATATGGTGTCATGTATCCATTTTAGCTTTAGATGATTTATTGAGTGATTTTTTTGGGGGAGATTAGGTTCATGAACCATTAGAGCCTCAAGATAACGGTTGTTCTCATTCCTTCCTAGGCCTTATGGTTCTACTTTGACCCTTCTGCTTCAGGGTGCAAGGGGGGCACATCTAGGTACTTTAGTAGATTAAGCATATTTTTTTACTTTTTTATTGCTTATAATCCATTTTATCATTTTGAAAAATTGTGATATTTTTTATATTCATTTTGGCTTTTTTGCTCATTTCATTTTGGGAAATTTTTTTTGTTTTAAATTTTTTGATTCTTTTGTTTAACCTTTTTTTGTTAAAGTAAAGACATATAGATAGATCCTTTACAATCCCCGTAGGCTTTGGGGCTCATGACTATTGAGTGTATTTGTGCTCTTTGGTAGAGCACTATCTTGACTGGAGACTTAATCAACCCTACGACAACCTCAAATGGTGTGTTCATGTTGTTCTCTAAGTGAAATGGGATTTAGTCAATTTTGTGTCTACACTTGGCTCTTCAGTGACAGGCCCCAGAGCGGCTGCATGTGTAAGGGAATCCACTTGGACCAAACTGGCATCGATCAGTTCTTGACTACTATGCTTGAGGTCTTTTTACACACATTTGTTTTGTGCCCAAGATGTATTGTTAATCACCATGAATGTTGGGGTTTTAGCTCTTTGGAAGAGGATTACAAGACTTCTTTATGGTTGTGAACTTCACAAGATGCTCGATCAATGGATGAATGCTATTGAGAGGGGCCCCTAAGGTGCCTTCTCTTTGGGATATTCATGGGTATCTCCTATTTGATGATGGTGGGAGAAATGGTTGTTTCTAAAAATGTATCTCCTTTTGTCATACTTTGTAAATCATTCTTTGTGATCCTCTGGTGGTGAACTCTATAGGTGTTGATTTTTGCTATATTGACCTATTGATCTCCTAGATTATGCATGATTTATTTCATATTGTGATCAACATCTTGTCAGGTCTTTGAGCTAACTATGACTTTTAGCACTACAAATAGGCTTGGATGAGGTGGGTACCCACAAGGTCGTGGAACTAGAGGATAGTTCCAAGGTGACATCAGAGCTACATCATGGGATTGACTGTATAAGACCTCTTCTTCAGTGTTGGATGTGTAGTTTTCTGATCCTTTATATCATTTGGCCTTCTATCTCAATAAACAATGACTTTTGGCAGTTCATCACATTCTTCTATTTGTTCATCTACTTGGCTGTTATGTGGAGTGATTGTGCGTGTCAAACATGTCTCCTTTTGTTTATGCTTGGATGTAAAAGTCTTGTGTTGGTATAATTTTGGTGGGTTTCATCTAGGATAATGCAATTGTTCCCCCTGTAAGTTTTATGGTGATGATATTTTTGCATGATCGAAAAATAGAAACATATGTATCTATGACTTTAGATGACCCGTCATACCATAGATTGCCTTCTTGCTTCCATGCTCAAGTGCCACTGTGTCCTCTGGTTCATCATCCCATTAGAACTTCTCGATGGATCCCGTGTCAACCTAAGTCTTTAGTTCATCATACAAGTCTTCAACTAGTGTCTCCATCACCTCACTATTGTTGGCCTGGTCGTTGGCCCATCATATCAAGAGCTCTTTCTAAAATTGTCATTAAGGACCCTATTGATTGAGACTTCTTTTATGTCCTCCTCTGTGCTGAAGGCAGGATGATTGTTTCTTAAGTTAAAGAGACCAATGGGGAATTTCTCCTTGTGTAGCAAGGAGTTGAAGAAACATGTTTGTAAACTAACCGTCCCTTGCATTAGTCAAGTGAATTCAAACGATGTCATTCATGTTGTATGTATCCCAAAAACTATAGGTGGGATTCAATATAAGATGCCCCTTGCATGGAAGAGGGTGTTAAAAATCATGACAAAAAAGGGTATCTTGCCCCTTGCATGGAGGAGAGGAAAAAGAGCACGTCGAAATATGAAAGTTCACCCTTTGTGCAAAAAGGGATTGTTCATGTATTAGTGCATGTTGTTAGATCCAATGATATGAAGGAGGGTACATGTTGGTATGTATACACTAGAGATTCGATCATATGATGATTTGAATGTGGCATTAGATACCTAATTTGATAATAATAATGGTAATTCCATCTACTATGTTTGTCTCAACATGAGATGATGACACAGACACAATAGATGTCTAAAGAATGATGTTACTCGATGACATATGTATTCAAGTACGTGAACAATGAGATCATATGTATGATAAGAGTACACACATTTTTGTTATGCCCCTAGTTTTATATTAATGTGGAAGAAAAATAGTTAATACTAATACATAGACTAGAGTGTGTGTTGACTAATGATAAAGTCTCCTTCGTAATGATACATGATATCAAGTCAAGCACACAAATACATTTTAGAGAAAAGTGTATCTGACAGACCCACCATGATAGTGATACATGGATACCACATAATGCTAGTCATAATCATCTCTCATAGTGATAGTGGTGATTGTATTCTTGAACCTGAAGTCACTACATTCATCACACGTTGTTCATGTACTTTAACATCATCCAATGTGATCATGAATAAGTGTTGCCACAACGATGATGATTGGGTGCACTATGACACATGGGGATTGAGTTTGAGTGATGTAGATGGGATTTGTCCCTTCTACATGAGATTGATATCCAGGGCCTCTTGATAAGCGAGACTGAGAAATTTAAGGGCATACTTATGTGGATCAATATGTGACATGTGAGCTCATATGCATCTCAGACAGCCTGCTCTAGTTCAAGGAACATGAATTGAACAATGAGAAAATGATAATCCATGCCTTCAATTCAATCCAGATATCAGATAAAAAGGAACTATATGATCATTGTAACAATATAACACTGATCACAAATTGGGTTGAAGTTTTTCTCCAACTTTCTGAATTACTTGGGTAGAAATGATGTGTTGTTGGAGCTGATCTTTGCTTGTGACATCATAATTGGTTATGGACATTCACTTCCAATGTAATTTTGGACCTATAGGGTCAAACACAGAGGATACACTTGGATTAAAGGAGTATATTCATGGACTATGTCTAATTTGATTACTAAAGGTGTTTAGGTATTCAATTAAACAACCGAGGTTCAAAATTGACTGACTGGACTCCCAACCTAACGGTTCAAGTGTTGAACCAACTATTTGGAGTGTCATATCAACTGGAATCAGCATTGGCTGATCAATGGCTAAACCAGGGTGTGAGGCGGCCAGTTCACATAATGAACTAATCGGTTCACTGTTCCCAATCGATCGGTTCATGGAATCAACCGCCCCGTTCAATGGTGTATTTGATTAGATCAAGGATTGGTGTTGACGTCATGTTGTGCATTAATCGTACATTGAATACCATTATGATTCAGAATAGGAAATTGTACGAATTGATCGACTGGGTATGCAAACTGACCAGTTCACCATGCACAAGTTCTATAAAATATGTGAATTCGTCCATTTTGACCCCAACACCGACTAGGAACCCTGACTCTGGCCTCTCCTATAAATAGAGGGTTATTGGGGGTTTGTCAAAACACAATAGTTGCTCTAACAATTTTTATCCTCTTTGCCAAGCCCCACCTGATAAAGGGAGGGATAGCAAGGGAGAGATAATTGTGGGAGAGTGTATCATCTCTATTAGGTTGACGTTAAAAAAGGACAACTCCTTCTTGTTGGCTTTGGTAGCACAACAGAGTTCCCAATGGTCCGCGTGGACTACACCAGAGGTAGGAGGTTATTATCTACCGCTAGGAGGACTCCATAAACCGCTGTCTATGGTGTTGCACTAGAAGGTCAGTGGAGCCGACTGTTCGAGTGTGCTTGTTGTAGAAGGAGCGAGCTGCTGCCTAATGAAAAAGAAGCACAATGCTACTACAAGGGTAATATCGTTGGACTTGCTCTGGTCTAGGTATAACCTTACAACATTTCCTTCTTAGATACACTGTTGTTGATGTGATCTTGTTATACAGGTGAATCATGCTTTAAATTTTTACTTATCTGTCCCCCCAATTTCCCTATAGTGGTATTAGAGCCACATCAATTTGTGATGTATCTGGATTTAAATTGATTTGATCACATTTATTTTATTGCATACGATGTGGATATTAAAGTGGTTAATGTGTGTATCTGTTTAATTACCACATACACTCCAGAAACTTTATATATATATATATATATATATATATATATATATATAAACATACATATATATATGCAATTTACAGGCGTTTCCAAAAGTTGTTTTTGATGGTAGATGTGAAGCATGGTTATGGCCAATAATCCTAGATCTATGTGTGCAGGCTGTGGTTGTTTATTCTAGTTTATATCTCAGTTTGGATATCAAGCCTCTCTCTCCTCGAAATGTAAATTAATGCTCTTCTTATTATTTCCCCTTGAATGTAACTCAAGATTTTACCTTATACAATATAATAAGAAATAGAATAGTTTTAATTTATGTATCATCCTAAGAAGAAGTTTTGCATAAGGAAAATTGACCGACTCGTTAGACAAACCAATCGACTGGAGGATCGAGGAGGAAAAATGACAGCATATTGAACCGATAAACTGGTGGCCCAACCGATCAGTTGGAGGAGTCTAGACATCAATTGAACCTAAAGACCAGACGACCATTTCAAAAACCCAACTGAGCAACTAGAAGGTAATCTGACTAGTTTAAGAGTTGAACCGATCAACCTAGATTGGTTCAAGCACAAATCTTCATCAATAACATGTTGCATATGATGTGGACCCTAGGTGGTAGTAATGCTTTACGGCTCTAAGGAATTACAATAGTATGATCATAATAATCACGTGTGTGTTTTAATTATTTCATATTTTTGTTGTGGTTATAGCATGTATATGATACATGTTATAAGTATGTGGTGATTGGATATGTATATGCATTTATATATAAAATCCCTCAATATAATATTAAGTCATAGATGCTTTCTATAAGTAACACACATGAAAATCACAATCGTGAAAGTGTAATGGTTATAATGTGGGCCTGCCAAGCGGGGTGCATTTTTGTCGTGTTGACTTTTGAATCAGGCTTAACTATGTGTCCTTAATGAGATTAAGCACCAGTTTCATGCAGAGGACTATGTCAAGGAGTTGTGCATATCATCTATCCAAGAATTACATATGATTCAATTGGCGAAATTTGCCTACCTTAATAATTGACTATGGACGTTGGCATTGGCTGGGTAATAATTGAATTGTTTTGGATCTTGTCTCACATGGATGTTGTATGTTGCAATCTTTTGAATCGATACACGAGGGTTATCAATTTGAGTAAAATAGTGGGATTAATACTTAATTAAAGTCCTAATTAATATGGTTAACTTATCAAACCAAACAAATATTTTTTTTTAAAAAGTTGCAATTTTTCTTTGTAGAAACTAATGGAAAACACAAACATGATATTATCGCGATCACTTCTTGAGAATGACAAAACTAAGCTTGACTAACTTCCACATATGGTTTACTACTTTGAGAAACGATCTCATCAATGAGTGAAAGCTTTATGTCCTTGAAAGACTAGAGCCAAAGGAACCTACTCCAAATACGCCTAAGGCTAAAATGGATGCTTACTTTAAGCATGCCAATGATGTCATAGACAATAAGTACATCATGCTATGTTGTATGAATTATGAGTTGCATGAAAAATATGAAAACATGGACATTCTCGAGATGGTAACACATCTTTAGAATCATGTAAATCAAGTAAGGTGTAATGTCTCCAAAGCATTATTTGAGTGCAAACTGACAGAGATAGAACCATTAGAGCCCCATGTTCTCAATATGATTGGGCATGTGGAAAGATTGGGACTTTTTTAGATCAAGATTTGACCATATATATATGATTATGCAAATTGTTATGTGAATCATACAACCATTTTATCAAGTGTTACTACTTGATTAACTTGGCTAAACCACTACCAAAACTACTTGTCATGTTGATACCAAATTCAAAATAAAGAATGACAAATCTGTGGTGATCAACAAAAGTGAGTCCAAGGACAAAGGAAAGGTCAAGAAGAATTTTGAGGCTTTGTTGAAGTCTAAGTCTTCTACACTCAAGACTAGGAGAAGGGTAAGTGTAAAAGGAATATTTCCTTTTCACTTAAAGGAACAAAGGAAGAAGAAAGAGATAGAGATCTCTACTTCAAGACCCAATAAGAAGTAAGCTAGAACTATATGAAGCAAGAGTTGTTTCCACTATAATTGGAAGTTTTCATTCATGGGCATGTAATACAATTATTGAATTAATATTATGTACTTGTCAAAACATCATGTATCTTATACTGATAAGAATATATTGATGTATCATTTTATAAAATGAGATCTTATATGGAAATTCTCTATGTCTCATAATCTATACTTGATAGTTGTAGCAACAAATGTGTGAAACATATATTGAATGACTTGATGACTCAAACTATGAATACCTATACCATTGTCATCTAGAGCGCATAAATGAGAAATGCATTTCCAGAATCCATATGACGGTTATCTAAAATCTTTTGGTTATTGAACGAATAGAGACATGCTTATCTTATTTGTTGTGCAATATGACAAAATCATCTTCACTAAATGTAGCGGGAGAGTGACTATTCTATTAGGGCTCATACATACTGATGTATATAGACCTTTTGGAATAAAAGATAAAGGTAGTTACCAATACATCAAGATATTTATTGATGCTATCAGTGTAAATGGTAAGTTTCTATATAATGAAATACAAATATGAATATCTTGAAGTGTTTAAGGAGATCATAAATGAAGTACATAACTAACTTGGTAAAAAGTATTAAGATACTTCGATGTGATCAATGTTGAGATATTTTAAACCAAGAGTTTGAGGACCTTCTGGGAAATCATGATAGTGTATCATGATGAACTCCTTCTAAAACACAATGATAGTGTGTCATGAGAGTGTATCAGGAACAAGGAATCACACCCTATTACTCATGGTGCGATTATCAATAAAATCTAGTTGATCTTCCAATTTACTTTTGGGCACATGCTTAGCACTAAACAATGGATCATCTAAAATGGTTCAAAAGACTCCATATGAGATATGGTGTGGGAGGTGTCTCGATATGTCTTTTATACAGATTAGGGATGAATGATTATATAAGAAAATAGTTTCTTGAAAAGCTTTGTCCACAAAATCACATAAATGTTATTTTGTTACTCTTATCCCAATCCAGAAACAAAGTTGTTTGTTAATTTAGATAGTTGTATTCCTGAAGAGGAACTTCGTTCTAAAGGAATCAGTGGGAGTAAAAGTAGAACTCAAAATGTTTGACACAAACAAGAAAAAATTGAACCTAAAGAGGTACAATAGGAATATAGAGAATCACAAGATGTTGTAAAATCTCAAGTTCCTTATGTAACACACAAACCTCATAGATCAAGAAGGACATGCCTTGAGCTTGAAATATTATGATATCTTCAAAAGGCGGTGGGTTGAGTCAACTACCTACCTATAAGATATTAAGGAACCAAAATATGAGAATTGGCTTGATGCCATCAAATCCAAGATGGAGTCCATGCAAACCATCAATGTATAACCTTGATGGATCCACTTGAAAGGGTAAAACCCATAAGTTGCATTTGGGTCTTTGATAGAAAACCAACATGGAAGGGTATATTAGTTGCACAAAGTTTCAAGAAAGTTCAAGGCATTGAACATGATGAGGTCTTTCACCAGTTACCATGGTTAAATCCATCAGGATCATGCTAGCTGTTGTAGCTTATTATGACTAGTGAATTTTAGCATATGGATGTTAAAATGCATTCCTTTACTAGAATAATTATAAGGATGTGTACATGACACAAACTAAAGGTTTTTATAAATCTAATATTGAAAATAAAGTCTATAAGCTACAAAGGTCAATCTGTGGGTTGAAGCAAACATATCAGAGCTAGAATATTCTATTTGACAAGACAATCAAAGGGTTTGACTTGATTCAAAATGAAGATGAAATATGTGATTACAAAAGATTTAGTGGGGAAAATTTATATTACACATGATGATGGGGAATAATGTCCTTATCCTACAAATGTTAAAATATGGAAAGGAAAGTACCTTCTATATGAAGGGTTTAGGCAAAGAATCCTATGTGATAGGAATGGTAGATCTATAATATGGAAAGCTTCTTGACCTAAGAAAGATCACATACATTGGAAATATGTTGAAAGGGTTCAACATGCAAGAACTCAATGAGAGAAAGCATGTTTGTGTTCCATGGAGTTAGTCTCTTAGGAACCTACTGTCCTAGTTCTTGTGAAGAATAGGAACACATGGATGGATACCATATGCATGTACAATTAGATCTATCATTAATGTAATGTTATGAACTTATCCCATTATCTCATATGTAGTGACATGATGAGAGGATATCCAGCTATCTCATATATATTGGACATGATGAGAGGATATATATATACTTATCCAATAATGCTTTATGTCTTGGACATGATGAGAAAAAGTATCTATCAAGTTCCAATGAAGGTCATTGGACTACCATAAAGTACATCCTTAAGTGTTGAGAAGAACGAAGAGGATCAGTTTCTTGGTTATGATAATAAGGAAGAGTTAGGTGTAAAGGGTTACACCGATGCAAGCTTCCCAAATGACAAGTAAAATTAATGATCGCAATCTAAATTTAGATTTGACCTTAAACAAGAACTGTAAGCTGGAAATTGTTTTAAGCTAATGACAATTGTTTAAACCTACAAAAGATGTTGAGTATCTCTGTGTTATGAGAACTTCAGAGGATGTTGTATGGGTCAAGAGGTTCATATGGGTGAACCTGTGCAAGGTTCCAGCAATTGATGACACAGTAGAAATATTGATGACAACAATAGAGCTAGTGGTTAGGAAAGGAATCTTAGATAACATACTATGACACTTCCATCTCATACAAGATGTCATACAACAAAGAGATGTGAAACTTGCAAAATACTAACTTGAAGAAAATGTTGCTAACCCGCTATAAAAGTACATGCACAACAAAAACATGATGGACATGTTAAGATCACTCAGAATAAGATTCATGGGTGATTGGCTCTAACTACAAGTGGGTTTCTATTGTTATGTATGACTTGAGAGCCAGTCATATGATGATTGGAATGTGACATTAGATACCCGATTTGATATTAATAAATGTAATTCCATCTATTATGTTTGTCTCAACATGAGATGATGACACACACATAGTATATGTCTAAAGAATTATGTTACTCAATGATGTATGTCTTCAAGTACGAGACCTGAACAATGAGATCATATTTATGATAATAGTACTTACATTATTGTTGTATCCCTATTGAGATATTATTGTGGAAGAAAAATAAACAACAATAACACAGAAAACTAGAAAGTGTGTTGACTGATGATAAAGTCTCATTAGTCATGATATGTGATATCAAGTTAAGCACACAGATACATGTTAGAGAATAGTGTATCGGACAAACCCATCATGAGAGTGATACATGGAGACCATGGAATGGTAGTCATAATCATCGCTCATAGTGATAGTGGTGATTGTGGTTGTTGAACCTGAAGTTACTACATTCATGACAAGTTGTTCATGTACTTTGACATCATCCAACGTGATCCTAAATAAGGGTTGTCATAACAGTGATGATTGGGTGCACTGTGACACATGGGGATTGAGTGTGAGTGATGTAGATGGGATTTGTCCCTCCTAAATGAGATTGATATTGAGGGCCTCTTGATAAGTGAGACCAAGAAATGTATGGCCATACTCATGTGAATCAATATGTGATATGTGACCTCACGTCCATCTCAGACATAGAACTTGGATTGAGTGTTGATAGGATGACGATCCATGCCTCAAGATCAATCCAGATATTAGAGACAAAGGTTCTATATGATCACTATAGCACTATAACACTAATCACATATTGGGTTGAAGTTGTTCTCTAACTTTCTGAATTACTTGGGCAACAATGATGTATTTCTAGATGCCTCTCTTTTCTTGTGATGTCATAATTTGTTATGGACATTCACTTACGACGTAATTTTGGACCTAAAGGGTCACACACATAGAATGCACATGGATTTCATTTCACATATGGATATAGACTTTCACAACAAGGATTTAGGGCCAGAGCCACTCCATATGACTCACTCCAAAATCCTGGTGGTCTAACCTTTAAGGTCTCGATCCACACTTTGGAAATTCTTCTCATAATTCATCAAGTACTACAAGGAGATCCATTTTGTTTCCCCAGTGTGGTCCTCGGGGGAACTCACGGTATCCAGGGCACCTAACTAGATGTTTCATCATTTCACATGTTATCAATCCTTTTACTCATCTTAAAAGAATGCAAAACATTAAATATCATATGTGTGTATTCTCGCATAACTATAATAACATGAAACATATTAAGCTTATTGAGAAATATAATAATTAAAGCAATATGCACAACAAATATGTATTTTGCAACACATTGATCAATAGATATGATTCTTTCCATTTTCTACACAATCTCATAGCAGATATCATCAGTGGACTTTCAGCCCTAATCTCATTATCTAGCATTTACCCATTAGGATTTATCATCATCAGTGGGATTTTAGCCTGAGACATAATATCATTATGCAACATATACCCTCATCCATATTTCTCAAATGTAAGGAGTGCATATTAAATTCAATTTCAACATTTTTCTTATCAATTCATTATAAATCATAGTTCTTAACAAATATTCACAGAGGTATTAGAACTAGAAATAGTAAAAGCATATACATATAGTGTATCATTCATCATACTCAGAATAGATTATCATACAACATATACTTATTCCATCCAAATTCAATAGATGAAAACAAGTTTCATGCATATACATGTATAACACACTTAGTTCTCTTCTTTTATTTCACATTCTCCAGATAGAGTTACTAATCAACACACATTGAATATAATTGAAGTCCATCAAATGATCCATCCTCATAATATAAGTATTCTATCAGACAATCACAATCCAAGAACACTTTCTTGTAAATCAGTACAAATGCTTGAACCTCATTTTTTAATTGAATTCGACTATAGTATGTACATACCTTAATCCCTCATTTGAAATTGTCATTCACTAGGATCATCATCCTCATAATTTTAGGGTAAGAGTTAGATTCTTAGTATCATCTACCAATTCCCATCTTTTTCCTTCATTTTATATTTATTAGTCTCAACTTCTTTCATTTCATGTTCATTACATTATTCAAATTAATCTTTCTTCATTCACTTTACATACAATGCTTCTCTTCTCATTAAAATTTATCAAATTCCACAATTTAGTATATTTCATTTACTTTGGGTTAAGCCACATGTAATTAAAATAAAAGACCAGAGACTTCATCATAATAACTTCATTAGTTTCATCTTTAACTTGCAATCACCATTCAACACATTTTGTTAATATTGTCTCTATATTTAGATAAGTGTACCATGTCATTGAATTCTAATGTCATTTCCATAACAAAAAATGATCATTCTATATTATACTAATTATTTTAGCTTAAAATAATGGTTTAGGTTACATCTTCTTACATCATAATCTCTAATCAATCTTCCCAATTCATTTTTATGTATCTTGTATAAAAGGACCCACATTCATGTGAGGGTTTACTCATAGTTTCATAAGTCATACTAAAATAGATGCATTAGTATTATATTATAGTATTAAGACTCATCATCTTCTATTGAAGTATTAATACTTACACTTAAACATCTCATCATATTTACAACATCATATATAAGTTCTAGCATTATCACTCATACTCATCTTAATACTAAACATCTAAGGTTTTCAAGAAGTCATCCTTAGTTCAACACATCATAAGAATCATATCACTGAGTAATTTCATCATGATGAACAAGGTTTCATTAGGTCTATTCACACACTTGGAAACCCTAGTTTCCATATTTATATATTCCATTCATCAATCATAGGTATACATTCATTAATTGACTCATTTTGATTCACTTTGTTACACCCTGATCTAACAATTACCATTAATCATGAGATTAGGGCATAAATTGAGGATTTAACATAATACAAAGATCACCCTTAACTTTTTCTTCTTTTTCAAACTCTTTGTTTTCTTGCATCGAACCACAAAACTAACTTTACAAGGGAATCTAAACATTTATTTCTCTAATCTGATTTCAATAGTAAAAATGCATGTATGAACATTCATTATGTTTCTCATACTTTTAAGCACATAAGACTTGCTGATTCACATATATTGAGAAAAGAGGAATAATGTTATACATCATCATTTACAACTCTCTCTTATTTCTTTACAAGGACCTAGAGTGACAAGGACAGACTGAACTTAACTATACTCAGACTTAACTCTTATTGCAGATCTACTCTGATGCAATGACCTTCTTCAAGTCCATGTGATATCCCTAAAAATTGTGAGTAGAGGGGTGAGCCTACTCACTCAGTGAATGAGTACTTTGAAGAAACAGTCTAATCACTGATATAATTATAGATATACTTTTGAGAAATGGATATCAATTATAGCAGTGGTAAGCTTTAAAGAGATTGATCATTTACAGTCATAAATATGGCAGGATACTCTAGATATCAACAAGAGCAAATCAATATATGAGCGTGCTTGATTAATTTCAAAGAGAACTAATAATTCATAAACATACAAAGAAAAATTGTTGGGAAACTATACATGAATCTTTCTTAGCCTTTCTTACTTATAAGAAACTCTTTCAACCTATATGAACATATTTTAACTTATGCCCTGATCATATGCAGTGTACTCTACATATGAAGACTCATAGAGAACTATGATCTCACCCTATAAGACTTAGGTTAAAACCCAGGAAGCTAAGCCTAGAATTGAATCTGGGTCTGCTTGACTCGAACCGTAACCTCTAACTAAGGTGGATAAATAGCTGGCCTTTAATTGGACCTCTCCTTCTAGATTGAGTACACAGGCAGAGGGTCTGAGACACTCTGTGGGCCTCATCTTGGTACGCTCTGTGGGGACCTCTTGGTTACCACCAGGATCTCCATTTCATGTTAGGTAACCTATCTTCTCTTAGGAGACTTCCTCAAGGGATTCGTCTCCCCGCACCCTCTGTGGATGCGATCCGATCCCCGTATATTGGTCGATGCCAGGGTGGGTCGTTTCCTCCCTACAGTGCAGACATCCGTAGGGAATCTACGGTGTTCAGGGCACCTATGTCTATTATTTTATTATTATTAGAAAGCTCTTTCTATATTGTGCCCTTATATTACTTATACTTGACTCTGATATCTCTATGGTACCGCATCTATTTAATTGAAGTTTATAATACAACATGTACATCATTCTAAACTTGGCATAGTAGTATATTTAAAACATTGTAATTTACTGAGAAATCAACATATTGTAAATGCAAGCAGACTAAAATTCTTAAATAACAGAATACATATTCACTTGATACTTTATACACTAGAATCATGCAATTGAACTTCTAAATACACTAATAAGATTTAATTACTTGACATACGAGTAATCGTCATTTGTACTAGTAAATTATTAGTACTTTCTTCGAAAACGTGCACCTCAACCCAAATCTTGAGTTGTGCATCACCACATCTCATACTGAGAACATTGATATAAAAATACTTGATTCATTGAACATCCTATCCTTAGGGTTTCATTAACCCCATTCACTTATCACATGGCTCACATAAGGATTTCATGAGACATAAACATTCACTGAATAATGACTACTATCAACAAATCATATTAAATCAATATATGTATGAAACGTTGGAACTGAGCTGAATTTGGGTTTCCATGCCATTCATTTAGATAACATGTATCAATAATAAAATTGAATAAATAAGGTCTATCATGTCAAGAAAATTCAATCAAATGGATTTCACGGTATCTATTTGCAAATATCCAACTTTCCTCACATCTAGGGTTTCACCCTCTTTACTGAGATATCAAACAAACACTATTCACCTTAAATGAAATCCAAGATAGTATCTCACATATATGTACTATGAATTCAAATAAACAATCATTCATAACCAAGGGAATCCAGATAAACAAATTTCTCTATTTAATTATATAGCAAATTTCAGTCATAGACAAATTCCCTATATTTCAGTTTACTCTTATAACCTCTACGAATACTTAGGGAATTCTCATTAGGATATATTGTATACATTTCTAATATGATTTTATCATCTGAAATTCTTCTAAATAGAGGAATAATCCATTTCATTTCATTTTGCAACAACTTAACACACAATTCAGGGTTTGTAGTCGCATACTAAGCAATTAAAGATAATGGATGATTTAACTAATTTTCGTGCAATATATTGTTTAAAAGAAGTTCCCACTCACCCTAAGGCATGAAAACACCTTAAAAACGCAGCTCATCCCTAAAAATCTCGATCTCATATCAGATCCCTAGCAATTCACCTGATTCTTCTTCCTTTCAACTCAGAAACCCTAAAAATGAGGGATTATGAAGAAAGAGTTAGAAAAGGGGAAATTTTGATACCATTTTGGATAAAATCATAGGAGGGACGGAATCTTGACATGTGAGAGAAGATTCACCATTAAAGTCTATGCAAAGAAGCTAAACTTACATGATTTCATCATTCCTTGGACCGCAAAACCCTAGGTCAGCATCTCCATCACTTTCTCCTCTCAAACCCTAACTCTCCCTCTCTCTCTCTAGGATTTTGTTTCTCTAGATTGAATCACGAATTATGAGAGCTCCTTATGTGTTAGGTTGACCATATAGAGCAATTGAGCTTCTTGGGTCAATTGCACATTGACCCCTCATTATACTTTCTCTTCTTTCAGCTGAAATTTTTGTCATAAAAATATTACTGTAATTCATCTACTGATAAGGTCTAAATGCATCCAAAAATTATGAAAATTTTATAGTTGTTTATTATTGAGTTTCAGATCTCCAATTAAAACTTTAGATCATTTGGAGTTACCAATAAATAATTAAACATAAAAAACTACATTGCTGAAAAGCACTCTTTCAGCATTTTGGTCGAAGTATAGTTCGACCGAGAACCACATTCAAAGAACACTCAAATATTTTGAAATTTTTCTCCAATATGCATGACTGAGTTATCCATATCATATCAAAAATTCAATTAAATAAATTTTTTTAGAAAATATGAAAAATCATTTACCACACTACTATCCTGATGAAATTCCATATTCATGTACTATCAAAACCCTAATTTTTGCCGATTAGGGTTTACATTTCTCAAACCCTAATTCTTCAAACTAAAATCACAGTTAGAGTTTCTTATTAGGTTTGAAACATCACAATTTATCTATTATCATTAATCAAGTCTAAATGATGTTCAATCTAATCAAGCATGTAATCATTCATGTAAACCCTAGTTTACCAATTAAGTGCAAATGTGGTCATTACAATTCTCACCCCCTTAAAAAGTGTCATCCCCGAAACATAAATACCCAAACAAAGTACTTTTGAAGGTTTGTTTTAAGCTTCTGATATCTTACATGTCATTATATTCTTGTATTTCATACTTGAATGTATCTTTCAACATTAAGTCCTTATTTCTTTTCTAAACACAACATGTATAAATCATGACTGCTCAATGATAATGAATGAATTCTCTATGCCACAATCAATAATGGGATAGAGAGAGAAATAACCATTTCAAAATTTTCATATTGTTGAGGTGTTACCTCAACATTGATAATCTGATCCAACTATCTAAATTCATACGGCTCAATATGTACTCTTGTTATGTATTACCTCTAATTCACAAAAGAGAGTTCACCATGTTGTTTTGAATTTTTACTATTGTGCTACTCAAATAGCAAAATAGTCTTGAGTTGAAAGACTAGATTCAATAGCAATTGTACAATATGGCTCACAACATCCCCATTGCATCATGATTGCATAAGGTGAAGCATTACCATCACATTCCATATTATTCTCAAGTATGAACCCACACATAATTCAAGGTGTAACCATCGAGTTTTAGCATACTAGGGTTTCAACAATAGTAGCAAAGTACTCCATGATTGTATTAATCATTCAAGGACTATTCATACCCAATTACCATCACTTAGTTATATTAAAGCTAGGTATAACAAGCTATACCTCATTAGGGTTACATATATATACAATATGGTTATCATCCCTTCTATTCATATGAGTAAATAGGTAAGACTACCTTATTCAGGGTAACCCTCCATTTGTTTTATCATCATTTGACCCATATCACCATACCACATTTGTACAATACTAAGATGGATTATTGGTATGAATGACTACAACTATCAGACACCTTTAATTAACATATTGCTTGCACATGTACACTGAAATCATACGTAGAACCAATTTACATCCCTTAATATACCTTCAACAAATTATACTTCTAAAAACAAATTCACATATTACTCAAAGCCATTGTTTTCTGTTATCTCTCTCCTCATTCACTACTACTTACTTTTTTCTACTTATCCTTCTCATTTTAATCATGTTGATTAAACATTCCTAAAATTTAAACATACAAGGTACAAATAGATTATTCATCATTCTTGCTATCACTACAAGAATTTATTTCATATCGCACTTCACTCATATTGTATTTCTCCTTCTGTTCAAAACACACTTGTTACATTTCAAATTTATATCTTACTCTTTACACTGAATCATTTCCATATTGTTTATCTACCTTTCAAATTAGCTATCTTTAAACCATGGATTACTATCAGTGCTAGTTTACTTCTCATAGTGCAAATATCATGATCTTATTTTATAGAGATGCTAGTATTCAAGGTCAAATCACTAGTGAAATCCCTTAAACTACTACAACTCTAAACATTCTAGGGTTTGGTCCTTATCAGTAGCATGATGTTATTGTGATGTGACTTTACTCCCTTAATTTGAAATTCAAACTTTGGATCTCACAAGTTTTAATAAAGTCTTCTTTATCTTATCGATTGAATTTCCTTTCTCTTACTTGGCCATTCAGATAGATTACATTCTCAATTGCCCTGCTAGGGTTTCATCATGATGTCTCTACCATGGTGTTTATGCATCATATATGATTCATTTTCTTATCACTTCATTCCCACATTGCTCTCATTAAGGAAGATATGAAAGAGAACATGATTTTGAGACTTAGAATTCTTATCTTCAAACATTCAATAATACATTTCTCATATGTAGGTTTAATTAATTATCAACAAGGATACTTGACTAATTAGCACTTCCTTGAATCTTGCAACCTCTTTCTTTTATAATCTATATTACTCCATTATGTTTCAAACCCTTATTACTTTCCATAATCCCCTTACCATATACTACTATTCCACATGCCATCTTTAACTTCTAGTTTTCTCTTATGATCATGCTGCTTCTTTTATGTGTATGATCATATGTACCATGTTGCATTATTTCCTTTAATCCTTCTACTAATGTGAAGTTGAAATTCTAAATCAATAATCTCTCTACTAGTATCATCTCATGTTTAATACATTACATGTCCTTCATTTTAAATCAAACGGCTCATGCATTGGTGAAACATAGTTTCTCTTTCAATCAAGTTTTTCCTTCCTGAATATAGTCTACCTTTGTATGACTTATTCATTTATTTAGCTACACTTTTGTTCTTATTTTAGAAACTAGTTTGTTGTTCTATAGAGACTTAGAATCCAAATTCAGTAAGGATGAATGTATTAAACTTATAAATAAGGGTATACATTACATGCTCTCAATTATATCATAATCCTCATTCCTTAATCAAGCTCATTATTTCCAACATTTCTCTTTATTTCAGCTAAGTTTCTTATCCTAGATTTAGGGTTTACATGCTCATCTAGTTCTCTTCACTTTAACTCTTATGAAGACTTTTCACTTCTATGTACTTATTGTATACTTAGCTCTTTTCTTCTATTTTCCCTTTTCTTTGGAGTACATAAAAACATTGTACTCGGTTATATAATCCATTCCTCATGATTGATTCTTACTATTTTGGCCCCTTACATACTTTTCTCATATCTTTTCCATATTTCATATTTAGAGTTCATATAATGCTAATAATTACCCTTAATATGAACCTTATGTCGTGTTCCTTTATTCCCAATTAAGGGTTTCTCATATGAGGCCCCAAAGTTGGATCTCAGATATCAGTTCAAACTGATTCTTAGTCATCTCAGTCTTTCCCTTATACTTCAAAATCTTAGAGTATATACATTCATACTAGAATTTGGATCTAATCTATCCAGAAGTTACTCTTGTTATGTTACTAATAGGAGTCATTAGATCCCAGTAATGCATCCTGCCAGTCAGACTAGGCTGAACCTGCAGTCCTAAAGCCAAGAGCTACTCGGGATTACTCAACTCCTATTCATCTCAAATGTGTGGAAGAAAATTTATCCACTTAGGAAAGCTCATTCAAAGATCATTTCTAGTCTACTTGATACAAAGAATGTAATCAATAAATGCTACAATTACATAGTGTACAACAAATCTCAAAGACCCATATATATTTCAAAATACTGAATATTTGAATTCATACATATAAGAGCTTTTCTATTCATCTCCAATACAAAAACAATATGAAATGAAGTTCTATCTCATTTTATATTTATGCGCTTAATTCATGTTAGTTATCTTATTTCTAACCCTAATATTTCTAGGGTTCCTCTCTAGAACATCCTTCCACTATATACCTGGCCAAGGTATACATGAAAGAATAGACATAGTAGCTTGATAGTGGTTGATCCAAGTACTCAAATACCAGGCCAGGATATCCAAATGCTCAAATCCCCAGAGCTAAC
This sequence comes from Alisma plantago-aquatica, assembly GCA_963693085.1. Taxonomy (NCBI): domain Eukaryota; kingdom Viridiplantae; phylum Streptophyta; class Magnoliopsida; order Alismatales; family Alismataceae; genus Alisma; species Alisma plantago-aquatica. The sequence continues at coordinate 876,911,584 of OY856412.1, read as the reverse complement.
ATCATAACATCTCCTATCTGCCACACTTATGACTCTAACTTACTAACTTAATGGTTCCTGACAACTCAGCCTAAGCTCTGATACAAAGCTGCTACACCCCAATCTCACAATTACCATTAATCATGAGATTAGGGCATAAATTGAGGATTTAACGTAATACAAAGATCACCCTTAACTTTTTCTTCTTTTTCAAACTCTTTGTTTTCTCGCATTTAACCACATAAACTAACTTTATAAGGATATCTAAACATTTATTTCTCTAATATGATTTTAATAGTAAAAATGCATGTATGAACATTCATTATGTTTCTCATACTTTTAAGCATATAAGACTTGCTGATTCACATATATTGCTAAAAGAGGAATAATGTTATACATCATCATTTACAACTCTCTCTTATTTCTTTACAAGGACCTAGAGTGACAAGGACCGACTGAACTTAACTATACTCAGACTTAACTCTTGTGGTAGATCTACTCTGATGCAATGATCTTCATCAAGTCCATGTGATATCCCTAAAAATTGTTAGTAGAGGGGTGATCCTACTCACTCAGTGAATGAGTAATTTGAATAAATAGTCTAAATCAATGATATAATTATAGATATACTTTTGAGCAACTGATATCAATTATAGCAACAATAAGCTTTAAAGAGATTGATCATTTACAATCATAAATATGGTAGGATACTCTAGATATCAACAAGAGCAAATCAATATATGAGCATGCTTGATTAATTTCAAAGAGAACTAATAATTCAGAAACATACAAAGAAAAATTGTTGGGAAACTATACTCAAATCTTTCTTAGCCTTTATTATAAGAAACTCTTTAAACCTATATGAACATATTTTAGCTTATGCCCTAATCATGTGCAGTGTACTCTACATATGAAGACTTGTAGCGAACTATGATCTCACCATACAAGACTTAGCTTAAAACCTGGAAAGCTAAGCCTAGAACTGAATCTGGGTCTGCTTGACTCGAACTGTCACGTCTGACTAAGGTGGCTAAACAACTAGCCTTTAACTGGACCTCTCCTTTTAGGCTAAGTACATAGGTAGAGGGTCTGAGACGCTATGTGGGCCTCATCTTGATATGCTCTGTGGGTACCTCTGGGTTACCACTGGGATCTCCGGTTCATGTTGGGTAACCTATCTTCTCTTAGGAGACTTCCTCAAGGGCTTCATCTCCCTACACGCTCTGTGGGTGCAATCCGATCCCCGTATACTGGTCGCTACCAGGGTGGATCATTTCCTCTCTACAGTGTAGACATCCGTAGGGAATTTACGGTGTTCCAGGCACCTATGTCTATTATTTTATTAATCTTGGAAAGCTCTTTCTACATTGTACCTTTCTCTTACTTATACTTGACTCTGATATATCTATGGTACCACGTCTATTTAATTGAAGTTTATAATACAACATGTACATCATTCTAAACTTGGCATAACAATATATTTAAAACATTGTAATTTACTGAGAAATCAACATACTATGAATGTAGGCAGACTAAAATTCTTAAATAACAGAATACATGTTCACTTGATACTTTATACACTAGAATCATGCAATTGAACTTCTTAATACACTGATAAGAGTTAATTACTTGACATACGAGTAATCGTCATTTGCACCTATAAATTATTTATACTTTCTTAGAAAACGTGCACCTCAACCCAAATCTTGAGTTGTGCATCACAAAATCTCATACTAAGAACATTGATATCAAAATACTTGATTCATTGAACATGCTATCCTTAGGGTTTCATTTACCTTATTCACTTATCACATGGCTCTCATATGGATTTCATGCGCCATAAACATTCACTGAATAATGAATACTATCAACAAATCATATAAAATCAATATTTTCATGAAACCTTGGAAATGATCTTAATTTGAGATTCCATTCCATTCACTGAGATGACATGCATCAATAATAAAATTGAATAAATAAGGTCTATCGTATCAAGAAAATCCATTCAAATGGATTTCACGATATCTATTTGCAAATATCCAGCTTTCCTCGCATCTAGGGTTTCACCCTCTTTACTGAGATATCAAACAAACACTATTCACCTTAAATGAAATACAAGATAGTATATGAAATATATGTACTATGAATTTAGATAAACAATCATTAATAACCAAGGGAATCCAGATAAACAAATTTCTCTATTTCATTATACAACAAATTTCAACCATAGACAAATTCCCTATATTTTAGTTTACTCTTATGACCTCTGTGAATACTTAGGGAATTCTCATTAGGATATATTGTATACATTTATAATATGATTTTATCATCTGAAATTCATCCAAATAGAGGAAGAATCTATTTCATATCATTTTGCAACAACTTAGATCAAACACACAATTCAGGGTTTGTAGTCGCGTACTAAGCAATTAAAGATTATGGATGATTTAACAAATTTTCGTGAAATATACTATTTAAAGGAAGTTCCCACTCACCCTAAGGTGTGAAAACACCTTAAAAATGCATCTCATCCCTGAAAATCTCAATCTCATATCAAATCCCTAGCAATTCACTCGATTCTTCTTCCTTTCAATTTGGAAACCCTAAAAATGAGGGATTATGAAGAAAGAGTGAGAAAATGGGAAGTTTTGATACCATTTTGGATCCAATCAGAGGAGGGATGGAATCTTGACATGTGAGAGAAGATTCACCATTAAAGTCTATGCAAAGAAGCTAAACTTACATGATTTCATCATTCCTCAGACCGTAAAACCCTAGGTCAGCATCTCCATCACTTTCTCCTCTCAAACCCTAACTCTCCCTCTCTCTCTCTAGGATTTCATTTCTATGGATTGAATCACGAATTATGAGAGCTCCTTTTGTGTTAGATTGACCATATAGAGCAATTTAGCTGCTTGGGGCAATTGCATATTGACCCTCACTATACTTTCTCTTATTTCAGCTGAATTTTTTGTCATAAAAATATTACTGTAATTCGTCTACTGATAAGGTCTAAATGCATTTAAAAACTATGAAAATTTTACATGTTGTTTATTATTGAGGTTCAAATATCTAGTTAAAATTTATGATCATTTGGAGTTACCAATTAATAATTAAAAATAAAACACTACACTACTGAAAAGCACTCTGTCAGCATTTTGGTCGAAGTATAGTTTGACTGAGAACCACATTCAAAGAAGACTCAAATATTCTAAATTTTTTCTACAATATGAATGATTGAGTTATCCATATCATATCCAAAATTCAATTAAATAAAAAATTTGTAGAAAATATGAAAAATCATTTACCACACTGCTATCATGATCAAATTCCATATTCATGTACTATCAAAACCCTAATTTTTGCCGATTAGGGTTTACATTTCTCAATCCCTAATTCTTTAAAATAAAATCATAGTTAGAGTTTCTTTTTATGTTTGAAACATCACAATTGATATACTATCATTAATCAAGTCTAAACGATGTTCAATCTAATCAAGCATGTAATCATTCAGGTAAACCCTAGTTTACCAATTAAGCACAAATGTGGTTATTACACACTTCCTCAACAAAAACCATAATCAAGAAAAGTGGTCACCTTATACTGATCCTTATGTGTATATCATATTCAATTCCATTAACATTCAACAATACACTTGTATAATACATTCTAGTATGATTAAAATATGATTCTTTACATGTCAATTCATTCCAAGCATATCAGCCATTGGGCTGATTTTTTGACAAAATTCACCTGAAATAGCATAGTCCTCTATCCATAGAATTATCCATGGATCCTCAATAAACATATCAGGAACTAATAAATCTCCAATCAATGAGAAAATAATCAAGATCAGTAGAGGTTGATCCCATAATATCTTTCCCAAATCAATATCCAATCGCATACACATACAAGCAAGGTTTCTGATTATTTTAGCCAGATAGAATTAGGCTTTCAACATGAATACAAAGCTTAGGAGGGATAAAAACACTCACATAAGGTGACAAGAAACTTAAAAACGTAGGTCAAACTCTGAATTTTTAGAAAACCAATCATAATCTAGCAACATAATCTATTTCTTCTTCCTCTCAACTCAAAAACCCTAGAAATGGAGATTAGAAGAAAAAGAGTGAGAAAAGTGGATGTTTTGATGTGATTTTAAATCAAATCAGGGAAGGGATGGAACCTGACATGTGAGAGAAGATTCATCATGAAATGCTATGCAATGAATCTAAACTTACTTGATTTCATCATATCTCAAATAGAGAAACCCTAGGTCAGCATATCCATCACTTTCTCTTCTCAAAACCCTAGCACTCCTCTCCCTCAAGAATTCATTTCCTAGATAGGAATGACAAGTTATGATATCTCCATGTGTGTTAGTTTAGTCATAAAGATGAATTGAGGTGCTTAGAACAATTGCAAATAAGCCCTTCATTGTATTTCTATTTTGCTCAGACCGATTGATCGGCTGAGTTGTTAACTTGAATGACACCACACTCTTTAGAACTGAAACATCATCCAAAAATTATGAAAACTTAGAACAATGTCTGAAATTGAGTTTTTAAGAAATAACTAAAATTTTATATCATTTGGTGTTTCCAATAAATAAATAAAAATCAAATGTTAGACTACTATATTACAGTCTATAGAATGGTCGGTCGAGTTTGTCCAGGGCAAAAGTCGACTGACACCCCTTTATGTAGAGATCAAACATTCATCAAAAAATTACACAAGGTTAATAATATCTCTATAATATAGTTTCCAATTTTTTTTTAAATTTTGAGATCAATTTGAAGTACCAATAAAAAGATAAAAATTAAAATACCAGACTAATATATTTCAATCTATATACATGATCGGCTGAGTTTCTCTTGGGGAAACTCGATTGACAAATTGTTAGATTACATGTTATTTCCCCTAATATGCATATTTGTGTAAAATGAACTTATGGACATTATTTACATGTTTTTAAGGTATTTAGATCATGCTTGGATGGAAAAGAGAGAGAGAGAGAGAAAGAGTGATCATAGGCTTTCTATATTCTTAGAGAGGCTCAAAGTGAAGTCCAAGCCCCCCTAAACCTACCCCTAGTGGCCAAAGACCAATTGAAGCAAATATGTCCAAGAATGAATCAAGTACAAGCTCAAAGTGTTGCTAGCGAGAGCATCACGACTAAGGTACACGAGAATGGTTGTGGGCTCACTCAAAATTAATAGAAAAAGCATTGATGAATTGATGTCATCAAATCTTCCATGCCATGAAGAATGGTCATGCCACATTGACCCAGAATGGGCATGCGACCTAGCACGATCGTGTTACAATCAGTGCAAAATGGGTGTAGTGTCAAGAATGGGGAAGTCAACTCCTAGGCCACCACAACCGTGGTACCCACCACGACCATGGTGAGCACCATGGCCATGCCACCATCTATTCAATATCCAACGTGTTACTGTGATTTTTGCCATTTTCTCACCACGATCATTCTACTCCACGATGACTATTCTCATCCCTACCCACCATGACCATGCTACATACAATTCTTCTACTTCATTTCCTACATAACCCCCCCACTTGACCTAGTGCTTCCCCACCACCTATATATACATAGGTGGCAGCTAGGGCACGAGGTTAGCTACCTTCTACCCCCTCTTAGCTCCCCATTCCCCCCCCTTAGCCATTCCACTTCATATTGACCTTCACTCCACTCCATTTCACCATTTCCACCACCAAAACCCTAGTTTTTGGTCTTTTGTCCACTTTCCACCTTCATTCCATACCCTTGAACTTTGGAGGTAGGAGGAAGACGACCTTGAAGTAGTTGGAGAGGAGGATCACTCCATATACACCTATCTCCATGGCAACTTCTCCCTCTTTCTCTTCTCTTTTTGTATTTTAATTTTCTATGAGTATAAAGGCCCCTTCGATGGGTTGTTTGGGGCCAAAAGTGTTACTTTGATACCATGTTAGGCGAAAATTGAGATGCAAATATTATCATTTCGTTTTCTAATAATTATGTACTATTTATATCTCATTCTCCATAAATTTGTTGTTGGTTTGTGCTTGAAATCACCTAGAATATAAGAGAAATTGGTTGTATGTGTGAATTTGAGATTTGCTCCTTGGTCCAATTCAGGGATCCCTAGCTAGCCACCCACCTTCCTACTTGCTAATCAATTCCCCTAACCCTAGTTCAAAGTTCTAAGTAGCTAGTTTTGATGAGCTTAGTGTGCTTATCATGGATCTTACTCAAGGCTAGAATGTGAGTGATGTGCGGCCTAAAACCTCACTTCCACTCCCATTACTACCCTCAACCCCTAATCACCCTAAGATTCTCTAACCTAGAAACCTAGGCTTTTTTAGACTCTAATTGAATTCCGCCTAGACCCTAACACAATTGAGCCTCATATGGGTAGTAGGAGATACAAGGGACTAGTTCCCCTATACACAACCTATCTTATCCATGGCCAGTTAGTAGTTTAGGGAAATTAATTTGACTCTAGCTTGTTGTTTGGTTTGGTAATATAAATGAAAGAATAATGTTCACATGTCACCCCCGACATAATTGATAAATGCATCCCCCAAACAGCCCATACATATCTTTATTGCTTTAAAATCCTAATTGGCTTCTTGCTTAGCTAGTATTAACTTAGTTATCTTTTTACTTGCTTAATTGGTTCATTGCCTTGTTCTTGCATTGCTCTACTAGTTTAGATCATTAATTGCTATTTTACCTTGTTTGCTACCTTAGTGTAGTGTAGACCTCTTCTTGTTTGCCTTAGCATAGCTTGCTCTTTTCCTTGCTTGCCTTGTCTTTTCTTGCTCAGTGGAATTAACTATCTAGGGTAAACTTAGGTTCTAATGTTGTTTTCTCTTCTTTAATTGCTTGTTTGCTCAACCCTTAGAGTAATAAAGAATCAACATCGAACCCTTCAACCCTAGATTATGCAGTAGTAACCTAGCCCAAAACTAACCTAGCTCTAGTGCCCCCTTTTCTCCCTGTGGATCGATCCTATACTTGCCTACAACGTGACCTTGTGCGCTTGCAGGTGTAAGTTTTAGTTTATGTGAGTGTGTTGGTACAGATCCCTTATAAATTTTGAAAGATACCGAAGTGTCTTTTAAGCTCATGGGGTGCATCTGGTTATATCTAAATTGATTAGTGTGCACACCTCTGGAGGGACGCACCAAGCTTTCTAGCATCATTGCCGGGGAAAGTTGCTCGACCTAGCTAGTTAGTTTTGCTTTTATCTTTTCAATAAGCTCTCATCATTTCTATTCTTTATTCTTTATTCTTTGTATTCTTTGTGCATATTAGTTTTCTGACTTGTTTTCTTTTATTTGGTTGTGCCTTGTGAATGTGACAAGCCACTCAGGCAAGATAAGATGGAAGGCCAAAATGCATCTCATAAGCCACTTCAGGATTTCTTAATGCCTAGCAACTATAGATCGCCAATTGCTAGTAGAGTTAATCGAGTGCCAGGGAGCCCTTCTCCATCCCTCTAGGTCTTCTTAGTCTCATTCCCACTATCTACGACTCAAAGAATGAGAACCCCTACAAGCACTTGGACTCATTTCTTGAAGTGTGCTCCACCTTCAGGCTGCTGATGGCTAGTGATGACACAATCAGGCTGACCTTTTTCTCTTTCTCCCTCAACGACAAAGACAAAGATTAGCATGACTCAAGAAGAGACATCATGAGTTGGGAAGAGATGAAGAATGCATTCTTAAGGTAATTATACTCTATTGAAAGGTTGACACAAATGCAGTGTACCATAGTGAGCTTTAGTTAAGTGGGCAATGAGAGGTTTCATAATGCTTGGGAGAGATTTTAAAAGATGTTGAGAGAGTGCCTACACCATGAAATCCCTTTGTGACAGCTAGTTCAGTCCTTTTACTCTGATATATCTCCAATAGGTCAAGCTATAGTAGATTCTTTTTATGGGGGAGATTTTATGGATAGGCCACATGAGGAGACATGCCAATGTTTGAGCAGCTGGTAGAAAGTTCAAGGATACAAGCTACTAGCATGATGAATGACGATGACCACCTCTTTGGTGTTACACATCCAGTTCATAGTAATTCAAGCCCACAAGTGATCTAGATTCTTGGTGACATGGTGAGCTTCATGAGGAACCAAGTGACAAATGTTCCTTTCAATTATGTAAATTATGTTGTTCCTTTGATGAAGAAAAGAAGGCACCTCACTCATATAGCTACCCGAAATGAAAAAGCCCAAGATATAGCTCAAGGTTTGAGGAATAGGTTCTCTCTAGGTTGAAAAGCTTCGATGATGTCCAAAAAAATATTACAAGACTTGAGAAAAGGATAGAGAAGCTATCTTCCATGCTTTCTTTCCAAGAGGAAAAGTTGTCTTCAAGGCCCATAATGAGTTTCAATGAAGAAAGTGGACCTATGCATTCCACTCAAGTTCTCTATAGCCCACCTCCAATGCAAGTGCAACCCATATACCACTTCCAAGGCCACCCAAAACCTTATACGCCTCCTCCCCTTCATCACCACAAATTTCTCAACAATTCACCTTCCAACCTTAATTCTCCCCTCCACGTCAATTTCAATACCAACTGCCACCTCCACCTCCTCCACAACCACAACATGCTCCCTCTCCACCATGAGCTAGGTAGTGTTGTAACAGTTCTAAGGAGTGAAAAATCTCTGGAGTATCCCATGAATAAAGCAAGGTTGATAAAGAAAAGCAAAGGCAATCAAGTGGTGTTAGTGTGATTGAGATTTTTGAATATGATTCTATGACACCGTGCATTGAGTTTGTGATGTTGTATGATCTGCCTTCTACTCCATTTGTAGGTCCTATCATTAGGGCATGCCACAAGAGAATCATGTTGATGCAAGCCAAGTAAAAGCAAGTTAGCTTCTGTAATGACCTCGCCTCCCGGTAACCCCCAATTAAGGGAGACCAAGAGGTCAGAGCCGTTATCTCAATAAATGGGATCAAAGGTTCGACAAATAATCAATAATAATTATAAAATTCTACCAACCTATACTGAAAGCTGGAATAAAATAAAACTTTGCATACCTTTTAAAAACATTGGATATCTAACTTCAATCCACAACTTCAATCTATTCTAACTAATCCTCCTTGCACTTTAATTCTTATTTTCATATTATGCCACTTTACTATTTGTCCTTTTCAATAATGTACCTAAAATGCCGACAAAAAAAATGTCAGTCAGCATAAATGAATATGGCGGTATGTGGGGACAACCAAAATTTCATATATATGGCTAACAATCTAAATAACACAATCAAGTTCATTAACAAGCCAAATTACGCTTTCAGTGTGACATTCTCCACCGCTTTTGCCCTAACCCCGAAATACCCTCCTTAGGATTTCTCTTTTGTCATTGACTTAAGGCCACCTTCTCCATCCTGATCTTGGTGCCTGGGGTCACCTCTCATGGTTCCCATTAGTCATGCAATATCATAAGGCCACCTTCTCTATGTTGAGCTTGGTGCCTGGGGTCACCTCTCATGGTGTCCATGGGTCTTCCCTCTTGGGCTTGACCTCATTACATCAGGGTGGCATGTAGGTGTGAGAATACACACTTATATCTTAATTGTGATAATCATATTGACTTTATGATTTGCATATATGAACATCCAAATAGATAGGTTGCATTCAATTCGATTAAACACCCGAGAAATCTCCGTGAAACTAAAGTAATTAACCATAAATAACCACATACCTGTCAGGAAGATTTGAGACTAACAAATCCATTCATTGTAAGAAATCCAATAGGCAAGCAAGCACACAAAGAGATCTTGAAATATGCATATAATTTCCTATCATAAATCATGTCATCAAGATCTATTAAACCTAGCTTACTTCCTAGGGTTTCTAATCCACTTTTAGGGTTTCCATTGCTGTTAGGGTTTTCTTGTACATTTATCACTACAAACCCTAGTTAGGAAAAATTTCTCTTAAACCCTAATGATTCTAACCTATTTCGTTCAACAGAATTAGGATCATCTTCCAACAACATATTATCACATATATCAAATTAAAAGTGATCTTTTTCTCTTTTACTCTAAGTTAGGTTTTCTAAGTGCTTAATCATTCTTATTTGGTGTAAAACCCTAAATCATGTAAGAAACATCTAGATTAGGTTCAAGTTTGTTATTAACTAACCAAATGGTTGCAAATACTCGATTTCAATAATTAAGTAACATGAACTCAACCAATATGATCAATTAGGGTTTCAAGGTCCATTAAAGCATATTCGTGTATATGGAACCTTAAATTAATTAAAATATGCATAATCATTATCCTTTTGGATCTAATGTGTCATTTTATAATCAAAAAGTTAATATCAACTTTAAACATCCATATAACCCTTCCCAAATTATTAATAATCATATATAGATTAGGGTTTCTTAAGAATTAATGCATGAAAGTTGATAACTTCAACTACTTTTCGAATTGCAAGAGGAATTAGGATTTAAATCTATTTTTAATGTATTCCTCACATTTTTTTGAGAAAAATTCATATATTATATGTATCCATCTAAGCTACCATTAATTAGATTCGATTTTTAAAAAAATCACTTACTTGGACCAATGGGAGGCTGCCACGTCAGCCCTTCCATGCTCCACATAGCTCGGTCGAAAACATAACCAAGTTACCCTTTTGCCCCCGCATAAGTTGCCATATCTTCAACACGCGGAGGGGAAAAACTGTTCAATGCTCCTAGGTCGTCTTCAACCTTGTGACACACACAGCGACCTCCGAGTGCAGACCTTCGTGGGGCCGCCCCCTCCTCCCCAGGGCTCGTGGGTCGCCGCCAATTGCCTTCCTGGCTCCACCGCACCTCCGGCACCTCTAGTTTCCACCCAAGGTGGCCGGTTTCGAGCATGCCCAACCCACAATGTGCGGTCGGCCTTGCAACCATGTTGTTGTTGCTGCTGCGCATGGGCTAGGGCATAAGGATGATGGTCGTGCTCCTCTATGACAACGTGGGGCATCATGATTCCATCGTGATGACTCCATGGTTCCTCGCTGCTCCAGGGATAGCTCTACTCTTCTCGATTAGGGTTTGAATGAAAACAAAGAAGAAGGATAGAGTGGGTTGCATGGAATCCTCTTGGAGTCAGGCTAAGGATTCAACCCTTATATTGGGGAGGCTAGTAATGCCCTAGGACTCTCAACCACGAGGAAACAAGCCCCCCTCTTCTATGGTCACCTTTCTTTCCTTGCTTACAAAGTAACCGCTCTTTTAATTATCTCCTTGATCATATTCCTTAGTTATTAGGAAATCTGAAAATTATCTATTTCATCTTCTTTGTGTTTGGCTTTTACTCTATTAGCCACGAAATTTTACTTCCTTATAACAAAAGTATTTCTTTTTGATAATACCAAAAATTCAGTAACTATGTAGCACATTATCCTCATATTTTTGTATTATTTTTATTTTCTCTTTCTTCTTCTTCTTCTTCTCCATTGGGACTCCTGCGACCCCAAGAAATTCTAATATTTCAAAATTCCCTTTTAAGGATGTTGATTATCCTTCTAGATGCATCTACATCCATTATTTCTCATTATCTTACTTATTTCTTTATTAAAAGATTTCTTTTCAAGGATTTCTCTTTATCTTTTATTTCCTTTTTCCTCTTTTCCTATTTCTTTGATTAGAAATCACATATAAACGAAATTTACTCAATTGTGGCCATTAATGCCACTTTCTAGAGATTTCCATATATAATTCTCATAAATACTTTGCTTAATATTCACTATCTTGTATCTTTTTCTATTATTTGGACTTTTCTTCATTTCTTCTCTTTTATATCCATTATTGGATTAACATAATAGTAGGAATCACAAAATTCCTATCCAAAGGGTGATTTGCAAAGAAATCCCTTATTTGAAGCAAAGCATACAACCTTTTCAATTAAGTCCATATTCATAAAAACATTACATTTCAATTATGAAAACATATGCAAAATTGAGGTTGTAACATCCTTCCCCTCTTTTAGAAAATTTGCCCTCAAAATTCCATCAAACATACAAACAAGTAGAATAAGACTTCCTCATGTCCACCATGGCTCCCATGTGGCTTTACTCTCTCCATGGTGCTTCCCAATAACCTTCATCATTTCATATTCTTACATCTGAGCTCTCTCTCACCTTGGTATCTCATACCCTCATAGGTGACTCAGGACATTTCAGCTTCTCTCAAAGCTAAATAGGTTCATGTCTTAGCACATGGCTTGGTTACCTCACATAGTGCACTAGATCAGACTCGTGTAACACATCATACATTATGTTATCCTGAGGGGTAAGGATACACAAAAGCATCTCCACCAATCCATCCCAAATGGACACATGTATCGGGGACTCAGCTTTCTCAGCTATATCTTAGAGGGGTCAAATTTTCATATCACATATTCTCCCACAGTGAAATGCATGTCAGTCTGCTTCCCATCATCTCACGACTCATGTCACCTCTGGGCTTTCTCAACCATCGCATGATCAAAGCGACTTCATCTGCACACACTGTGGTCTCTCTGACCTTCACAAGGTCCTCTCGCCAACAACATCATAGTGAAGCGGTGACCGACACAACCTCCCTTCAGAGCTTCTTACATCCTGATACTGGCTATGGTGGCTATCATCACATCTTTTATAGGACAAGAACTGTCTCCATATATCACCCTGAACGAGCACACATGCTCTCATCAGACCCTCTAGTCTGGATCATACTAACCATTGGTTAGGGGTGATAAGTTGTACTAACATCAAGTTCTTCATGTACCTACTTCTATCGCATGGAAGTGAAACTTTAGGTCATAATCAAGAACTTTTGAACTCACATAATGGTGTAGTTGAATCATCTCTCTTACATGTAGTTCAACCGGATCTGTCCCTTGACAGTACTCTCTCTCTCTTCTCAGGTTATGTAATCTAGGTAAGGTGATCCACCATAAACCATATTGCATCTTGACCTTCTTCGGTCGATGGGAGACTTACCACAATGTCCATAGTGATCAACTCCCATTCCCTCTCAGGGACTCTTTATCCTCTATATCAACTCACTAGGTTACTGGTGTTCGTCCTTCACCTCCTGGCATGCATGGAGGCAAGCCACATGCAACTTCATCTTAGGCATCCAGAGTACTACTGCAACTTACTATCTTCATAGTACCATGGTGTATCATGATCCCTTGTACGTCATGATTCCTCAAGGTTGATTCCTCAGAAACCCTAAAACACTCTAGTCATGGGTTTCATCACCTTCTCTTCCATAGAAGGGCATATGAGGTTCTACAACCATCCTTTTATCACAACAAGCCCTAGGCTGGATAATCAAGCAACCACTAACTCGATCAACGAATCTTGTTATATCTGAGCATTAGCCAAACAAATCTCACCACTTAGGTTTCACCTAACTACCTCTTCCAGCCTTTCCACTAGCTAGGCTAGGCAGCTGCATCTCAATAAAAGCATCCATTACCACCTTTCATCTTTAGATGCTAGGTAACAGTGAAGACATACACCTCTAGGTATTCCACTTATTGTCTCATCCTGGACTTTAGGTCTATCTTCATCAAGAAAACTCAGAGCTCATCTTCTTGGTTATTATACTCAACCTTGTACAACTCATAAATTCCATACAGCTCATGATAAGAACATCCTTATGAGACGACTAACTTAGTTCTCTTTGTGTTGGTAAACCATCCACATATCGTACTCTCCATAAGGGTACGCTACTGTCTCTATCCTCATACATCATAGCAACGTCTCCCCTTACATCATCTTTATCCTTGGTGTATGGCATGCATACTGTCCTATCTCTCACTCTAATAACAAGAGGAAATAATCATTTGGCTGTAGTCCAAATACAAAGTTCTTCCCATTCTAAGAGTAGAGATGGTACATCCCACATTGCCAGTACACCTTCCAATCTAAGTTGGAACGTGCAACACATGTCTACACATCATGAACATCTCGACATCAGGGTTACTTTCATGGGGAATTGGTCTCAAACACACTTGGGTCACCACACGATCCTTAGTCATATCTTCTAGGTTTGTAGGGTGCCGACACTTTTGGGGTCATCCCTCTTCCCTTATGCATTAGAGAGTGCCCTCCTCATTTGCCCTTTGGGTCCCATGTGTGCATGAAGGTGATCAATCTCCTAACCCATGGCCCTTAGACAATGATAGTTGTTACCTCCCGACCCCATGGTCATGTGCAACTAGGGAACTAGGCAACTCCTACTATCATCGGTCTTATCCCTACCTGACCCTAGGATAAACTTAGGATTCTAACATAGTACATATCCATCTTGAAACCTTACCCAAGTCTCCATCATCTCTCTTGACATTCGTGGTCTGACTTACATCCTTTCATAGGGATCAGGGCGACCTACCTACCTCGGTCAAGGCCCATACTGGTTACCTCCAAGGTAACACATCCACATGCACTTAGAGATGGTTATCTATGGGTCTGTAGGTTCATTCTCATACTATGTACTCTCTAATTAGCTTCTAAAGACTCTATGAGACCTCTTAAGGTTACCTCAAACCCAACAAAAGTTGATCCATACCCTACAAAAGGGTCCCTCTCCCAGGATGGGAGGAAACTATCTCTTGATAGTAGCAAAGGTCACAAACATCCTTATGTCTAGGGTTTGCATCCACATGAGCATGCTTAGCCTTAGAAAGCTACTAAGGCATGTAGATAACAAACAAACCACCTACTAAACCTTACTAGGTCTCCATGGTAGGTCATACTTGTTCTCATTCCTCAACATTAGACCATCATCATACATACATGTCTATGTCCCAATCTATATGTGAGGGGTTCATCAAACATATACCTTAGTCTAAGGGGTTTCCCTTTCCTCTAAACATAAGAAGTGCCATGCTCCCATGCATAAGAACTCAAACATCCGTGTGAGCATAGGTGCACTGAGAACTACTACCTCCCCTCTTTAGGTCTAGGAACCCTAGATTCACTTTTATGCATCATCCGTCTAACTACATGCTCAACATTCTAACCACGAACCAAACATGTACTAGGTATATCATGCACTTCCTATTATCCTTCCACACGAACAACACCTCAGATACAAGTTCTCCTCAAGGACAACCAACTAGGTATAAGGCCTCACAACTTAATACTAAGCCTCCTCGGGGTCTAAGGAACTCTTCTTCCTATGCTCAGAAGATAAGCACCTATATCATCTACACATAGCAGCCTCATCCTTTTTCTAGGGTTTGGTTCCTCTAAAGGCAACCAAGATACCATAGGCCTCCAGGGATCGTGCAAGAGGAAACCACAACCATCCACTTAGGTTGTAACATACTCAACTTCTCAGGGTTCCTCCTATCCTGGAGTCTAAGCTTCCTACCTTCTTGCTCGTGTCTTGCTCTCTTTCTCTATAGAGCTAACCCTAAAACAACCCCACCACTAGAGGTTCTCTCTTTAAGGTGAATCATGCTCACATGCATACACTTACAGGGTGAAACGTTTGATTAAACCTATGCTCGCTCAAGATTATCCATAGCTCTTTATGCTTATCTCATAAGCTATCTAACATGCCCTTTTAGCCTAGGTTTTATCCTACTATCACCACTACTAACGTACTATGGGTGCATACTATGCCATGCTCATATAATACCATACGGTTTCTATAGGTTCTTCACTAACCTCATTGATGAAGGGGTCATCCTTCACCCTAACATGCACGACCCTTTACATGTTGGGTCACCCAGAAGGCACTAAGTCAACCAACCTCACATAGCTCATACTACTCATTAGTATTCAAAACCAAAAGTAGGTCAACTCATGCACATGTTGACAATGATATCTAACTCATCATGCCATCTCTATCTAACCACCCCTTAGGGTTAGGGTTAGCATCATCCTCAGAGGATGCGCCAAGTCTCTACCTTTAATGGAGGTTTCTGCCTCCAAGACCAACTATTTATTCATCCTCCTGACAAGAAGGTCTAACATCAGGTCTATCCTGAGGGTACGACATCACATGTCATACGACTTAAGCATGCAACTAATCTTTAGTCTACGCTTAAACTATTAAGCTTATGTCCATGACATCTTATTTACATGCTTTTCATTAATTTTGTGGAGGATTCCTTAAACTTATCATACATACCCTATCCTCAAGAGAGTGAGGAAGAGAGAGAGAAACCCTAAACCTTAGAATATTAACAGAATTAGGGTTGAGAAGGGGTGAAAATAGATGAGAGAGTCCTAAAGGTATCTTATTTTGAGTCAGATCCTAAGACATTGGCCAGGCAGTCACACAAATCTGGGAGTCCTCATATTCCGACTAGCAGTATGGAGGAAAATATTGCCAGCCCCCGGATGTGATCCTTTTCTAGACACCTTTGTCTTTCGGAAAATCCTCTATTAGCTCCCTCAGTTCTATGGAATTTGTAAAATTTAATAATTACTAAAGATTAAATGAGGAACCAACACTCTGATACCAAATGTAATGACCCTTCCTCCCGGTAACCCCCAATTAAAGGAGACCCATAGGTCAGAGCCGTTATCTCAATAAATGGGATCAAAGGTTCGTCAAATAATCAATAATAATTATAAAATTCTACCAAACTATACTGAAAGCTAGAATAAAATAAAACTTCACATACCTTTTAAAAACTTTGGATATCTAACTTCTATCCACAGCTTCAATCTATTCTAACTAATCCTCTTTTCACTTTAATTCTTATTTTCATATTATTCCACTTTACTATTTGTCCTTTTCAATAATGTACCTAAAACGCCGACAAACAAAACATCGATCAACATAAATGAATATGCTGGTATGTGGGGACAACCAAAATTTCACATATATGGCTAACAATCTAAATATCACAATCAAGTTAATTAACAAGCCAAATTACGCTTTTAGTGTGACATTCTCCACCGCTTTTTCCCTAACCCTGGAATACCCTCCTTAGGGATTCTCTTTTGTCATTGACTTAAGGCCACCTTATCCATCCTGAGCTTGGTGCCTGGGGTCACTTCTCATGGTGCCCATTAGTCATGCAATATCATAAGGCCACCTTCTCTATCTTGAGCTTGGTGCCTGGGGTCACCTCTCATGGTGCCCATGGGTCCTCCCTCTTGGGCTTGACCTCATTGCATCAGGGTGGCATGTAGGTGTGATAATACACACTTATATGTTAATTGTGATAATCATATTGACTTTATGATTTGCATATACCAAACAGATAGGTTGCATTCAATTCGATTAAACACCCAAGAAATCTTTGTGAAACTAAAGCGGTTAATCATAAATAACCACATACCTGCCAGGAAGATTTGAGACAGAATAATCCAATCAATGTAAGAAATCCAACAGGCAAGCAAGCACACAAAGAGATCCTAAAATATGAATATAATTTCCTATCATAAATCATGTCATCAAGATCTATTAAACCTAGCTTGCTTCCTAGGGTTTCTAGTCCACTTTTAGGGTTTCCATTACAGTTAGGGTTTTTCTTGTACTTTTATCACTACAAACCCTAGTTAGGCAAAATTGCTCTTAAACCCTAATGATTCTAACCTATTTCGTTCAATGGGATTAGGATCATCTTCCAATAACATATTATCACATATATCAAATTAAAAGTGATCTTTTTCTCTTTTACCCTAAGTTAGGGTTTCTAAGTGCTTAATCATTCTTATTTGGTGTAAAACCCTAAATCATGCAAGAAACATCTAGATCAGGTTCAAGTTCGTTATTAACTAACCAACAAGTTGCAAATACTCAATTTCAATATTTAAGTAACATGAACTCAACCAATATGCTCAATTAAGGTTTTAAGGCCCATTAAAGCATATTCATGTATATGGAACCTTAAATTAATTAAACTATGCATAATCATTATCCTTTTGGATCTAATGTGTCCTTTTATAATCAACAGGTTAATATCAACTTTAAACATCCATATAACCCTTCCCAAATTATTAATCATCATAGATTAGGGTTTCTTAAGCATTAATGCATTAAAGTTGATAATTTCAACTACTTTTCAAATTGCAAGAGGAATTAGGATCAAAATCTATTTTTAATGTATTCCTCACATTTTTGAGAAAAATTCATATATTATATGTATCCATCCGAGCTACCATTAATTAGATACAATTTTTACAAAAAAAAATTACTTGGACCAATGGGAGGCTGCCACATCAGCCTTTCCATGCACCACATAGCTCGGCCGAAAACATAACCAAGTTACCCTTTTGCCCCCGCATAAGTTGCTAGCTCTTCAACATGCGGAGGGGCAAAACCATCCAACGATCTTAGGTCATCTTCAACCTTTTGACACATGCACTGGCCGCCGAGTGCAACCCTTCGCGGGGTCGCCCCCTCCTTCCTAGGGCTTGTGGGTCGCCACCAACTGCCGCCCTGGCTCCACCGCACCTCCATGCACACGAGGCACCTCCAGTTCGCAGCCAAGGTGGCCGGTTTCTTGCATTCCCAGCCTGCAATGTGCGGTCGGCCTTGCAGCCATGCTGCTGCTGCACATGGGCTAGGGCATAAGGATGATGGTCACACTTCTCTCTAACAATGTGGGGCATCATGATTCCATTGTGACGACTCCATGGTTCCTCATTGCTCCAGGGATAGCTCTGCTCTTCTCGATTAGGGTTTGAATGAAAACAAAGAAGAAGGATAGAGTGGGTTGCATAGAATCCTCTTGGACTCAAGATAAGGGTTCAACCCTTATATAGGGGAGGGTAGCAATGCCCTAGGACTCTCAACCACAAGGAAGCAAGCCCCCCTCTACTATGGTCACCTTTCTTTCCTTGCTTACAAAGTAACCTCTCTTTTAATTATCTCCTTGATAATCCATATTCCTTAGTTATCAAGAAATCCAAAAATTATCTATTTCATCTTCTTTGTGCTTGGCTTTTACTCCATTGGCCATGAAATTTTACTTCCTTATAAAAAAATTATTTCTTTTTGATAATACCAAAAATTCATTTACTATGTAGCACATTATCCTCATATTTTTGTATTATTTGTATTTTCTCTTTCTTCTTCTCCATTGGGACGACTCCTTGGACCCTAAGAAATTCTAATGTTTCAAAATTCTTTTATAAGGATTCTTATTATCCTTCTAGATGCATCTAAATCCATTATTTCTCATTATCTTACTTATTTCTTTATTAAAAGATTTTTTCAAGGATTTCTCTTTATCTTTTATTTCCTTTTTCCTCTTTTCCTATTTCTTTTATTAGAAATCACATATAAACGAAATTTACTCAATTGTGGCCATTAATGCCACTTTCTAGAGATTTCCATATATAATTCTCATAAATACTTTGCTTAATTTTCATTATCTTGTATCTTTTTCTATTATTTGGACTTTTCTTCATTTCTTCTCTTTTATATCCATTATTGGATTAACATAATCGTAGGAATCATGAAATTCCTATCCAAAGGGAGATTTGCAAAGAAATCCCTTCTTTGTAGAAAAACATACAACCTTTTCAATTAAGTCCATATTGATAAAAAAATTACATTTCAATTATGAAAACATATGCAAAATTGAGGTTGTAACAACTTCCATTCCCTGAAGCATTAGTTGAGCCATTGGAAGTGAAAAGGAGGCAGAAGCACAATGTTGACATTCTTGAGGTGTTTCACCAAGTGAAGGTGAACATTCCACTGTTGGAAGCTATCAAGAAGATCCCATCACATGCGAATTTCCTCAAGATCCTATGCAATGTGAAGAGAAGGTCAATGGTAATAATACCAAAGAGAGTCAAGTTGTCTAAGCAGGTGAGATTTGTCATCCAAAATTCACTTCTAGTGAAGAGAAAAGGCCCAGGAGCCTGACTCATACCTAGCTACATAGGGAGACATCACGTAGACCAAACTCTAATTGATTTGGGATCTACTGTGAATTTGATGCCATGTAGTGTGTATGTGGAGCTAGGCTTAGGCAAGCTGAAACTAGCTCATTACACTCTCCAATTGGTGGACCGTTCCATCAAAGTGTTGAGAGGAAGAGTATATGGTGTTTTGGTGATGATAGATAAGAAAAAGGGCACATTGTTCCCTACAAATTTCATTGTTCTTGATGTGTTACCAGAGGATAGGAAGACTTCCATCATTTTAGGAAGGTCATTCCTATCTACAGATGATGCTGAGATACATGTGCACAGTGGCACAATTAAAGTCTCTTTCATGGACATGAAGATAAAGATCAACTTGTGTAAGACCCCAAACCGGTGATACCTGTGATGATGATATTGGACATAGTCACTGATAACCTCCCATTTTGTGATGTTATCTTACTAGTTTTTCTTAGTTTTCCATACTCTTTCTTAGATAAATTAGATAGAATACTTAACTTTCCACTTTATTGTGAATATACCAATATACTGATATTTTCCCTTTTCTTCTTATAGAAAAACCCAAAAAAATTGCAAAAGTTCCAAATCGATCCCAAGACCGTGAAGGCCCTAGTGGTCCCAAGACTGTCAAGGCCCTAGCGGTCCCAAGACCATGAAGGCCCTAGCGGTCCCAAGACTATGAAGACCCTAGCAATCCCAAGACTGTCAAGATTCTAGTGGTTCCAAGAGTGCGTGAAGTCCCTTGTGGTCCCAAGACCGCGTGAAGGCCCTTACGGTCCCCAGACCACAAGGACTCTAACGGTTCCAAGACTGATTGAAATTTTATTGATCCCAAGAACACGTGAAAGATACTGGTCTCAAGACCATGAGGATCCAAACGGTCTCCAAACCGTGAAGATCCAAATAACTTAAAACTGTTCAAGACCCCCTTGGAGCCTATAAATAGGACCCAAGGGGTCCTCATTGAGGGGGAATGCTGAGATGCCCAAAGACTGCCTCATTTGTTCCAGAGCTATTTCATCCTTCATCCTTCACCCCAAGGCTGCTGGTCTAAGACTCACACTCCATCCATAAGCCTACTTTCTTTCTCATCGACATAGAAGGTGGGGAGTGAAGGATTCATCACCAAAGCAACCATGTAGTGTGAAGATAGTTGTTCTCTACTCCAAGGGGTCAACCTTCCTCCCTCCTACATGGAGATGATGTTTTCCTTCTCTTCTCCTGTCTCCTTCATTGTTCTTGCCATGAGCGAGTAGTCCCATATACTAGGGTGTGGGGAGTAGCCCCGCTACGCATGTTTTCATTTCATGCATTGTAATTCATTAGTTTGCAATAGAGAAATACTATATTTTCAATTTAACATCAATTGTTTAATGAATGCTAGTTGCTTGATCACCAACCTGCATTACATATTATCTACTAGTGCGAATTGTCTACGTTTGTGTTTTTAGATTCGATTATCGATTGTATGTTGGTTCTTGATGTATGTAGTCACCATATATCTATTTCGGTATCTAGGAACACTTTTCAAGGAGTGGAGTAAACTCACCTCCATCGTTGTACTTTCATACTATGAAATGGAATCAGTTGACATATGGAAGTACAACTTTGACAGCTCAAGGAACACACTATGCGAAGGGAGTGATGCAAAGTAAGTGACCATTCATTCGGGGATGGCTAGAATTGCAATACTTCCACGTTTCTCATAGTTGGCTATACAAAAGAAAGCTAAGTCTACAAAGATACTAACTGATTAGACCCTTTTTGCAAGCCATGTTATTATGTTGTATGTTATGATCCATGTGTAGTGGTGGTGAAACTCGATCACATCCTAGTGGTTTCCAAATATTGTTTACAACCTTAACTTTACTTCCCTGCCATTTAATTTACATTTGCATTTTAGTTTAATCATCAACCCAACTCTTCGATCAAAATATTAACTCTTAAGTAGATAAATAGAATTATAACATTTTCAATCTTGTTATATCCTTAACAAGACTATTGTCTCATGGGTTCGACCCTCAACTGTACTACAATAAGACTTCCATGTACCTTAGTGTATGTGGGTGGAGACCTTATTCTAGAACACGCAAGGCTAAACTTAGAGACTTACTATCTCTAGGATTTTTAGTGGTGCACACAACTCCACGCAAGTGGAGGCTCCATCAAAAATTGGCACCGTTGCCGGGGACAACAGAATGTTTTAATTTCATTTATCAGCTTGCTAGTTGATTAGGATTTTACATTTTTGGTTGATAACTACTTCATATCTTTTTGATTCCATCATCTTTCCATCATCTAAAGTGTGATTTTTCTTCTACTCAAGTAGAAAATGTGTATGCAAAATCGCAGATTCTCCCCTAAACTACAGTACGACTCTGAGGTAGAACAAAACTTCCACTGACGCATCAGACTCAACCACCAACAAGTTAGACAGATGGCAGAAGAACAACGCCAAGCCACCTTGGTACTAGAAAGAGTCAATGCAGCTATAGCAGCTTAGAGAGCACAACTCATCGCTGATACACTTGCTCAAGTCTAAGATAAAGTACGAGCTGAAGAGCAAGCCCACATCCAAGCTGACAATGACGCACCCACAACAGCTGCTCAGTTATTGATAAGGAACAAGCAGCTTCGAGACTACGTTGTTCTTAAGAACTCTGAGGATAATCACCCAGTTTGGCCTCCACTCATTAATGTTCCTAACTTCAAGATTCAAACATAATGGATCCAAATCATGCAAGGCATGTCATTCTCAGGAAACATTGGAGATGATTGCATGGACCATCTGAAGCGATTCAAGGCACTTTGCCGATTAGTACCACAAGACAGAGCTACACTTGATGCAATCATGCTCTGATTTTTCAATTTCACTCTCGATGGAAAGGCACTAAGCTGGTATAACTCTTTAGATGGAGAGCCAATCACCACCTGGGCTCCCTTGGAAGAGAAATTTTTAGAGAAGTTCTTTCCTCCCTCGTTGGCTTACCAGATTAGGGGACAGATCAACCAGTTCCTCCAACTTCATGGAGAATCACTAGCAGAATCATGGGAAAGATTTAAGAAACTTTTGAGAAAATTCCCACGTCATAGAATCTCACAAAACTAGCTCATAGAAACATTCTATAGAGGAGTAAGTGATGAAATAAAGAATTTTTTGGATTCCTCATATGGAGGAAATTTCATGAGACAGAATTATGAGGATGCCTAGAAGATTGTTACGCTTGGAGCTGAGAACCAATCTAATTGGGGAAGACCATCTACAGGAGGAGTCCTAAAAGTTTTCAAAGCTGAAGAATCTGTAGAAATGAAAGACATTGTTGAAGCTCTAAAAAACATAGTTCATAAGAAACAAGCCCTTGAAATAACATTTGGAGAATATGACAGGAAGAAGAACTCCTAAGTTCAACAAGTCAAAGCAGCTACTGAGACTTGTGAAGATTGTTATGCATCAGATCACCCCACATTATCATGTGTCCTTTTATACGATGTGATGATGAATCTGTAGACACCTCAACCACAATATGAACCAATCATTGAACAACCTGAGGATCAGCTGCCAGAGCATGTTAACTCTATCCACACCATACCAGGTCAAGCATACTATAATCTGAATCAACTAGGAAACCACCCTGGATTTCAGTATGGGAACCCCGCGGGAACTGCCAATCCGCAGCACCAAACACAAGGTGGGTCTTCTAATAGACCACCACCTGGATTCCCAAGCAATTATAACTGAAACCAAGGAAACTATAGAGGCGGGTCTCAAAGATTTGTCGATACAAGAATTTATTTTTCATACTATCAATACACTCACCCTCTGTTGCACCCACAATTGCACCAACCTCAGTCACAACAGCCGCAAATTCAACAACTTCAGTTGACAACTCCTCAACAACAACAACCTCAAGGATATCAACAAATTACACAACATCAACAAAAGAATGCTCAACATTCGTCAACAGATGAGTTGTCTCTGATAAGGCAAATGCTGCAATCTCAACAGACCATGATCGCCAACTAGCAGGCTCAATAGAAAGCTGTAGAGACCCAATGGGCACAAACTGCAGCTCAGTTGAAAGCTCTGGTGGGTACTTTCACTGGTCAGCTAGAAATAAATCTAAGACATGATCAACACAGACCAGAACAACTAAATGCAGTTACCACAAGATCTAGTCATGTTCTTACTGAAGCTACCAAAGTCATTCAGGAAGACGATGATACCGCTAAAATGATTCCAAATAGGAACATAAATCAAGAAACTGAAAAATCTGTAGAGGCCAAAAAGGAGGACCAAGAACCAATTTTCAAAGAACCATAAGTCCCACCATACAAGCCCAAGATACCCTATCCAGATAGATTGAGGGAGACTAAATTGGATACTAGATTCTTAAAATTCAAAGAAGCGATGAAGAAGTTATATGTTGATATCCCGTTCCTTGACACTTTTTCTGAAATCCCAGCTTGGTCCAAATATCTGAAGACTTTTCTATTAAAGAAATACATGACTGAAGAACACAAGACTATCAAATTAGCTCAGACGACTTCTGATATCATTCTCAACAAAATGCCAAAAAAACAAAAGGACCCTGGCTCCTTCGGCGTCCAATGTTCTATAGGAAACACCTCTTGCAAGAAAGGATTAGCTGATTTAGGGGCTAGCATATCTATAATGCCCTTTTCTATGAGTAAAAGATTGGAATTTACTGACTTGCTACCCACAACAATGACTATCCAGTTGGCTAATTCTACCATTACTGCACCTTTAGGAATTATTGAAGATATACCAGTGAGAGTAGGAAGAGACTCTTATGTCCCTTGTGATTTTGTTGTCATGGACATAAAAGAAGATATGAG
Organism: Alisma plantago-aquatica; assembly: GCA_963693085.1. Taxonomy (NCBI): domain Eukaryota; kingdom Viridiplantae; phylum Streptophyta; class Magnoliopsida; order Alismatales; family Alismataceae; genus Alisma; species Alisma plantago-aquatica. Next base: position 876,886,871 of record OY856412.1, on the reverse strand, counting down.
ATATCCAATAATATTCAACAGACCTTTCCTTGCGACAGCCAGAGTGCTAATTAATGTCGAAGTAGGAACGATTACCTTAAGTCTAGGGAAGGAAACTATTCAATTCAGAGTCTTTGACAGCCTAAAAAGTCCTAGCATTCACGAACAACTCTTTCTTCTTAAAGCAATTGATTAAATGTCCCAGCTAAAGCTAATAACTCCCAAACCATCTGATGCATTGGAGAACGCCCTAATGAACTCAAACACTAAATCTTCGACCGACGAACTAGTTCAACAATGTCTAAAATATCAAGAATAAGCCGAAGAAGACCCATAAGCTACCTTTGAGATGTTGAAATCTGTCATCATGCTGGAAACTATTGAAATACCCAAGGCACCAGAAATGAAAGTCCTACCAGCTGGACTCAAACATGTCTTTCTAGATGAAGAAAAACTATGCCCGATCATCATCAGTTGCACTTTGATGGATGAGCAGGAAGAAATACTCCTTGTTAAATTAAGAAAGCACAAGAAAGCCATTGGATATAAGATGTCCGATCTAACTGGGGTAAATCCAGCTTTGTGGATGCACAGATTACCTATGATAGAAGAGTTCAAACAATCATGGGAGCACCAGAGGAAGATAAACCTGAATCTTAAAGAGGTAGTTCACCTTGAGGTTCTAAAACTTCTAAAAACTGGTATTATCTATCCAATTTCTGACTCCCAAAGGGTAAGTCCAGTCCAGGTAGTTCCTAAAAAAGGGGTTACCACCATTATTTTGAATGATAAAAACAAACAGGTACCCACCTGGACTATTACCGGGTGGAGGATGTGCATCAACTATAGAAAATTGAACAAGGCAACAAGGAATGACCATTTTCCTTTACCTTTTCATGATGAAGTCCTTGAACATCTAGCTCACCAAAAATTCTTTTGCTATCTTGATGGCTACTCAATATTTTATCAAATTCTAGTACACCTTGAAGATCAAGAAAAGACAACTTTTACCTATCCTTTCGGAACTTACGCCTTCAGAAGAATGCCCTTTGGGCTATGTAATGCACCCGCAACATTGTAGGGATGTATGTCCGCCATATTTGCAGGCTTAACCGAATCTATCACGGAGGTATTCATGGACGACTTCTTAGTCTATGGAGATTCCTTCGATAACCGCCTACTTAATCTCAATAAAGTGCTACAAAGATGTGAGGAAACAAATCTAATCCTTAATTGGGAAAAATGTCACTTTATGGTGACAGAAGGTGTTGTCCTTAGGCATTGGGTGAGTGAACTAGGGATAGAAGTAGACAAAGAAAAAATAGATGTTATTTCAAAGTTGTCACCACCAAAAGACATCAGAGGAGTATGAGCCTTCCTGGGCCATGCTGGATTTTACCGAAGATTCATTCAAGATTTTTCAAAAAAAGCAAATCCCATGACTCACCTGTTAACTAAAGATGCAGACTTCAATTTTGATCAAGAATGTTTACACAGCTTCATGACTCTAAAGAATGCCTTAGTCTCTACACCTATACTAAGAGCTTTTGATTGGTCACAACCCTTTTAAATAATGTGTGACGCCAGTGACTATGCTATAAGATCAATACTAAGGCAGAGGATCGATAAGAAGCCCTACATGATATATTAAGCATCATAAACACTTTATGAGACCCAAAAGAACTATACAACTATAGAAAAAGAATTCTTGGTAGTCATCTATTATTTTGAGAAATTCTGTTCTTACCTGATCGGATCAAAGGTTACAGTTTACACAAATCATTCAATAATAAAATATTTGATTCAGAAACAAGATGCCAAACCTAGACTTATTTGATGGGTGTTGATGCTTCAAGAGTTTGACCTAGAAATAAAGGACAAAAGTGGGGTGGAAAATGTTGTCGCTGATCACTTGAGTTGCATTGAAGCTGAAGATGAAGATAATATACCTATCCACGACTCTCTACCCGATGACCAACTCAGGAAGGTCACCACTAGATTCCTCTGGTATACAGACATAGTAAACTATCTGGCTACAGGATTGTCCATCCTTCTGTTTCCTATCGTGACAGGAAGAATTTTTTTCATGACTTCAAGCAATACTTCTGGGATGAACCATACCTATTCCTCTTATGTGCATATGGATTATTCCGTTGTTGCCTTCCTGAAGAGGAAATCACCCCAGTCTTGGAACATTGTCATTTTGGTCCCACTGGGGGGCACATGAGTTCAAAGAAGACTGCTTTAAAGTCTTACAGTCTAGTTTCTTCTGGCCGACAATAGAAAAAGATGCACAGGAATTTATACAATCATGTGGTAAATGTTAGATCTCTAGAGGGATATCCAAGCAGAATGAAATGCCACTAACTCTGTGGCAAGAAATTGAACTCTTCAATGTATGGGAAGTGGACTATATGGGTCCATTTCCCTCATCATATGGATTCTCCTATATATTGGTCATTGTGGATTATGTATCCAAATGGGTAGAAGCTATACCTACTGTATCTTGTGACTCTAAGTTGGTTATTAAGCTATTCAAGGATATTATTTTCCCTAGATTCGGAGTTCCTAGAACACTCATATCCGATGGAGGGTGACATTTCTTAGAACGTAGTTTTGAAGCACTTCTATGAAAATACGAAGTAAAACACGAGGTTGCCATGCCTTATCATCCACAGACAAGCGGTCAAGTTGAAGTCTCAAACAGACAAATGAAAGATATTTTAGAGAAGACTGTCAATAGAAACCATACAGACTGGTCCACCAAGCTTCCTGATCCTCTTTGGGCATATCGTACTATTTACAAGACACTAATAGGAACAATTTTGTTCTGTTTGGTGTATGGAAAGTCATGCCATCTTCCAGTCAAACGAGAACACAAGGCTTGGTGGGCTATTAAATAGTTGAATTTTGATTTCAAAAGTGCTGGTGAATACAGACAACTTCAATTACAAGAACTAAGAATGTCTTCTTACCAGAATGCCAGGATTTAAAAAAGAGCAAACTAAGATGTGGCATGATGTCCACCTTAAAAGAAAATATATCATCGTCGGAGACAAGGTCCATCTTTTCAATTCCAGACTCAAAATGTTTCCCGAGAAACTCCGTACAAAGTGGTCTGGACCCTTCACTATCAAAGACATCTACCCAACTAGAGCTTTCATAATCCTTGATGACAATGGAGGAGAAAGGAATGTTAATGGCCACCGACTGAAGAGATATTATACTCTAGCTGATAAAACTCCAAGACAAACCATTGACATTCATGACCCCTCTACATCAATCTAATCAAGCCAAAATCTCATCGAGCCAGCGACGTAAAACCAAAATGCTTCTTGGGAGGCAACCCAAGAACTGAGTATCACCTTTCTTTTTCATTTTAGAAATTATAAAAATTAATATAACCAACCAAAACAAATATAAAGATATAAAAATCAATAACCTAAATAATTTTACCCAAACAGTCTTGAAATTGTTTGGTCCTCTCGGTCTTGAAACCATTTGGACCCAAACAGTCTTGAAACCATTTGGTCCTCTTAGTCTTGAAATCGTTTGGACCCAAACGGTCTTGAAACTATTTGGCCCTCTCGGTCTTGAAACCGTTTGGACCCAAACGGTCTTGAAACCGTTTGGTTCTCTTGGTCTTGAAACTGTTAGGACCCAAATGGCCTCAAAACCGTTTGACCTAAAAAAGTATATATTCCGAGCAACACCCCCCTTATCTATAAATATAACCCTAAACCCTCTCTTTTCACTTCTTCAATTCTCAAAACTCTCTCGCGTGACCCTATTTCATTCCCTCTACTCTCTTCTCCCTCGCGTGAGCCTGCTCTTAGTTCTTTGCTCTCGCGTGACTCGAGCTCCGCCGCTGCCTCTGATCACATTCCTTCTTCACGCCACACATCCACCTTCCCGTTCATGCTCGCGATAGCAGCCCCGATCTTCATCTCCGCCGACTCCACAACAACCATCACCGCAACCATTACAGTTAGGTAGATGGCACTCACAATCATCATCATCATCGCTGCTCTCACCACCGCCGACACTTTCGTTGTTGCTACCACTTTGCCTTCATCGCCATTGATGCATTCATCGCCGCTGCCGTTTCGCCTTCTTCGCAGTTTTGACACCAGCTGGCCCTCACAGTTTTGCAAACCGCATGGACCCTCACAATTTTCACCCTAGTGATTTTCATCCTCACAGTTTCACCCTGCAGTTTCCATCCTCACAGTTTCACCCTCACGGTTTTCATCCTTGTGGTCTTCATCCTCAAAGTTTCATCCTTAATGGTTTTCATCCTTACGGTTTCACCTTCGCGGTTTTCATCCTCGCAGTTTCACCCTCACAGTTTTCATCCTCACAGTTTCAGCCTCACAGTTTTCACCCTCGCAGTTTCACCCTCGTGGTCTTCATCATCACAGTTTCATCCTTAGAGGTTTTCATCCTCACAGTTTTCATCCTCGCGGTTTCACCCTCACAGTTTTCATCCTCAAAGTTTTCATCCTCACAGTTTCATCCTCGCGGTCTTCATCCTTGTAGTTTCATCCTTAGCGGTTTCACCCTCACGGTTTTCATCCTCGCACTTTCACCCTCACGGTTTTCATCCTTGCGGTTTCACTCTTAATGGTATTCATCCTCACGGTTCCACCCTCGCAGTCTTGACAAACCACATGGACTCTTGCGGTCTTGAAAACCATTTGATCTCTTCGTAGTTTTGTTCTTAATGTTTTTATTCTCGTAGTTTTACCCCTCGCGGTTTCACTCTTCCTAGTCTTTACAACGCATGAATCCTTCATGGTTTCAAAACCATGTGACCTCTTCACGGTTTTAAGACCGTAAAGCTTGCACCATCTTGTAATATTTTCAAAATTCATACAATAATTCCATTAGCACTAAATTTCAACTTTTTCTAATATATGATTTCTTGTTAAAATTACAGAATGGCCTCACCTGCAAAAGAAGTTGTTGAAACCCACCTCTGGACCAGGGAGCAGTTGTTGGAGTGCCATAATAAGCTCCATCACATCATTGACCTCTGCGCCAAAACAAGAAAAGCTCCAGTTGACTTTCCCAAGGTCATTTATGACCTTGAGCACATCAACAAATGTCTAGCAGAGAATCCAGTCGAGGACTTCTAAGATCCCTCCTCCATCGACGAAGGTTTCTGACTACACACCAAACTCGGATGAGGAATCGCCAGCCACCAAGTCAAAGGGGAAGTGGAAGATCCAGGAGGTTATTCAGGATAGACCTACCAAAAGATGGGTGAGGAAGAAAGTCTAGCCCACAACCGCAAGAGAACAAATCCTGGCAGGACACACTACTCCTCCTGCTGCCACCACTGCAGCAGCAACACCAGCTGATCTATATATTCAACACCTACAGGCTGGTGATAAAATTCTACGACCAACAAAGTATGTATGCTCCAACATACTAAAAAAAGATGGGCATCTATGACAGAGTTCTCACCTTTCTCGACGAGGCAAATCTTTCAAAACTCTGCTTCATCGCCAAAAATTCTTACCTTGGCCCACACTAGAATTCTTTACCTACCTTACCAAAGAACCAGTAGAGTCCAAGGACAAATCAAGAGACAGAGGTGAACGCAAGCTTGTAACCTCACATTTCGAGAATAAGGTTACATTGGCTAAAAACTATTGAACAAAATCTTCATTGACAACCCGGACCAACTGAAGAAGGCTACGACAGTAGCTTTCGATCACCCATAATTCAACAGGCACTTTTTCTGGAAATCATTAACTGGAATCCCCAATTATGATTCCAAGACCTTCAAAGCCTCCAACATTCATTCCGGCCTGGTGCAAACTCTGCATAGAATAATAACAGGTGCACTATTCCCTAGAATAGAAAGAGGGAATGTTCTCATTTTGGACCTCTTCATACTATGGTCCATCCTAAAGTGGAAGCCGGTCAATATTGGATGGCACTTGATACATAAACACACATCCTATGCCCCCAGGAAGGAAATCTACATGGGTGGTCACGTCACATCAATCCTGAAGTATCTCAAGATTGACGGACTACTTCAAAGATGTACTTTGATAAAGGGTGACAACTTAACAAATGAGCAGATTCTAAAAAACACCTATATCATAAAGGAGAAGGATGCCAAACTCCACTATGTCTTCTTCCCAACTATCAAAGCATCCAGGACCCTGCTACCACTTCTCAAACTAGCAGATTATGATAAAGACAAATACATGTTCACTGAAGAGGACCTTGCTACCCTGCTAGCCTTTGTAAAAGGGAAGGAGAAACAAGCACCAGAAGGGCGAATGGAGCACAATGCTAATGCCCCCGCAACTAAAGCAAAGAAAATATTGGTGGCACGACCATCCAAACTGTGTATACAAAAGCAACAACAATCAGAGACGCTCACACAGAGCACCCCCACAATGCAGAAACCATCGTGAATCCAACATTAGACCTCTTCATCTTGGATCTGGATGTTGGGATCACCTTTACAACCACCCCCACCACCCTAGGGATAGAAGGGTCGAGACCTCTATCCTCCACCACTCTGCCATCTTCCACCCTTCCGGTGTCTACCACTCTTCCACCATTTTCCACAATCATACCCACCACAATTCCTTTCCCCACAACCACAACTTCACCCACATCTTCTACCTCACTCATTTTCTCCACGGGGGAGCCATTTTTCACCGCAACGCCCAATGTAACCTTCACCTCCACCACCTCCCCCCCGACATTCTCAGTTACACCTATCATATCCGAGATGTCACCACATTTCTCATCCACCACCACCCCGATACTATTGGTGACTCCCTCTACAATCGCCACACAATTTGCGGGCCCATCAATTGTGTCTCTCTCACAAGGCACCACCACCCTTTCACCTGGACCCCAACCATGCCACCCATCCACCACTGGGGTCCCATTTTTACAAGTCAGAGAGGCATTCGGACGTCAATTTGATGCTATTCGAACTCTCCTCTCTGACCCTTCTAACATCTTACAATCTATTTTTTCTTATGTGCAAGGGCTTTCCATGCAGGTGTCCAACATCGACAAATGGACTCATGCCTTAACAGACCTTCTCACAAGCATTCGACAATGGCAGGAAACAATGGTCCAACAAGTCAACCGCATTGACGATCGCTTCTAAACCTTGTCGGAGTTGATGCTTAGTATGAAAAGCCAGCAAGAAGCATTGGTCCAGCAAGTTGACAGGGTCTCCAAGCAAACTCAACCTTTGGCTGAGACCCTCTGAGAGCTTCAGTAACAACAACTTGCACTGAGCACGCACATGAATGGCATTGATAGCAACCTCACACAACTTATCCCCTATCAAGAGGAGCACTCAAAAAATGAACTCAATCAGCTATGAGCACAAGTAACTGATCTAACAACAAGACTCCCCTCCGCTAAAGCAAGATACACAGATCTCAAAGAAAGCCACGACGCACTGCTCGAAACCCACGAGCATGTGAAAGTGGAACTTGAAGAATTACAAGCCATTCATTGGCGGTGCAAGAAAGCAACAACTAAGAAGACAAATGATAAGGTAGCAGATGACGATGATGATGACATTGAAGATGATGATGAGGATTCTGACTCCTCAGGTGACTCCAACACAGACAACTCCTCCTCAGATGACCAACTAGATGACCCAGGCAATGCTGGGGAGGGCACCAGCTGAGGAGCAGATAACAAAAAGAGGGGAGATGGTGGAGACCACAAGGAGAGTGGTAGAAAAGAATCTGCAGACCACCATGCTCCATACAATACTGACAACGTAACAATGTCCTATGCATACCAATTCTTCAATTTTCCAGCTATGGGCTCTCTAGGGGACACTGCCAAAGATGTGGCTTTTGCTGAGTTTCAACAATGCTTACTAGAAACCAATACTAGCCCGCTCGCAATAGATTTCATGGAGCAAGCTACAGCCTTTCCCCCAAGACAGGAAGAATATGACAGAGTGAGTCTCGACATCGACGATCAACTCGAATCTGACTCTGAAGAGAATGAAGATCTGCTACAATATTTTGATGACAATGAACAAACTTCACTTCCTCCTCCAGAAGACCTTCCCCCGCTGCCACTCCTACCTCACAAGATGCATGACTTGGATCTGGAGGCCATCTCTACATTAGATGTTCTAGACATCTTCATCTTAAATAATATTATAGATGATGCCAAGGATGGGGGGATATCCTCTATAATAACACAAAGACAAAGTGCAAGATGACATGCGAAGGTTTCCGTTTCTTATACAACCTCATTCGGCAGTGAAGATGACTATCTTCTATGTACTGCTTTCCAACACAATAGAGGAATTTCGGAGCCCAAAGAAAAAGCAGCCAGTTTTCAATGCTTCACCTGCTCTAGAATTATGCCTATTGAATAAGGACTTATAGGCAAAATCTATCGAGCGGATGCAAACGTGTCTCATGAGAAAGGCACTCTACATCATAGTGCCTTTCAAAGTTTCTTACCATTGGCTCCTCATGATAGTTGACACTGAGGCCCGTGATGCCAATGTGTACAATTTCTGTGCCAGTGAGCTTAATGCGGGAACCATTAACTTCACTAGTTCAGAAGCTGGAGAAGCGCAATGCATTTCTTTCTGGCTTCTCAAAGTCATATGGGCCGCCTTCCCATCTCTTGCACATGGCTGGAACCAACCTTGATTCAAAATCATTAACCCAGTCATTCAAATGCTAGAAGGTTTAGGGGACTGTGCTCTATACACAATCAGATTCATTGTAGCACTCAAAAGACATATCCCCTTTACCGAGCTAGCCACAGAATATATGCACTCCTTACGAGGACGTTACGCCATGGAGCTCATTTGTAACAGACAGTTCTTCAAGGACCCTACAATGGTGAATGCCTACGTACCCCGTTAATTATTCTCTGCTATCCAACATCCACAAAAGTAACCATTCATACAAGTTCTAAAGGAGTTGGAACAACAACAACAACAAACCGCCAAGGTCTTATAAAAATGGCAATGACCCCTACACTTTTGATTTGGCGGAAGATAAGGGGGACAACAATCTGTTAACAGGAGCTACCATTAACATATCATCCAAAGATATGATACCTCTATCTGATATACAACCAACATTCCCAAACTTTGACCTTGCTACATGCAAGAATCTTTCAGATAATGAACTCAGACTCATCATGTATTGGCTATATGCAGAGACCGATGAGCTTGTTTTCCTTGAACGGAATATTCTTGTAATGGCAGATGCACTCCGTGAAACCATACAAGTAAAAGGTTCACAATCTATGAGCATCATGGATGCCTACCAATTTCTTCTAGCACGGGACTTGCCTATGGTTTACATAGCGTCAGCATACCTAAAGGATGATTTACTTGGCTCAAAGAAATTTGGAACCACTGAAGCCCTTATTTTATATCTTCAGCATACAACTCCAAAGTTCATTCTATTTCCATTCCTTCACTCTAAGAATTGGATGTTACTGGCAACATATTTACATAACAGAACTACAATTATCTACAATAGTTCTGATAGCCAGTTCAATCTCAACCAGAGGGAGTATGATGTTATAGCACATACGCCCACAGAAGAAGTGGCAAAGGATTGTGCCGAACGACTGCACAATCTTCTCAGCAAACACACAAAGGCATACAACATAGATCATTTCAAGCACCCAGCCTTCTGCCATAGATGTCCCCAACAAATCAGAGAATCAAAGGATTGTGGATTTCATGTCCTTTACTGGATGTATACCCTCACTGTTCTTGGCAAACGTGTGGAGGACATGAAAGATGTGGATTATCACGCTTTACGGGGAACATTTGCAGCAAATCTTCTCTGCTCTTATGGAGCCAACAAGGGTTTAACAGAACCTTGACACCCTTGCCCATGTACTTCTCAGCCTATCACCTTGACACTCTGAGGATAGAGTGAGTGATAAGTTAGGGGGGAGTACACTGGGCAAGGGAAGAGGTATTATATTCAAATTTTCTTTCCTCTTCTACCCTTTCATTTACCATTGTTCTTTTGCACAAATCTTTCTTCTTGACATTTAGATTTTCTGATAATTTCTTTAATAGAATAACTTTTGTACATAAGACAACTTTTGCTTTGGTAAGGGGACACCCCTAGCTAAGTTAGAGACAAAGTAGTCCTCAGAATTACTTACATAGTAGCATTTGGGCACGTAATGGAGAATTAATAAATCACCTCCACAACTAGATATCCATGCTTTTGCTTCAATTCTACATCAGACTCTCCATAGGTCAAAACCGTGGCCGAAACAAGCCAAACACTCTCAAGGACGGGAGGGAACCAGGTGAAATCCAAATCAAGGAACCTTGTAAGTGGACCGCCGAGTACGAAACTGAAACAAGTGCATGTCTGGAAACTCTAGGGAACAATTTTCTTCTTTTCAAAAAGAGGCTTGGCAGCCCAGATAAAATCCCTAAAATACCCAATTCCTAAGCCAGTGAGCATATGAATAAAATCATGAGTGTTAAATAAAAACATGAGAGTTGTGCCATGCATAAGGACCTATATGAAGAACCAATAAAGGTCTTTCCTGGCCGATACATTCAACTTCCCTCACAAAGGTAGATGTTTCACACCCGGTAGTAAGATCCCTAAATATATGAAAAGCTGACAAAGGTCATGCCCAGCCGGTACATTCAACAACCATCACAAAGGCAGATGTGTCACGCTCAGTAGTAAGACCCTAAAGTTTAGATAAACCCTCCCCCCTCAAAGGGGGAGTTACACACCAGCCTTCAGCCAACCCTCATACCTTTTTAGCTTCTAGTAGGAATTTTAAAGAAGTATAAAACTGACTTAGAGTCAAAGACATGCACTTTATAAGGTCAAGGAAAAGGTGGTCCCAATGAGAGTTACGTGACACAGAAGAAACCTAAGGACCGCGCAACTCCCGATACCTGAAAGAGACAGAGTAAGTAGAATCCTCAACAAAAACCTAAGGGGATCTCTGGTATAGAACTTAAGTAAGAGTATGGAAATCTTCACTAAATAAAATTGCCTCGCCACTATGTGCCTTAGCTCTATCCAGCTTGAGGACAAGCTAGACTCTAAGTTAGGGGGGTGATAACCTCCCATTTTGTGATGTTACCTTACTACTTTTTCTTAGTTTTCCATCCTATTTATTAGATAAATTAGATAGAATACTTAACTTTCTACTTTATTGTGAATATACTAATAGACTAATATTTTCCCTTTTCTTCTTACAGAAAAACCCCAAAAAATTGCAAAAGTTCCAAACCGGTCCCAAGACTGTGAAGGCCCTAGCGGTCCCAAGACCGTGAAGATCCTAGCAGTTCCAAGACCGCGTGAAAGCCCTTGCGGTCCTAAGACCACATGAAGGCCCTTGCAGTCCCAAGACCAAATGAAGGCCCTTGTAGTCCCAAGACCGCGAGGACTCTAACGGTCCCAAGACTGAGTGAAGATTTATTGATCCCAAGAACGCATGAAAGCTACCAGTCTCAAGACCCGTGAGGATCCAAACGGTCTCCAGACCATGAGGATCCAAATGGTATCCAAACCGTGAAGATACAAATAACTTAAAACCGTTCAAGACCCCCTTGGAGCCTATAAATACGACCCAAGGGGTCCTCATTGAGGAGGAATGCTTAGATGCCCAAAGGCTACCTCAGTTGTTCCAGAGCTATTTCATCCTTCATCCTTCACCCCAAGGCTGCCGGTCTAAGACCCACACTCCATCCATAAGCCTACTTTCTATCTCATCGACATAGAAGGTGGGGAGTGAAGGATTCATAACCAAAGCAACCATGTAGTGTGAAGATAGTTGTTCTATACTCCAAGGGGTCAACCTTCCTCCCTCCTACATGGAGATGATGTTTTCATTCTCTTCTCCTGTCTCCTTCATTGTTCTTGCCATGAGCGAGTAGTCCCATACACTAGGGTGTGGGGAGTAGCCCCGCTACCCATGTTTTCATTTCATGTATTGTAATTCATGAGTTTGCAATAAAGAAATACTATATTTTCAATTCAACATCAATCATTTAATGAATGCTAGTTGCTTGATCACCAACCAACATTACCTATTATCTACTAGTGTGAATTGTCTACGTTTGTGCTTTTAGATTCGATTATCGACTGTATGTTGGTTCTTGATGTATGTAGTCACGATATATCTATTTTAGTATCTAGGAACACTTTTTAAGGAGTGGAGTAAACTCACCTCCATCGTTGTACTTTCATACTATGAAATGGAATATGTTGACGTATGGAAGTACAACTTTGACAGGTTGAGGAACACACTTTGCGAAGGGAGTGATGTAAAGTAAGTGACCATTCATTCGGGGATGGCTGGCATTGCAATACTTCCATGTTTCTCGTAGTTGGCTATTCGAAAGAAAGCTAAGTCTACAAAGATACTAACTGATTAGACCCTTTTTGCAAGCCATGTTATTATGATCCATGTGTAGTGGTGGTGAAACTTGATCACATCCTAGTGGTTTCTAAATATTGATTACAACCTTAACTTTAATTCCCTGCCATTTAATTTACATTTGCATTTTAGTTTAATCATCAACCCAACTCTTTGATCTAAATATCAACTCTTAATTAGATAAATAGAATTATAACATTTCCCATTTTGTTAAATCCTTAACAAGACCATTGTCTCATGGATTCGACCCTCAACTGTACTACAATAAGACTTCCACATACCTTAGCGTATGTGGGTGGAGATCTTATTCTAGCACACGCAAGGCTAAACTTAGAGACTTACTATCTCTAGGATTTTTAGTGGTACACGTAACTCCACGCAAGTGGAGGCTCCATTGGTCACTTCAAGAGTCTGACTAGTCATTCGAGACAAGGAGATCCAAATGAGAAAATGGATGATAAATTTTATGACAAAAGAAATGAGGAACATAGGGTGAATGCAAGTGAAAGGTGCATTTATTGCGTGAGTGGACACCTAAGAATTCCAAATGGATGAATGATGTAGGAATCTCCAAGATGCACAACTGAAGGAATGAAGCTCAATGCTTGTGGGAGGAAACCTAGCTAGGTTTGGGGAATTTTTCACCCAACCGCTCAATTTTGATACTTTTGGGTTATTTTTACACTTTTCCAAGAAAACACACACATGTTTTAAATATTTTTTGTTTATTTTTAAGATGTGCAGGTGAAAATAGGTTGAAATGGATAAAATTAGATGAAATTTAGACAAAGAATTCATGAAAAACCACTTTGGATCAAATATTTTATGTTTTGATGAAATTTAATGTAAAACACATGCTACAATACTCACCATGACCGTGGTGTTATGGAATGGCCGTGATGGTTGATAACACCCAATTTTAGACATTTGTGCTACGTAGTTATTTATGGTTTTATGTCATTATAGCCATAATATGCCCAAAATAACCCTAGATTATATTTTAGTAATTTATATCATTTTAAAGATAAAGTTGCTCAACTAGACAAAGAATTCATGAAAAATCACTTTGGATCAAACATTTGATGTTTTGATGAAATTTAACTATAAAACACATGCTACAGTACTCACTACAACCGTGGTGTTATGGAATGGTCATGATGGTTGATAACACCCAAATTTAGGCATTTATGCTAGGTATTTATTTATGGTTTTGTGTCATTATAGCCTTAATATACCCAAAATAACCCTATGATCTTATATTTTAGTAATTTATATCATTTTAAAGATAAAGTTTCTCAGGTAGTCAATTTTGGGACTTGCAAGTACCAAACTCAAGAAGCCATCATTTCCTTATAATCTTCCCCACAAGCGTCGCGTTATGTGCACCGGCTTAGGAGACAGTGGTCCCACTATTTTTGATATCTCGGACCCTATTTTTGATGGCCAGTCCTTTATTAGAAAGCATCCTCATTAATCAGAAGGTTCATCTATGCGGGTCCATCGACCATCAGTAATAACTCCCCTAGGTTTGTTCCTAAGGAGCAAGGGTCGTGACCACTTCACTGTCTCAACTGCTGCACTCATAACAGTCATGCTGAGCCTGGCCCAGTAGGGTAAGGTCGAGGTGTAGGGACTGCTACACTAGTCATGACTACTACAAGGGTCGCGACCACTACAACTATCATGACTGTTACAACTGAAGGTTCATTTCAAACACTACACTCGGTGTGATTGGGCCCAATGCGACATGGTCGGGCAAAGGACAAGGGCCAGCAACCATCTCGACTAAGAAATTTGTCTGGACTATGACATCTGTCTCGATCGCTACAAGCTCTATGTTTGCTACACCTATTTTGCCCACAACATCTGTCTCAACTGCTACACCCAGCATGGTCGTGTTGATCCTGGCATGGCTGTGCTGAGACCAAGTGTAGCGACCAAGATAGGTGTCGCAACCACTTATCACATACACTCCCCTTCACCTATAAGTACCCTCCCTCACTACCTAGAGAGGGGTTTCAATACTTTTTAGTTCTCAGAGCCCCATGGGAAAGTTCCAAGGTTTGAAAGGGTTGAAGTGTTCATCCTATGTCCATCCCTTCAGTTTTCTTCCATATGCCATCATTTTCCACCACCATTCACCCATTTCCTACCATTCCCAGCCATCTTCCACATCCATACACCCATGAAGCTACTGTTTGCGGAGGAATCAGAGAGAAAGGAGGCCAAGGAGTTCAAAAGACCAAGGAGGATGACCCAAAGATGAGATCCAGCACATACAAAGTCTATAGAGAGAGATGCACCTCTCTTCTATGGGCTATATCTCTTATTCTTCTCCTTTCTTCTATTGTTCTTCTTTGTTTCTATACAATTGATGTTTTTCCAACTGTATTCTGTGCCAACTATGCTTGTCCATGGCTAGTTGAGCCCCTTCTTGGATATGTATCCTGTTTTGGTCATGTTTATGTACTTTTACCTTAAGTAACTAATCTTATTTCAGATCTCATAAATTTTCTATTCTATCTTCTCGTTCTGGTTATGATTGCTAGTTTGGTTGATCTCTTTCTTGCTTGAACTTCTATTTCTACCTATAATTAGAGATTCATTGTAGAAATAGATAAAAGAATGTAGTTTGGATCAGATTCTAAAAAGAGGATGATTCAAGATGATTTGTGCATAACCATATACCTTGGCACATCTGAGCCCAACCCAGAACAGTTGGACCAACTATCAGGTTATTCCCAGATTACATATGTTCCTAGCATCTTAGAATATTCTAGACCCGAGAAGGTATTTGGAATATCTTGGAGTGTAGATTTGTCATACCTGAGAGAGGTTTCGTATGATTGATGGGTTTTAGTCAAGCTTTGCAAAAGTAAGTGGGATGACCCCACACAAACATATACCACTGTACAAACTATGTTTGGATGTAGGTTTCTTATTGAGGTGTTTGAGGGTTTTCTATGCCCGAGAAGGGGTGCATAAATTGTCCAACTTGTGGTTACATAGCCAATAACACCTTTTCTTTGATTAGTAGAATCCGATGGAGTTTTTTTTGTTTCTATACTTTGTTTTGTTGCGTGACACCTTTCTAGACTAGTTCTAGTTCTGACTTTTATCAATTCTAGGATTAGCTTAACTGACTTAAAGGTGAAATCTTAAGTGTCCTAAATGTACCCACATCCCTATGTTTGACCCCGAATATCTACTTTGACCATGTATATCTACTTTGACCCTGTACTGAAGCTGTGGGGGTCCTTGAAGGTTTCAGGTTATAAATTTAAAGTTTGATTCTCCTTTGGGATTGTGTCTGTACTTCTCAGATGTGCACCCAGGGACGATCAATGTTATGCTCAAATCAACAGGAGATCAAGAAAATTTGTGAAAACAAGAAAAGTCCCAGCACAGTCGTGCAAGGGAGCATGACCGTGAGATTCAAAAGGTGAATGGGACATTTAGGCCACCACGAGTGTGCAACCAATAGCACAACACGGTTGTGCCACATAGCACAATTGTGTTGCGACCCAAGTATAACTTAAGTTAGGGAGAATTTAGCAATTTCATGTCATTTGCTCATTTCATTTTGCAAATAGAACGACCATGTTCTCCGCACCCTAGTGTCCATGCAACATTCTGAGTCCCATTTGCAACCTTTGATTCTCCATCAAATTTCCCCCAAACCATCTCTAATAATTCCCCCACCATTTATACTACCCCTGACCTTCATATTCCACCCATTTTCATCCACAAATCTCGCCATTCCTCTCCATTCTACCGCAACAACCACCTTGTTCTGAGAAAACCTAAAATCTGAATTTTCTCCACCAAAATCCAAAAATTATGAAGATCACTAAGAAAGTGGTATCCAAGACCAAGGAGGTCATCTCCTATGGATGTTGGTCCATGAACTCCTCTACTTCAGCCCCATCGACATCCCTTGCCCCTCCACTACCACCGTCTGCCTCTGGCTCTGGAAGAACATGTTTTTCAGTGGGTGAGTTAGATGATTTGGTAGATCCAACTATAGAGGAGATGCCCTCACATCCACAGAGAGCAATGACATCATCGTCTAGAGAAACACTACCACCAACCTTGTCAGCTCGACCTTCTTTTTCCTTAGCTCAACATTCCATTTCTTCTGAGGCATACCCACCGCCCTCATTGGATCGATTGTTAGTTTTGGCCCATCCTTCTACATCCACAACACTACACCCACAACCACATCCACAACCACAATTGCAAGAACAAAAATAGTTACATTTAAATTATGAAGATGGGGGACATTCCAGATGCACCACAGTAGGAGGAACCCCAACAATAGCCTGAGAGAGAACTTGAGGTTACTAGGAATCGTGTGAAGGGGCCAAAGAAGTCAGAGTGCTTGACATGCAAGGTGATTTCCTCCCATTATGCATGTCAGGTAATGACAGAGAGAATATATTTTTATGCCTATTTCCAGGTCCCATTATGTGTGTAGGAAATGATGGAGAGCTTAGATTTTTACGCCTATTTCCAGGGTGTGATGGAAACATTGGGCCTCTTCGAGATTTTGGCGACACCACAAGCTACCTATGTGGAGCTAATACACGAGTTCATCACCACCTTAGAGAATGTCTTCGAGGATGGCACATACGCCATTACAGTCATGATTACAGATAAACACTAGGTCATTACATCATCAATATTAAATAATATTTTCACCTCCAATGATGAAATGGCAGACCTCCTTGATGGAGGGAGGACAGAAGATATCTCAAGTGCCACTTACATAGCCATGTGGAAGCACTTGACCAACCAAAGCAACTTTGTAGCGGGGAAATCTAAAACAAGCCTGATTCACAACACATTCCTCCACTATGTTCAAATAGTATCTGCAAACACAATCTTTAGTAGATATCATAACCAAAGTAGATGTACAAAGAAGGACCTTTTTGTCTTGGGTTGGATGGTCAAAGGAAAATATGTGAATCTGGGTGCTTTGCTGATTGATCACTTAAGGACAATCCCTTCTAAGAGTAAGAACTCATTCAATATGGGGGGGTTTGTGACGTCCATTGCGACTACCTTATGACATAATGTTTCTGAACATACAAGGATAGAAGGGGGGAAATTGGTAGACCTGCATTACTTGGTTCGTTCTTCCATAATTGCTATAGTGGATCAAACGATCATATATCAGGTCAACCCCCCATATGTAGGTGTCTCACTAGAGTTACCCTACCACATTCCACCTCTCCTAAGTGAGTATGGCCCAACTCTAGATTTCTTGGAGACCCTGAGGAGATATGAGGAGGAGCACCCTAGAGAGGAAGGAATACTAGAGGTGGTACTAGATGAGACATTTGGAGAGTCATAGGTGGCAGACTAGAGGAGAGTAGCAGAGGCTAGAGAGACCCATCGAGTGAGAAGACTAGAAGTAGAGGTAGGGACAGTAGAGCCAGAGCAACCTTTAGTGAATGCATACGACATGTCTACCATACATGTGCAGTTGGAGAGTATTCAGAGTAGACATGATAGGATTCTAAGGGCATAGGAGAGATTTTAGTGCATACAAGATGCATTGTGGTTGGATCATCAGCATATGCATCATCATATCAACCACATATATTGATTCCAACATGCCCAGGCCCACAGGAACCCCCAGTGGGGGGAATATTGGTGGGTTGCACTATATGCATATCAAGATTCCTACATGCCTCCATAAGTAGACTACTGGGGAAGCTACTACCAGCATCCTCCACCACAGGGAGGAGCACCATTGGAGCCACCATAATGATCATCTACCCTATCACTCTTGGACTTCAGTGTCATGCTAAGGACAACATGATTCAAAAGTTTGCAGTGGTAGGGTGGTATGCCATCTTTCTCAGTTCACTCTTTTTGCATTTCACCTACCATTTACTTTTGTTTTATTTCTTTTTCTATCTAGGTTAGATTTTACCTGCTTTGTATACTTTCATGCCATATAGTTCACTTTCTTGCAATTTTTGCGTAATTTTCAAAAATTTACTCTTTTTATTATGCATTGCATATCATGTAGAATTTTGAATTTTTGCATGTTTTAACTAGGATTTTCTTGTTTTCTACTTTATGTTGCATAATGAAGGCTATGTGATTAAAGCAAATTTGGCACCATTTTGACCAATTTTTCCCAAGTTTAGAACTTCTTGCCCAAAGAGCATATATTGACCCAATGTCTACTTTTTAGATTGAAAATGATGACTTTTGACAAATGCAAGTGAATTATCATGGTTTATTGCTAAATGGTATCAATGTGTGATTTTTTACATGTGCATCACCTCTCTTATGTTTGTGAATGTTTTGGTTGAATTGTGATTTGTGCAAGATATGAATGCTTAGGCGTTATGGAATCACATGATGGAAGTATGAATTTCATGTTCTTCATTCATGTGGTGTGATATTATTTGATGAAGTGTTGGAAAATTTTCATTTAGGAGATCTTATGTTTAGAACTGCACTACTGACATCACTTTGACCCAACTTTTCATTCAATATCTTCTTACCCATACGCCTCTTGAAAAGATGCCAAAGTGCACATATTCATCCTTGGCCTCCTCCAAAAGTTTGGGGTGGCCATATCTACATATCACCACTTCACACTGACCACAATATGCCCTACCTACACTAAGGGAAAAGAAAATAAAAAGAAAAGAAAAAGCAAGAAGAAAATGAAAGATGCTCCTATTTAAGAGAACCTAAATAAAGAAAAGATGAGTGTTATAACACTTCAACCTCTTACAACAATCCTTTTTTTCTATTTTCACACCCATTGAGCTAGAAAACATCAAACCTAGCTTACTTCATGATTTTTCCACAAGTACGTAGGTCACTTGGTATGGTTTGAAGAATAAGAATGAATGCATGAAAGTGAAACAACAATCCTACTCATCTTTGATTAACGCCATCATGAAACGGGCTACCCAGAGCTACATGAAAGCCATATGGACAACTTGTGTGTTCTATGCTCTATATTTGAAGTTTGTATGCTCAGTGCTCTTTTCGTGATTGGTTTTTGAAAGAGGAGAGGAGAGAGGTGGAATGCATGTACCTAGTCATCATTGATCCCATTTAATCAATATTAATCTATTATGTTGCATTTGTCATTTCTTGATTGTGTAAAAATTGTAGAGTTTAAGTTGGAGCATACTTGAGGACAAGTATATTTAATGTTGGGGGTGGTGATGTAGCCCTATTTTAGAGCTTCATCTTGTGTCGTATTGCACTGCATCTATATCTATATGTGTTATATTACATGTTATTTCCCTTAATATGCATATATGTGTAAAATGCACTTATTGACATTATTTGCATGTTTTTCAAGTATTTGGACCACAGTTGGATGGAAGAGAGAGATAAAGAGTGATTCTAGGATTTCTAAACCCTTAGAGAGACCCAAAGTAAAGTCTGAGGATCCATCAACCCACCCCTAGTGGCTAAAGATCAATTGAAACAAAGATTTTCAAGAATGAACCAAGTACAAGTTCATAGTGTTGCTGGAGAGAGCACCAGAGTTGTGGTACACAAGAATGGCCTTGTTGGCTCACTAAAAATCAATAGAAGATGCATTGAAGAACTAAAGTCATCAGAATGGCCATGCCATTAAGAATGGTTGTGCCACATTGATCCATAATGGCCGTGTTGCCTATAACAGCCATGTTACAATCAGTGAAAAATGGGCATAGTGTCAAGAAAGGGCAAGTCAACTCCCAGGACACCATGGTCGTGGTACCCACCATAGTCGTGCCACCCATGAACCACCATGGCCATGATGACCACCACGTCCATGACACGATTAGTTCAAAAACCAAAATGTTACTGTGATTTTTGCCATTTTCTCACCATGGTCTTTCCACTCCACCGCAACCATTCTCATCCCTACCCACCATGGTCATGCTTCCCAACATGGCTGTGTTACATTTTAGTTCTTCCATTGCATTTCCTACTTTAAACACCATTGATCTAGTGCTTCCCCACCACCTATATATACATAGGTGGCGGTTGGGGCACGAGGTTAGCTACCTTCTACACCCTCTTAGCTCCCCATTTTCCCCTTAGCCATTCCACTTCATCTTCAAATCCATTTCACCATTTCCTCCACCAAAACCTTAGTTCTTGGTGTTTTGGCCACTTTCCACCTTCATTCCATGCCTTGCACCTTGGAGGAAGGAGAAGGATGACCTTACAACATTTGAAGAGGAGGATCACTCTATCTACATGGAGCTCCATGGCTACTTCTCCCTCTTTCTCTTCTTTTTTTGTATTTTCATGTTCTATGAGTAGCTAGGATCCTTTGGTGGGCTGTTTGGGGCCAAAAATGTTACTTTTCTACCATGTTGGGGAAAAATAGGATGTAAACATTATGATTTTGTTTGCTAATGATTATGTTTTTATTTCTATCTCATTCTCTGTAAATTTCTTATTGGTTTGTGGTGGAAATCATCTAGGGATTTAGGGAAATTGGTTGTATGTGTGAATTTTGGGATTTGCTCCTAGGTCCAATTCATGGATCCCTAGCTAGCCACCCACCTTCCTACATGCTAATCAATCCCTCTTACCCTAATTGAGAGATCTAAGTAGCTAGTTTAGATGAATATAGTGTGCTTAGAATGTTACTTTCTCAAGGCTAGAATGTGAGTGATGTGAGGCCCAAAACCTCACTTCCACTCCCATTAATACCCTCAACCCCTAATCACCCTAAAATCCTCTAATCTAGAAACCTAGTCTTTTTTAGACTCTAACTGAATTTCACTAGGACCCTAACCCAATTGATCCTTGTAAGGGAAGTAGGAGATGGTAGGGACTAGTTCCCCTATACACAACCTATCCTATCCATGGACAATTAGTAGCTTAGGGAAATTCATTAGACTCTAGATCATTATTTAATTTGGTAATCTAAGTGCATCCTCTAAAAAACCCATACAAATCTTTATTCTTTAAAACCCTAATCACCATCTTGCTTAGATAGTGTTAGCTTAGTTATCTCTTTACTTACTTAATTAGTTCATTGCCTTGTTCTTGCTTTGTTATGCTAGTTTAGATCTTTAATTGCTCTTTTTCCTTGTTTTCTAGCTTAGTGTCATGTAGACCTCTTCTTGTTTGCCTTAACATAGTTTGCTCTTTCCTTGTTAGCCTTGTCTTTTCTTACTCAGTAGAATTAGCTATCTAGGGTTAACTTAGGTACTGATCTTGTTTTCTCTCATTTAATTACTTATTTTCTCAACCCTTTGTGTAATCAATAATCAACCATCAAACCCTTCAACCCTAGAATCCACATTAGGAATCTATCCCAAAACTAACCTAGCTCTTATGCCCCATTTTATCTCTATTTACTGACCCTATACTTGTTGCCTTCCTATACTACGACATGACCCAGTTCGCTAGCGGGTGTAGTATTTTAGTTTATGTGAGTGTGTTTCTGTAGGTCCCTTATAAATTTTTAAAGATACACAAGTGTGTTCCGAGCTTGTGGTGTGCATCTAATGAAATCTAAATTGATTAATGTGTGCACCTCTGGAGGGACACACCACCTACATGAAAAGTATAAGTCATAAAAATATATATGGAGATGAAAACTTGACCCATGTGATATTAGGTTATGTTTGGTATACATTGAACGTATATAAGTGGGGGAGGAAAGTGGAAGGGTAATGAAAAAATGGAAGTTATTTAAAAGGATTGTTTGGCTATGTTTCTTTGCTGAAAGTAACTCACCTTGTAATACTTTGTGGAGGAGAATATTATAGAAAAAGTGTTTATCTAAAGAGAGGAAACATTTGAGTACATGTATCCAAATCACTTATGGAGAATTACATTTCTTAGAAGAAACCATTTTCCCCACCGTTCCTCATGGTATTCCAAGATAACAAAAATAAGTTGAAAATTCCCATTGGATAGACAATAGAAGTATGCCATCCCAATCACCATGGTAACCAAACAAAAATTTTAATTTTCTTATAATTTCACTCCCCAATATTTAACTATATAACAGAAAAGGCTATAGTCCATGATGGGTTGGGTTCACTTGTGTAGATTTAACTTTGATGACTCTAAGAATATTTTGTCGCCACGATCCTAGAGTGTTGATAGAAATGCAAGCCATTGAGGTCTCCTATAATACATCTTATGTTTTTGTATTACTAAAGCCCATAGTAAAGTATTATATATCAATTTGAACCTATTTCGAAAAAGAAAAGAAGATGAAGAAAGGTATAAGGAAAATATTAGATTCAATTAGAAGAGAGAACATTGAGAAGAAATGAGATTTAATTTAAACTGAGTGATGAATTCATTTTTTCAATTTGCATACTTCACTCTGGTTAAATATAGATGTGTGGGCCTTACTGAGTCCTCACTGTGCAGTGCAATTAGTTGTAATCTATTACAACTACAATACAAGTATTAGCTTGTCTAGTATACTTAGTTATGATAATTGTGTCATTCCTCATTTAAATAAAAAATTAGCTTGCTGAGCTCCCATCACACCAATATACATTCTTCAACCAGTGTATGAATTGCTTTGATTCACTTAATTTGGTGTGGTAGTAATCTTCTACAAACTAGAGGTGAGATCATCAAGCCCTAGTCTGATCACAAACAACCTCAGTGTCATTGTGGTTATATATTTAGTGAATATAACAACTACATGTTCAGTGGTGGAAACATGTTGAGTTTTGCCATGAGCCAGAGCTACCATCACTTCTAACGTGATAACCTATCTTAACACGTGTAATTGTCCAAAAAAATCACACGGACTATCGTGTGGAGAACACAGAGGCTATAATTAAATAAAGTAGCAGAACATATAGAGGGAATATGGAGGTCCTTGAGTAGGTATAATATCCAAGTATGTCTATAAATAATAAAAAAATTCCTCTATATTTTGCATTATAGGTTTATCTAGCTATCATAATCTTATTCTTGAAACTCCATGGCACACATGTGGCTCTAAGGAAAAATAAATGCCACTGATAAATCTATTTGAGAAGGGACACCCTTTCCCAACATGGAAACCATATCCAGAGACAATGATGACTTAATGTAGAGGCCAAGCAATAGAGTTCCTTTGACATATCAAAGAATTATTTTTACCATGTTGAGATGATCAACAATAGGAGCTTACATGAACTGATGACTAGTTTCACATCAAATTGAATATTGGTCTTGTTTATGTGAGATTATGAAGACTAGAAACAATCTTTGCATAAGATGTTGAATCATCTTTTGGGCATTGAATTCCACCTTTTTAGACAATCTTTGGAGACTAGGGTGACAACTAGTTTAAAATCCACAAATCTAACCCGAGTTAATAGTTGCAAGGCATACTTCTCTTGAAACAAGTGAAGCACATAAGAAGTATTAGTGGCTTGAACTCCTACAAAGTAACAATTACAAATAAAGGGAATTGTTACTAGTTAGGACCATGAAATCTACATGCAATAGATAAATAATCTTATTTTCTCATGATAAGACAAATAATGAGGAGTCTAATGTACTACCATAGAAACCATAGTTGATTAAATACTCACTCAAATTTTTGAATCTGACCTTAGGAACCTCTTATCCCATATAGTGATTTCCTCAATGAATAAGTATGATTAGGACATATATGATCCCAAAATTTAGGTGGTTGTTCCATAAAAAAACTATTCAATGAGCTCCTTGTTGAAAAAAGAATTACATGAATCTATTTGACAATTTTCCCATATCTTTCTAACAACAATATTCAACATAACTATAATTATAGGAGATTGACTATTCAACTAAGCATTTCAGAGTAGACAACACCCTGTCCGTAAAGAACCCTTTTGCGACTAGCTAAGCCTTAAACCACTCAGTTGGGTGAACTAAGCGAATCTTGACTTTAGACACCCATTTAGCAACTAATTAAGTCATTTGATTGAAGTTTGAATTCATCACTCATACTAACTTTGTACACCAAAATTGAGGTAAAAGGGTCTAGGTTGAGTTTTAATGTAGAGAATCTAATATTTGTTGCATGAATGCTTTTGACTATTTTAGTTTTTTAAGGCTGACTTGATTGTTTTAGGAGTAGAGACCATTGTGTTAGTGTTAAGAGCATACTTAGGATTAGGCATATGAATCCTTTTCTTAACTTTGGTAGGTGTAGGATGTATATTATGAATATGCACTAGATGTATTAAGACAGTCTACTACATTGTGTAATACATTGTTATAAGAGGATTCATTATACTTTTGAATTGTATTTGAAGTGTGTTGAATGATACTGCATTGATGAGTTTCTAAGCAAGGTAATTTTATGTTATAAGATAGACTAAGACTTCCTTCTCCTATGGAAATGCTTGTACCACTTGGAACCATTGCTAGATTTATTACTATTATCAGTTGGATACATGCATTCATAATATGTAGATAACTCACCAAGAGAGATACTGGAAGGAATTATATATATTTAAAGGGAAATTGTTTCATTAAAAAGCACATTCTTCAATATGTAAGTGGCTTGAGAAGAATATTTAAGAAACCTATAATATTATTAAGTGTCACTATATGAAAAAACATATGGGAGGGATATAGGATTTGTTTGTAGACATCTTTCTCTCAAATACATCAAAAATACATACTTCAAAAAGTTTAAGAAAGTTCTAATCAAGATTATTTTTTAACAATAACCCATACTATGACTTCATATTCAAATACCTAGAGGGTAACATGTTGATTAAAAGCATAGCAATAGAAAAGGCTTTTACCTTGTACCTATGAGAATCCTCAACATCTACCCACATAGACAATCCTAACTCAACAAACTTCTCTAGACTTCTTTCAAGTTGCCCATATGGTTAGGGAGTATAAGGGCATGTGACCTAATAAATAAAAAATTTCAACCTCCATTGGGTTGTAGAACCTTAATTTTGGCATTGAATTGATTAGATCTAGTGCATGACATTTCTTAAACAAACTAGAATCCATAAATAAGTCATTATGGATAACAATAATTGAATATAGTTCATTCAACTACAAAATAGCATGTAATACATTTTTTTGACAATAATATATTGGTTGTTTTCCTCATAAGTCACAACTTATTTTTGCAAAAGGAATAGTAGTTTTCTTGTATACACAAGCATAGGATAGCTTTTTTCTTTTACTCAGCAAACATCTAGAGCAATATCCATTATTAGATAAGATTCAACCTAGACTTATGGGAAGCTAAACAACTAAACTATTTATATGGACTAATTGCCTATTCTAGATAATGATAGAGACATTATTATGTCTATATGACAAGTAGTGTTCTGTGCTAGAATGCACTGCTTTGTAACATCATACAAAATTTATTTAGAATCTTAGTGATGGATGACCCCTTTTTTAGTCAGCTAAATTAGGGAGGGGATACCGATCGGCATACACCCAATCGAGTGGAGTGGGATGACTAAATGGATCATTGATTATCAAGATGATGAGAAAACTCCAACTTTAAGCCTTTACAGATCATGTGATATTGGACCTTATTGATTTGAATATGCTTGATAGATGTCCTTGAAAAATAAGAAATAGTAGGGAACAAACTCAGTCAATTGCAAGATTGAAAGAAATTTCTCTTGATTTATGGTAATACAATAATATTTTCTAGCGGAATATGAATGTTTTGTATGATGAGTTGATTTCAATCTGAGTGATATGTATATAGTCTCTTTTACCATCCTTTAGAAAACCATTTCTCCTATATGAGATGATGTTTCTTAGAATACCTATATCATATCTAAGGTTATCTAAAACACTTGATCCACATTCCATTCAAAATATTGTTTATCATTTAGTCTCATACCTACTAGGGACTTTATATCCATTCCCAACATATTAGGAAGGTCTTCATCATGGAAGGACTTGTCAAATTTGTATCATCACGCAAAAGAATCATGATCTCTTGTTCCACATATATGGAATTCAAGCACATGTTGAATTTGAGTATGATTTTTGTTTTCTTGAGTGTTCTTAACAATACTCCTTCCATGTGTGTTGAATAGTTGATTTTGACTTTGTCAATAACTTTATAGAATTCCATCACTATCAATAGCTCAAGTAGTGAATAGATTCAACTAATTAGCTTGTTTTCCATTCTAATAGTTGGACTACCTAAGACCACCCATACCAAAGTAAAGTTATTTTATGAATAAAACTAGGTTTGGATTTTTAGATGGTTTTCAAGCTTCTTTATCTCAAAGTTTTTTAGAAGAGAAATCATTTTAGAATATGGAGGAATAGGGTGATTAATGAAAGATACATTGAATTATTTTTTCATATGGACCAAGGACATTCAACACATAGTAGATATTATACTCGTCACCTAAGAGTCTATTAATTACTTCTAACAAATTACAAACAAGTTTAAATTTAGTGAGGTATTCAACTAGAATCTTGTTACATTTTATAGAAGACTAAGTTGAGACATCAACACAAATGATATAGATTGATACAAATTGTTGATGTAGTTCTTAAGATAAGTCCATATTTCAAACAAAGTGTCATCTCCCAAGACCATTCAAAGGTCATCCAATTCCAGTGAACCAATAATCCACCCTTTCACTAACTTGTTAGTTCTAGAACATATTTTAAACATCACATTTGCCATAATATTTGAGTTCTCAACTATGAATCTTGATGTAGCTAGATTTGTACCATCAAAAAAGATTCCCATAGAAAATCATCAATTAGACCTCACTATGATGCTCCTATTAGATGATATTTTTATTTTTGAGTTCAATAGATACAAAGTTTGATTTGTTTATGTTGATTGGATAAGGATAGAGGTTGGACGACCAAGCTTTCAAAAACCAATTCTTCTTAGAGGTGATATAGAGAAGCCCTAACTGAGTGGTCCACTGAAACTTAGGTTGGTCATTCTCCTTTAGCATAAGCTTCTCCTCAGGCATGATTGGGAGAAGCAGATCCATGACTAGATCCCATGCTTTACAATTGAAGATCTATAACCATGTAGGGAAATGAGAAGAAAAAGAAAGAGGTAGAGGATTTAGCTTAGATTCAAATAAAATAGAGCACAAGAAGAAGAAAGGGACTAATGTTTTGTTCAACAACACATATTTAAACTTTCACTTCCCACTATGTCAAAATGAGATACCGATTTTAACTATCATTGGCTGCTCAAGTTCTGGACGAATTGTTTTTTGCAGATTGATGCAAAGCGCTTAAATTCACTAGTGTTAGGGAAGCATGTGTTTGATCTAACTAGGATTTTCTATAGCCTTCTTGAGTCTCCAGATCTATGTCTTCTTCTCTCCCACACTTTCCCAAATAGAGTTTAAGTGTCAAGATCATCACTTCAATTTCACATACTACGTTTCATTTAAATAAAGTTGTATGGGGTAGGTGAGTTTGCAATATGTAACCCAATTAGTTATTATTGGTTACAAGTACTATATATGGGTATGTTGGTGTAACATATTGAGATTTAGCTTTCCTGACTCTAGAAAGCCTTATTCCTATAATAAGATTATATTGTAGTCAGATCGTTAGAATTGACCAAATAAGGTTAGATTTATTCCATAACATGCTTGGTCATACCCTAATAAACATATAATGTATAAATAATGAGTAATTCACATTCTTGTACATTAATCAATAGTTTATACCTAACCCTAATATATGTGTGTCTTTGATGATATTCATGATGCACTAGTGACTTTAGGTTATGTAACCCCACAACATATCATGATGCACTCAATATCTAGATAATAACCTAACCATAACCTAAATATCATTAATAAGGGTTGGATGTGTATAAATAGTTGGAATGATGCCTGATGTGACTAATAGGTGTAAGGGAATAATAATTAGACATTTAATCTAAAAATAAATGATTGATGTTCCATTATTTAAGTTAATGTGATATTAATGTACTTAATGAGAAATTGAGTAGAATAATTTAACTTGTGGAGCATAATATAATGAAACTCAATTTCTAGTAAGATAACAGTAATAGTAAACTAAATCCTAAATATTGAGGATAATGGTAATTTATAATAATTGAAAATGAGATAATTTACTTCAACTCTAATTGTGCTCAAACTTGTATAAGATAATCCCAAAACCCAAATCTAAGTACATAATCAGATTCTTAGTGCCATGAACCAAAATTTTAGGGATTTGATATCTAATATAGTATTTATTGATATACCTAGTAAGAAATGATTTGATGATGGACCTCAAAGTTTTATGTAGTCAAATGATGTAAGTTGAACTTTTTTGATCCAAGTTGATGGTTGATTTACTTATATCTAAGGTGTATACACTTATTTATAAGGTAGTTTGATGTGTTAATTTATATGATCGAAATATTTTTTTAGTATGAAAATTATACAGAAGCTAGATTACATTCTGATGAAATAAGAGTATAATTTAAGTGACTTTATGACTAGCCATTTGGGAGATATTAAGGTTTGAAATTGTGATTAAATGACTAAGATTTATGATATATTAGAGCAAAGTTTGATTTTATAATCCCTATAACGTGGCATTTCCCTTTGTGAGATATGTGACACTGCTACCTATTCGTCCCTCACCCCGGATAATGGAGGGACAAAACACAGTTGAGGTGTAGTTTGGATCTGATGAGTGTGCAACAAGCTGTGGATACTTTTGTCACAAACTTGGCATCTATTAGACAAGATGAAACCATGGATCCTTCACTTGATGTTGAAGACCCATAGTACTACAAGACTATAGTCCTCATCTCCTCCATTCTCCATCATTGTTAGAAGCAACTGAATCTAGATATTAATGAACTATCATGTATATGATATGTGTTGGAGTGCAAAATCGATCCCCAGAGCTATCCATTAATCCAAACCCCATTCAGTTGATGTCATAAGGGGATACAACTTGTCCTCAAGGTTTCCTTGGTCGATCAAGGAGGTTGTTCCTTAGAGAAGTCTCCAGGATTAGACAACAAGGTTTCAATCCTAATGAACCATCTTGAAGGTGCCACAAGGATTTTCGAAGAGTAGGGGTGAAGTTTGGAGCAAGGGAAGACCTTTTCTCTCTTTCCTATCATCACAACATTAGCATGAAGAATCCTTCAACCATGGAGCCAGGTAGATCCTCATCTTTGATCAGGTGGCCTAACCTTGTCACCTTTCCTCGACATAGTCAAACACTATGGCATCACCGCTACACCATAGAGTAGCATAGCAATGTGGATATGAGCAGGGAGATACCCTCCCTTCTTTCCTATTCCCACGATGGTGCTAGGTCAGGAGATGTCACAATCTTGAGAGCCTCCTCTTTTTGGGAGACATGGCATCACTGGTTATCTAAGAGGGACTTTGCTGGACCACTCGATGATGTAATATTCCTTTAGTATGGTCTGGATCTTCCACATGAACTCACCAAAGAGGAGAAGGATGACCTGCTACACCATGAAAGCTTCATCCAGACACTGAACTAGCCACCACTTGTAGGAATTCCTCTTTAGCTCTATTTGAAGCCATCACAAAGGAAGCAACCCATAGCCACGATACATGTTGGTGATGGAATAACGGCTCCCAATAGCACACCGGTGTTGGAGGACAAAGCTCTACATGTTGAGTTCATGAAACCTGGAATCGCGACCTACGAGGAGAGGAAGCAGAGAGTAGTAGGTATCCTGATCTTTTTATACATGGATCCCACACACGATATGACATTACCTTCAACATCTAAAGTTTACATATAAGAGGCAATCATCTGCACCCTTGTGTGGATATCTCACGACCATTGAATTCTCATGAAGGTAAATCATAGTTTAAATCAGCAAAACTATATAGTTT
The DNA here is from genome assembly GCA_963693085.1 of Alisma plantago-aquatica. Taxonomy (NCBI): domain Eukaryota; kingdom Viridiplantae; phylum Streptophyta; class Magnoliopsida; order Alismatales; family Alismataceae; genus Alisma; species Alisma plantago-aquatica. The sequence goes on along the minus strand of OY856412.1, from coordinate 876,856,650 downwards.
TAGAAAATTCTTGGTAAATAGTTCTTGTGGCCTATAAGTGCCCAAAAAATAATGTCAAACTAAGAAACAATGACCTTTATTACTAGACCCTTAGATTAAGATTTTAAGAACAAGTAATGATGGATTGTAATGTAGATGATAATGGTTCACGTTAGGATTCAACTAAATGGTACAATTAGTATATGATGAATATTAAATCAAGAAAAAATATTTTTGAACCCTAATACCATGCACCAACCAAATATAATATCTGATTGGATTTTTTATGCCAATCTATTAGGTCTTTCCTTATTAATGTCGAATTAAATGCTTTTCGCCTAATATTAATTCTAGAAAATTGATAAAGCTTCAGAAAAATGTGGAAATTGGATTAGGGATTGATTATGATTTATAGATCAGTATAAAAGTATTAGAGACCATCCTAAGATCACAATGAACCTAGGTTCGGGTAACCCCTAATATGGACCTAAATAACCAAGACTAATGATGTACATTTATTAATGATAGTTAATTGATATTATCAGGTGATGACCAGATATCTATATGATCAAGGATAAGTTATGATTATATGAATCGAGGGATGTGGTATTTATTTAATTATATGACTATGGTTTTCTTGGTGGAATCATGATATCTATGTATTCTCTTTTATTTGTGAATATTGGGTGTAGTATTACTATAAGTACTCAATGTTTTGTAACTTGATAACATAAATTTTGTGTAGATGTTTTATAGTTATTGAGGTGCTCAATATCCTCCTTATGAGCAAATGTATTAATGTTGTCTAGTACACCTCTCTAGAGCACACAATGTATAGGGAGTTCCCCAGAGTACTTGGTACACCAGATAGGGTCCAACATATATATATTAGTACCATTCCACCTTATTAATGAGCTCTTCAAGAAAAGTGATTAAAATTCTATGTATTTTTCTTAATAAAGAATTGTTTTCTACAATCTTTCCTTCTTTCAGCAAATATTTTAAAGTTTTAAAAACCATAAATATATGTATATTTTTTATGTAAACATTACCTCATGTGTTGATCTATTGTTTCACATATGTTTTAGGTTCAAAGCTAGCATGGAATAAAGATGGGAAGTTTTCAGTATCCTGTTTGTACCTATAGTGTGGAATTCTAGCATACATGTTCGTACTTATGTAAAATTTTCTTTCAATGTATAATTTTAATTTGTAATAATTCATGTTGTATTAATATACATGTTGAACGTTGAGAATGTTATGGTGTATACTTATAGTTGAACGTTCATGTATGCGCAAATTGATTCTGCAGTGTACTTTGGTACAATTAACTAACATTTTTGGAGTTCTTCCTCTCGGCCCCACAAGGCTTGGGGAAAGCAAAATAGGGGTCATTACATCTAGGTCCTAATTAGTATATGTTTCAAGTTTGAGCTCATTTGGATAATAACTACTGATCCAATTTAATAAAAAAGCTAATCTTGAAATATGAATACCAAAATACCAAGATGTATTAAACTTTGTTTTCATTCAATTGAAATTAGATTTTGATGTCTTTCTCATTTACTATTTCTTAAATTGGATCAGATTCTAGATTGGGGTCCTCGTGTCTGGAATGCACCATCCCTCTGGCCCATTCCTTTTCCATGTGGGACTCTTCAGTCCATAGTATTTTGTCTCCTCCCCTAGCTCTATTTCTTCTTCTCCAGTCCTCCTAACCCTTTAGTCTCCTGCTCTTTGCATTCCACTCACAATGTTGATCTCATTGATCCATGTCATGATGAGATTTCCTCACCTTGACTTCCCTTCTGAGCTCCAGACTCTTGTGTATCCTCTTTTTCTTTTGACATTATGACTCCTGGTTGCCTAGGTCATCACACCTATATAGGGTCAATAGGTGACCATAGTCAAGACCCCATATGTGAATGTGATGCCCCCTTTGACCCGTGTTTCCCCACAAGTGGTGTTATGACCCGTATCAAAGTTTATCGGTAAGCATCATTATTTGAGCCTAATTAAAGTTATTTGATCTAACTTATGTGCTCATGTGATGGTTAGTGAATCATTAACTTGATTTAGTTGAATCAAGCACATAAGTTCAGTTAGTGAATAATTAAGGTGATTAATTTGAGTAAAGTAATAATTGGATGCAATTGATATGTTGAATCAGTAAAACAATGTGATTATCATGTTTTCATGCCTTGGGTTTGTAGTGGGCCTCATTCTTGAAGTTTTGCAAAAGAAATCATGTTATTTGGACCTCCGAGGAAAAAGTTATGATGATTTCCAATTTCTAGGGTCAATTTAGCAATTTTCCAAGATTTTCACTTTATAAACGTTTCTTTTCTGTTTCTTCCTTTACGCTTATCTTCAACAAGGATCGTTTATTTGAGTCGGCGCACAGGAGCGAGTGGGCGCTCGAGGAGTTCAGGAGGAGGCTCGTGGCCTAGCTCCCCTTTCCAGCCGGTTACCTCTTTCCCTCTCGTCTTCTTTTCTTTTCTTCTTCCCTTTCTCTTCCTTTTCCTACATCTGCCTAGTCTAGCCAGCCACCCTGCACCTTGGCTAGCGGCTAGTGTATAGCAGCAAGCTGCTGCGGCAGCAGCAGCTAGGCCCTCTTGGGCGTGCCCAGCAATAGAGAAATCATCCTTGATCTCAGCCTAGAGTTTCAAGTGAGCTTCCGTGGCCCTAGCTGCGGATTAGCAACCAACATAGCTATCCTCGTCAAGCTGTAGCTTGAGGCCAGCGGCCGTGCATGGCTGGGAGGAGGTAGAGTTGGGGCGGCCAAAGCTCCTAATCAAGGATTTGGACCTCGGCTAGGAGGTTTACGCTGGAAATTGCCATCAATTCAGCCCAAATCAATGCCTAGTAGCCATTTCCAGTTGGACGTGAAGCTCTGGTTCCGTGAATAGGAACAGTAAAGGATTTATTCTAAGGTTGAAGACGATCTGAAACCGTCTAGAATCCGGCCTTGGACGCATCTCCGGACGAATCCGGACAGTCCAAATCGCTGTGAGTGGGGTTTCATTTATTTATCATTAATAAACTCAGGCGTTTGAATATTTCCAGTTATGTGCGCGAATTTCGCTGATAACAGGCGTTATCAGGCGTCGGGCAGCGTTTGGCGTCGCCCGACTTTTTATTTCATAAATTGCTTCTAGACGCTGTTATATGATTACATTTAGCAATTGATCAGTGTGGATTGAGTCGGTAGATTTATATGGTTCATTGGAACCTAAATTGCTCATTTGAATGTTGAAATTAGAAATTCATGTCTGAAAATGGTATAATTTGGGTATGAACCCAAACAATGAAGATTTCTGATAAATTATCAGATGTACGATTTTAAAGTAGATATGAATAAATAAAATATGCATGAAAACCCTAATTGCATATATCTTTTGACGTTAATATGTGTAAATTGATATTTACATGAAATGGCACATTTCTCTGAAATATTACCAGAAATTCTCAAGTATTGTTATTAAATTATATTGAGAAATGTAATTAACTCTTAATTGAGTTAAGTGATGCACAAATCAAGATTTGGGTTAATGTGCACATTTTTTCGAGAATTTTAGAGAATTGACAAATGTTGAGTATGATTCTCGTATGTGAAGTAAATTTCTTTAATTTGTGCAATAAGATGTTCAATTGCGTAAATTCGCTATGTATGTGCCAAATTGAAATAAGTTGGGTTATTTATGCATTTCTAATTTGTCTGAATGCATGGTATGAGAATTTCTCAGAAATTACAATGATTTGAAATATATTGCTCTGTCAGTTTAGAATGACAGTGTATTGTGATCTGATATGAAATCAGTAAATGTGATATTCCTATTTAAATGATTATATATTAATCAGTTAATAGACTTAGGTGCCCTAACACTGTAGAACCCCTTTGACAGATCTGCTTCTTAGGGGTGAAACTCGTGTTGCAACATTATCCGTGCGATGTCATGGAGACACGAGGATAGAGAGGCAGTGTCCAATAATAACGCGTGCGATGTCACGGTGGCACTGGAGAAAATTGGGGGTTATTGCAACAAGATCCGTGCGATGTCATGGAGGTAACCCCGTGAGACTCTCCGCTTGTGTACTCAGGTTAGAGGAGGAGTCTAGAGCACTCGATGTAGTGCAGTGAGGCCGATGAGCCTGAAGGCCGATGAGCCTGGGGTCCTGTGGCAGAGCAGGGCTGGCGTCAGACTTAGCATTTCCCGGGTGTGTCACTAAGTCTTGTACGGTGGGATCGTAGTTCGCTACGGATCTTCATATACAGGGTACACTGTATATGATTAGGGCTTAATAATAATATAAATTGGTACTCATATAGGATCACAGTAAATTAAAGTATTCGAACTTTTGTGCTATTTCTTTATATCTGTTTATCTGTTCAAATTATCTGTTAATGCATGGAAATGTGATTATATTCTACAAATCTGTTATGTTATTAGAACTGCCCTGCTTAGTACTGTATTTATGTTTTATTTAAATCTATAAACCTGATGAGTTGTTTAGTGATAGCTAAATGAAATGCTATTCACTGAGCAAGTAGGCTCATACCTCTACTCAAAACATTTTCAGGTCAGCATCAGCATCAGGAATCGGAAGGGTCATTTCATCCTAACGCCTAGTTATAAAAGGTTTGTAGTTAGTCTAGTTAGAGGTCTCTTAGTCCTTTCCCCTCGGTCCTTGAGACATGGCGTGGGTGAGAGAGAGTGTGTATATGGAATGTGTATAATGATGTAAATTAACTGTTATGTTTACTTTCTGTTAAACAATGTTACATGTTGTAAACTCTGTTTACTTTCTCTAGCCAGTTTAATTGAAATGCTTCCGCAATAGTTTATTATGTTTTAGTTTACAACAATAATCTGGATATCATTATGAGGTTTTAAAAAGAAAAAGTTCGCAGTGATTTGTTTATGTGTTAATCCCTCCGTCGCGCCCTAATCTCGTGATTAGTTGTTAGTGTGAGATCGGGGTGTGACAACTTGGTATCAGAGCCTAGGTTGAGTACATAGTTACTCAGAGTCCAGGTTAGGGGACGATAAGAGACAAATAGGATTAAGGTTTAGGTGTCTTTCTTCTATCTGTAGTTTTCTAACAGGAAATATTCTGTTATATCATTGCAGATGGCAGGAAGAGGCTTTGATCGTGATGATCAGGCCGAGAGTCATGTTGGCCCTGATCCTCTGTACTTGGGTCCAGGTGGTGGCGACCACGTGGATGAAGCATCCCGGATGTATAGGATGTTTCTGGAGACCAAAGAGAGGTACAAGGCTGATAGGCGAGCTTCTACTTCTACCAGCAGTAAGGATCTAATGCGATCATATGAGCTTGTAAAGAAGCTTAGCGGCACAGAGTTTAGTGGCACTACAGATCCAGCAGAGGCTGATGAGTGGTTGAGACAAATAGAGAAGGTCTTTCGCCTGATGGAGCTTTCAGAAGAGAAAAAGATTAATCACGCAGTTTATCTTTTGACAGGCGATGCAGAGCTGTGGTGGCATAGTGTGGAGGAAAAGAGGAGAGGTACAGAGCTTTCTTGGCAGGATTTTTCTGAAGAGTTTCATCTTAAGTTTTATCCACCTACCTTCATTAATGAGAAAATCAGGCAGTTACAGAACATTAAGCAGGGGAACATGTCAGTTACTGAGTATGAAGCACTTTTCACACGATTAGCAAACTTCTGTCCGCAGCTTGTTCCTGACAACTTAGAAAGATGCAGAAGGTTTCAGGAAGGGCTAAGGCCAGAAATTCGGCATACAGTTTCTGCTATTAGTAAAAGGAATAGGGAGAACTTTGGTGAGTTTGTTGAGGCTGCTAGACAGGTTGAGGAATCTGTGAACGCTGACAAGGTGCCTGAGTCTAAGAAAAGATCTGCATATTTCAGTAGAGGACAATCCAGTAGTGGATATAGAGGTGGAGGTAGAGGTTTCTTTTCTAAACTCGGGCGTGACTTTAGCTATTTCGGCAGACAGAGATCTGAGGATGTTGCTCCTTCTAGAGGCAGAGGGGGATACAACCCAGGGAGATGGGGCAGTGCGTCTAGTGGACGGTCTTCTGGGTCGTCAACGTCAGTGACAGGTCCCCAGGGACAAGGGATACCGCCATGTGACAAATGTGGAAAACCACATACTGGTCCGTGTTGGGGTGCAAGTTGTTTTGTCTGTGGACAAGTAGGACATTTCAGAAAGGAATGTCCTCAGCTTCGTCAAGCAGCATCACAAGCTTTCCAGCCTCAGTACCATGATGTTCCGAGTTCTTCTGTGGCTTTTGGTTCCAGAGGTGGTGGAGTGCCCAGTGGCAGAAGTGGTCAGAGAAGACAGCGTGTCAGAGGGAGAGCTTCAGCACGTTTCTTCTCTTTGACACCTCAGGAAGGTATAATCTCTTCACAAGTTGTTACAGGAGAAATGCTTTTGTTTAATAGTATACCAGTTTCAGTTTTGATAGATCCGGGTGCTACTCACTCTTTCATACGACGCTCTTTAGTTGGTGAACTTAATATGTTAACTCAAGAGTTGATAGATGAGTTAGTGTTGAGGGTTCCACTAGGTGGACCAACAGTTTTATCTGAGTTCTGTCCCGGATGCTTGTTATCTTTTGGAGGTTACACCTTTGCTGCTAATCTCATACCCTTGGATGTCAATACTTTTCAAGTCATCTTGGGTATGGATTGTCTTGAAACATATCGAGTGCAACTCGATTATTGGAAAAAGGAAGCTACCTTTCAACTAGGTGAATTTTCTTGTGTCTTTACTGGAGACAGGAAAGTTCTACCGACGTGCATTGTATCAGCTGCAGTAGCTGATAAGATGCTACAGAAAGGATGTGAAGCGTTCCTTGCTCATGTGGTTGACACTAGAGCAGAAAAGAGCACCGCCAGTGTTTATGATGTGCCGGTAGTTAGTGAGTTTTCTGATGTTTTTCCAGAAGAGTTGCCAGGCTTACCTCCTGTCAGAGACATTGATTTTGAGATTCAGGTATATCCAGGTAGTCATCCAGTGGCACTGCCAGCTTATAGAATGGCACCTGCAGAGTTGAAGGAACTCAAGGTGCAGCTGCAGGAGTTGCTGGATAAGGGTTTCATCAGACCCAGTTCTTCGCCGTGGGGTGCTCCAGTCCTGTTTGTTAAGAAAAAGGATGGTACCATGCGTCTCTGTATAGATTACAGGCAACTGAACAAGATCACTATTAAGAACAAGTACCCTTTGCCGAGAATAGACGATCTGTTTGATCAGTTGCGTGGAGCGACAATCTTCTCTAAGATAGATTTGAGATCTGGATATCATCAGCTCAGAATAAAGGCTTCTGATATTCCCAAGACAGCTTTCAGAACCAGGTATGGGCATTATGAATTTTTGGTCATGTCGTTTGGGCTGACCAATGCCCCAGCAGCCTTTATGGATATGATGAATCAGATTTTCAAACCGTTCCTAGATCAGTTTATTGTAGTCTTTATAGATAATATCCTGATCTACTCCACAGATGATGTACAACATGAGCAACACCTGAGAGTAGTGTTGCAGTTGTTGAGGCAACACCAATTGTATGCTAAGTTTAGCAAGTGTGAGTTCTGGTTGGCTGAGGTAGCATTTCTTGGACATGTTATCTCGAGAGATGGAGTTAGCGTTGATCCTAAGAAAGTTGATTCTGTGCTTCAGTGGGAACAACCTAAGACTCCTACTGAGATCAGAAGTTTCTTGGGTTTAGCAGGCTATTACAGAAGGTTTATACAGAACTTCAGTGTGCTAGCATCACCCTTGACACGTTTGACGAGGAAGAATGCACCGTTTGTTTGGTCTGATAACTGTGAGAAAAGTTTTCAGATCTTGAAGAAAAAGTTGACCACAGCGCCAGTGTTGGTTTTTCCCGAGGCAGATAAAGGTTATACAGTGTTCTGCGATGCTTCCAGGAGGGGTTTAGGCTGTGTGTTGATGCAAGAAGGCAAGGTTGTGGCCTATGCATCTAGACAGCTTAAGAAGAACGAAGAGAACTACCCTACTCATGATCTAGAATTAGCTGCTATAGTTCATGCTCTTAAGACATGGCGTCACTACCTGTATGGTGAGACATGTCAGGTGTTTACAGACCATAAGAGTTTGAAGTATATCTTCACTCAGAAGGATTTGAATTTGAGACAACGCAGATGGCTTGAGCTGATCAAAGACTATGATGTGACAATCGATTACCATCCTGGTAAAGCGAATGTTGTGGCAGATGCCTTGAGTAGAAAGTCAAGTTCAACAGCAGATGCATTTTCTATGGCATGTTTCAAGAGAGACTTGCTTGTAGATATGCGAAAGTTGAACTTAGACTTGGATGTGACTGGACAAAGTGGGTTGATTGCTCAAATGCAGGTCAAACCTACTTTCTTTGATCAGATTAAGGAGTTGCAACAGAGTGATAACGAATTGTGGCAGGTTATGCAGGATATGTCGGAAGGTAAAAGGTCAGAATTCAGGTTTTCTGACGATGGTGTGTTGTATCTTCATGACAGGTTGTGTGTACCTGGGAACAGTGAGCTGAAAGAGCAAATTCTTGAAGAAGCGCATGCTTCTATGTATGCTATGCATCCTGGTAACACGAGAATGTACAAGAATCTCAAAGAGCTGTACTGGTGGTCTGGTATGAAAAGAGATGTGGTTGAGTACGTGGCTAGATGTGGGGTGTGTCAGCAGGTTAAGGCTGAGCATCAGAAACCTGCTGGTACCTTGCAGTCGCTTCCTATACCTGAATGGAAATGGGAACACATCACGATGGACTTTGTGGTAGGGTTACCCAGGACGCCTAGGGGTTCAGACTCGATATGGGTGATTGTGGATAGACTAACTAAGTCTGCTCACTTTCTCCCTGTCAAGTCAACCTTTGATGTTCCAAAGCTGGCCAAGATATATGTGGACGAAGTAATCAGATTGCACGGTATTCCAGTTTCCATTATTTCTGACAGAGACCCTAAGTTCACATCCAGGTTTTGGGATCAGTTACATCGTGCGTTGGACACAAGGTTGAGGTTCAGTACAGCGTTTCACCCGCAGACGGATGGTCAGTCTGAGAGGACCATTCAGACTCTTGAAGACATGATGAGAGCATGCGTTCTGCAGTTCAGAGGTAACTGGGAAGAACACTTAAGTCTGATGGAGTTTGCATATAACAACAGCTACCATTCTAGTCTTGGAATGGCCCCATATGAAGCTCTATATGGCAGAAAGTGTAGATCACCAGTTTGTTGGTACGAGGTTGGCGAGAAAGAAATTCTTGGACCTGAGATAGTCGATATGACTACAGAGAAGATATTTGTGATCAGGGAGCAGTTGAAAGCTGCTCAGGACAGACAGAAAAGTTATGCAGAGAGACGACGTCGACCTCTTGAGTTTGAGGTTGGTGACGAGGTTTATCTGAAGGTTTCACCGTGGAAGGGAGTGTTAAGGTTTGGCAAGAGGGGTAAGTTGACCCCTAGGTACATGGGCCCATATCCTATTGTTGAGAGGATTGGACCTGTAGCTTACAAGTTGGATTTGCCGTCTGAGTTGGCAAATCTTCATGATGTGTTTCATGTGTCTATGCTTAAGAAATGTTACCCTGGTACGAAAAAGATAGTTGACCCAGAACCTGTACAGCTCAGATCAGATGTGTCCTATGTTGAAGGACCAGTTCAGATAGTTGATCAGAGGATCAAGAAACTTAAGAATCGCGAGATACCTTTAGTAAAAGTTTTGTGGAGGAATCATAACCTAGAGGAAGCTACGTGGGAGCCTGAATCTGAGATGCGTAACAAGTTTCCTTTTCTCTCTTAGGAATTTCGGGACGAAATTCTTATAAGGGAGGGAGATTGTTATGACCCGTATCAAAGTTTCTCGGTAAGCATCATTATTTGAGCCTAATTAAAGTTATTTGATCTAACTTATGTGCTCATGTGATGGTTAGTGAATCATTAACTTGATTTAGTTGAATCAAGCACATAAGTTCAGTTAGTGAATAATTAAGGTGATTAATTTGAGTAAAGTAATAATTGGATGCAATTGATATGTTGAATCAGTAAAACAATGTGATTATCATGTTTTCATGCCTTGGGTTTGTAGTGGGCCTCATTCTTGAAGTTTTGCAAAAGAAATCATGTTATTTGGACCTCCGAGGAAAAAGTTATGATGATTTCCAATTTCTAGGGTCAATTTAGCAATTTTCCAAGATTTTCACTTTATAAACGTTTCTTTTCTGTTTCTTCCTTTACGCTTATCTTCAACAAGGATCGTTTATTTGAGTCGGCGCACAGGAGCGAGTGGGCGCTCGAGGAGTTCAGGAGGAGGCTCGTGGCCTAGCTCCCCTTTCCAGCCGGTTACCTCTTTCCCTCTCGTCTTCTTTTCTTTTCTTCTTCCCTTTCTCTTCCTTTTCCTACATCTGCCTAGTCTAGCCAGCCACCCTGCACCTTGGCTAGCGGCTAGTGTATAGCAGCAAGCTGCTGCGGCAGCAGCAGCTAGGCCCTCTTGGGCGTGCCCAGCAATAGAGAAATCATCCTTGATCTCAGCCTAGAGTTTCAAGTGAGCTTCCGTGGCCCTAGCTGCGGATTAGCAACCAACATAGCTATCCTCGTCAAGCTGTAGCTTGAGGCCAGCGGCCGTGCATGGCTGGGAGGAGGTAGAGTTGGGGCGGCCAAAGCTCCTAATCAAGGATTTGGACCTCGGCTAGGAGGTTTACGCTGGAAATTGCCATCAATTCAGCCCAAATCAATGCCTAGTAGCCATTTCCAGTTGGACGTGAAGCTCTGGTTCCGTGAATAGGAACAGTAAAGGATTTATTCTAAGGTTGAAGACGATCTGAAACCGTCTAGAATCCGGCCTTGGACGCATCTCCGGACGAATCCGGACAGTCCAAATCGCTGTGAGTGGGGTTTCATTTATTTATCATTAATAAACTCAGGCGTTTGAATATTTCCAGTTATGTGCGCGAATTTCGCTGATAACAGGCGTTATCAGGCGTCGGGCAGCGTTTGGCGTCGCCCGACTTTTTATTTCATAAATTGCTTCTAGACGCTGTTATATGATTACATTTAGCAATTGATCAGTGTGGATTGAGTCGGTAGATTTATATGGTTCATTGGAACCTAAATTGCTCATTTGAATGTTGAAATTAGAAATTCATGTCTGAAAATGGTATAATTTGGGTATGAACCCAAACAATGAAGATTTCTGATAAATTATCAGATGTACGATTTTAAAGTAGATATGAATAAATAAAATATGCATGAAAACCCTAATTGCATATATCTTTTGACGTTAATATGTGTAAATTGATATTTACATGAAATGGCACATTTCTCTGAAATATTACCAGAAATTCTCAAGTATTGTTATTAAATTATATTGAGAAATGTAATTAACTCTTAATTGAGTTAAGTGATGCACAAATCAAGATTTGGGTTAATGTGCACATTTTTTCGAGAATTTTAGAGAATTGACAAATGTTGAGTATGATTCTCGTATGTGAAGTAAATTTCTTTAATTTGTGCAATAAGATGTTCAATTGCGTAAATTCGCTATGTATGTGCCAAATTGAAATAAGTTGGGTTATTTATGCATTTCTAATTTGTCTGAATGCATGGTATGAGAATTTCTCAGAAATTACAATGATTTGAAATATATTGCTCTGTCAGTTTAGAATGACAGTGTATTGTGATCTGATATGAAATCAGTAAATGTGATATTCCTATTTAAATGATTATATATTAATCAGTTAATAGACTTAGGTGCCCTAACACTGTAGAACCCCTTTGACAGATCTGCTTCTTAGGGGTGAAACTCGTGTTGCAACATTATCCGTGCGATGTCATGGAGACACGAGGATAGAGAGGCAGTGTCCAATAATAACGCGTGCGATGTCACGGTGGCACTGGAGAAAATTGGGGGTTATTGCAACAAGATCCGTGCGATGTCATGGAGGTAACCCCGTGAGACTCTCCGCTTGTGTACTCAGGTTAGAGGAGGAGTCTAGAGCACTCGATGTAGTGCAGTGAGGCCGATGAGCCTGAAGGCCGATGAGCCTGGGGTCCTGTGGCAGAGCAGGGCTGGCGTCAGACTTAGCATTTCCCGGGTGTGTCACTAAGTCTTGTACGGTGGGATCGTAGTTCGCTACGGATCTTCATATACAGGGTACACTGTATATGATTAGGGCTTAATAATAATATAAATTGGTACTCATATAGGATCACAGTAAATTAAAGTATTCGAACTTTTGTGCTATTTCTTTATATCTGTTTATCTGTTCAAATTATCTGTTAATGCATGGAAATGTGATTATATTCTGCAAATCTGTTATGTTATTAGAACTGCCCTGCTTAGTACTGTATTTATGTTTTATTTAAATCTATAAATCTGATGAGTTGTTTAGTGATAGCTAAATGAAATGCTATTCACTGAGCGAGTAGGCTCATACCTCTACTCAAAACATTTTCAGGTCAGCATCAGCATCAGGAATCGGAAGGGTCATTTCATCCTAACGCCTAGTTATAAAAGGTTTGTAGTTAGTCTAGTTAGAGGTCTCTTAGTCCTTTCCCCTCGGTCCTTGAGACATGGCGTGGGTGAGAGAGAGTGTGTATATGGAATGTGTATAATGATGTAAATTAACTGTTATGTTTACTTTCTGTTAAACAATGTTACATGTTGTAAACTTTGTTTACTTTCTCTAGCCAGTTTAATTGAAATGCTTCCGCAATAGTTTATTATGTTTTAGTTTACAACAATAATCTGGATATCATTATGAGGTTTTAAAAAGAAAAAGTTCGCAGTGATTTGTTTATGTGTTAATCCCTCCGTCGCACCCTAATCTCGTGATTAGTGGTTAGTGTGAGATCGGGGTGTGACAAGTGGTTCCATCTTTGACTATTTGTGGATGCCACCCCATGATTGGCAGCACAATTCCCTCAACTGAACAGGCACCCGTAGGGTCTGATCGTCTCCCTAGATCTTCGTGAAGCTTTTCCTAGCCTCAATATCCATTTACAAGGTGTGTGGATGTCCTTCCCCCCCCCTTCTTTGATCACTATTTTGGGGATTTCATCTTGTAAGTTATATGTTAGGGGGTCTCTAGCAATGTCTGAGTTGCTTTATCCTTTGTGTGGTCAGTCAAATTCATTGGCTACTTGTGTGTCCAAGGTTTCCCCAAGATTATGTCTTCCCTTTTGACCTTCCTCCCTCTTTATTCTAGTCAACAATGACAGGAGGTATGTTTGGTATTCTAGGCCATCACGTCAACTTTGATAGAGCTCTCTAGGCTTGAATTCATGCGAGGAAGATGATAGGATCCTCCCTGCTAAGTGAGTCAAATTATCAAAGACGATTCATGTTCGTCTCCTTGCCATATATCCATACTCTTTTCTATTTGATCAGAGTTTGGGAATGAAAAACATCTTTTGCAACTAAGTTACTTGTTTACCCTTGGTTTTATCATGTTTTTGTCACACATTATATGGGTGATATCATCATTTTCCCCCTAGTTTTATTCTATCGTGCGTTGTTATTAATTTTGGTAAATGAACCATGATGCCCTATCATGCATCAAAGTTGTGATGCATGATGCATGGGCCTTTTGGTCCTTTTTATTTGATTTTCTGATTTAAATTTAGTAATTTGCTGTATACCACAATATTCACAACTAATGCTCTAATTGTCCAAAAATTAAGTACAAATATGCTTTAGAATAAGATAAATAGTCTTAACCCAATAGTTTGGTTCTCAACACCTAAATCAACTCACAATAAAGGTCGATATTTCTAAGGTTTGTAATACAATAATAAATTAATTATTTACATCTAATATGATAGTAGGTGAAGAAATACTTTGATTGGATCTAGGGTTGGAGTTTTTACTTTGGATTCACATTTGTGAGGTATGTTGCATCCCTTTGAGTCTATGATTGTTCTGCATTCTCTCTCTTTTGACCTAATTTGAAGGATATGTGGGAAATATATCCTGTGAGATTTATTGAAATTCTTTTGGGACTATGATATTAAAATAAGTTATACATTGACACTTTTATATTGATATATCACTTTGGAATATAAGTTTTATACTCTTATTCATGATATCTCTAGCACAACCCAAGTTTGTGGAATTGGTTTATATTTTTGTGTTTAGGCATTGAAACCCTAATTTGTTCATGATGAAATTTTATAGACTGATGTTCCACTTTTAGTTGGACAATCTTATCTATTTAATACCATGACTATACTTTACTTGCATCTACATTGTGTGCTTGTTGATTCAGTAGTACTATGGTTCTATAAGATACTTTGGTTTTTGGGTTATGTGCCCTTTATGTTATTTTGGGATGGTGGTTATGTGTCTGATACTTGGGTTTTGTGCCCACATTTATATTTTTGGGAGTACGGTTATATTCTATGCTATATAAGGTCAGGGTTATGTGCTCTTAATATCTCTATATTATTATATTTAATAGTACAATACTTATATCAACTGCATGCTGACTGTTTATTCATTATTGTTGATCGGCCATATGTCCTAATTTATCTACTTATGATTTTGAGGCATGCTTGTTTTAATTCATGGCAATAGCATATATTTTTTCTTCATGTTGTAATGTTTTACTTTGATATCCATTTGGATGGTCCCTTCCCCTTTTCTCTAGAAATTCATGTTATTATTGATGTCCTTTTTGCTATATAATGCTCAATCTCTATTATATGCACATACTGACATTGTTATGCTGAAAACATCCATCTTTTTTCTCTTGTGGGGTTTGCTTCCCACCCCTTATGTAGACAGTAAGGAGGATTTTACCATAGTTGGCCAGTACATATCTAAGAGTTAGCTGATATATCTTAGGAGGTAGGTTGAAGTAGTTGATTTACCCTCTACAATTTATGTTCCTTTAGTTTTTTTATGTATACCTAGCATAGTTGTCACAGAACTTTTCTTACCCCAATCCCAATCCTACTGCTAGACAGTGGTAAAAGGATTGAAGCGCCCGTCCCTGAGTGGCTCGATAGGATCTCACACATTGGCACATACAATAAGAAATAATAACTCAAAAATAGGATATTTAAAGAAAAAACAAACCCAATTGTGAGATATTATCAATTTATCCTTGTCATCAAAGTTGTCAAATGCAAAAGCGATCTTAGTCAGTGTTCCATTTATATTGCCTAAAATTGAGACATAATCATACAATTGCTTGGTACGCTATCAAAACCAAGTAAAATGGTTTATATAAAAAGAGTATACTTGGCAGGACTTATATTCAAGAAAAGTATAACAAGCGATTTTCCAAATACAATATTTATTCGACAAGATGATTATTTCAAACAATTAATTTTTTTTTATGAGTTCCCATTAAGTTGTAATCGAGAAGCATGCTTATATATTTTGTGTGACTCTATCACCCCAACGTAATGGGGGAGGTCACTAGGCTCCTTCTTTCCATATGATGTAGGAGGCCAATGTACAAGTCCCGCATCCAAATGAGGAGGTCGTGTGCACTCAATATCAACATTATCAACATTATCAACATCATCATCACCATCATCATCACCATCATCATCATCATCATCATCAATATATGGACAGTCATAATGGGCAATATCGTCTATGTTCTCATGTTTTTCTAAAAATACAATATAGGGAAAAATGGAAGACTAATCATAGGGAACAATAGCTCAATCAAGTTATATAGCCAAGTATACAGTTAAAAGATACATAAAAAGTATCTTCAATACAACCAAAGAGGAGATATAATAGCGTACCTTTCACCAAAGACTTAGATTACAAAATCAACAAGTAATAGGTCAATTCTTCGAGTCAAATCCTAAATCACAATATTTGGATCAAGGGTTAAGATCATGATATTTGAATATCATGTTTCAAAATTCTAGATTAGGGTTACATTTTCCTATATCAACCTTAGGGTTAGGTCATCCACTTATAATCAATAATATTCCAATATGTCCAAATGAAATGATTTTAGGACCATAGCTTCAAAATAATGTGGAGAATAATTAAAAAAGTTTCAAAACCAAAACATGAAGTTTAATGGATCAATTTTCTTCTTTGGACAATTTGATGATTAATCAAATATAAGGTGTTCTAATGTGTATAAAGTTCACATTGATCACCATATTTCGAATTTGAGTCTCAACATTGATTAAGAAGCCAGGAAAAATGATTTGGGACCATGAGAGAGTATAATGAGGTCAAAAGAGTAATTACTTCATTATTATGCTAAAATCCAGTTTGTCACATCCTTCCCTCCTTAAAAAGGAATTTTGTCAAAATGGGGATCATCAAAATCTAGGTCGTACCCTCAAATATTAGAGTATCCTCAACTATATAATCAAAATTATATCATCTACATTATCACCTCATCAACTATTTCTCATAAATTTGCCTTGATCAATATGAAGGTCAAAGGTCAAATTTCACCAATAGAGTTCACTCTCCAATCATGTCTCTGTATTGAGAGAATATCGAGATCGAGAGTCAAGATTAGGTGTCATGAACTCATGCACTAACGAGTTTGTTATTCTAGAGTCAAGTTTCAAATATCAAAATTTTGGGTTCCAAACATGCAAGTTTAGGGTTTTCACTCGTATCCAGACCACTGGTGTTCCATTCACCCATATCAACAATCTAGAATTTTTTTTTTGAAATTTCAATATCAATTTCTTTATCAAGTATATTCAAGGTGGGTGGATGATCCAGACCTAGGTCATTTTAGGAAATTAACCTTATACATATTTTCAATATCACCATCCTCAAAATACAATTTAGTCGATATCTCAAGACTTTAAGTCAAAGATTACAACAATGGATGGTTTATTGTAGGTCAAAATTCACTATTATGTGAAAGAGTCAAAATTCAAAATTTGAGTATGGGAAGTCAAAATTCAAATCAAACATGAATTTTCAAATCTAAATATAGGTTCCTAAAAGGCATCACATTTCCATTTTTCAAAAATACAGTGAGTATAAGGTTTTATTTCAAAACGTTACAAGGGGTTACATAATCACCATATCAAAATCTAGATCTAGTGGTGACTTCAAAGGTTGTGATTGCACATGTCCTCTTTTGGAATTCCAACCTCTATCTTTGTCTCTATCTCCATGACTACTGGCTTGGATGGAGGGGTAAAGGCAGTCATGGTGATTTGGACTCTTGTAGGAATTATCGATGTGGTGTATCTCACCCATTTAGTCATAGAATCCATTAGTAACTTATTTTGTACTTCACAATCATCATCCCTATCATTGAGCCTAGGTCATTTCCCTTTGTCTACATCATCCTTGACTTTTTTTTAATCAATTTTCTTTTTTATCAGTTTTCTCTCCTTGATCATTATTGGTACTATAGGATTTTTCTTTTTGACTGTGGGTTTGTGGGGCCATCTACAAGGTACATCCATTTGTGTGTCCTTTAATCATATAGGTCGAGTTTTAGAGTATATTAGATTATAAGATTTTCATGGATTAAAAAAAAATTATATAACTTTGTTGATTCTCATACTACTCAAAAATAGAGAGAGTGACATTTTGTATCATAGTCATACTTCACAATTTTGAGAGTCATTAAGATTAATAATTTGATGACACAATCATGATGTGTATAAAAAAAGGGTAAGAGTTACTGAACTATGTTTTGAAGTTTAGTCAATAATAGGGAAACATGGACCTAATCAAATAGGGACCTTATTAACAATAAGGTATAAATCTTTCTTGTTTCCACCAAAATAGGATTATTATCATTTACCTCAAACATAGGAAGCATGTAGTCAATTTTGGCTAAATTGAGTTTGCATGATATTAGGGATCACACATGAGTATTTTATTTCAAAATTATTATTGAATCAAAATCGAGTCTTCAAATTAAGGTTAGGTCATGGTATCAACTTTCAAAATTTAGTGATATTTATTTTTCCCATGCATAAGCTACCCATAATCGAGACATCATGTGGTAAAAGGTCACAAGCCACATGAGGAGATGAGAAGACTACCTAATCTTCAGCTACATGGGTGGCTAAGACTACCTAATCTTCATCTACAAGGGTGGCTTAGGAGAGTCCTTAAGGAAAGGATGAGATGCTAGAAGACTCTCTAGGGTTTCACAAAAGAACCTTTAGGCCCAGTTCTAGATCAATTAAGTCCAGGTAGAGTGGGGGATCTCAGCCACCTTGAAGACAGATAGGAGAAATTATGCCAGGACCCCGAGCCTAGACACCTCAATTTTCACCATTATGGACTTTAGGGTTTCTTGGGTTTAAGAGACTCGAGAAATTATTTACTTTATCATATGAGAGTGTGTATGCTCTAATACCAACTGTCATGGAACTGTTCTAATGCCAATCCTAATCCTACTGCCTAGACAGTAGCAAAAGGATTAAAGCACCCATCCTTGAGTGGCCCAATAGGATCTCACACACTGGCATATACAATAAGAAATAATAACTCAAAAATAGGATATTTAAAGAATAAACTAACCCAATTGTGAAATATTGACGATTTATCTTTGTCATCAGAGTTGTCGAGTGTGGAAGTGATCTTAGTAAGTATTCCATTTGTATTACCTAAAATTGAGAAAAATGAGACACAATCATGCAATTGCATGGTACGCTATCAAAATCAAGTAAAATGTTTTATAGAAAAAGAGTATACTTGGCAAGACTTATATTCAAGAAAAGTATAACAAGAATTTTCCAAATCATATATTTATTTGACAAGATGATTAGTTCGAACAATTCAATTTTTATTATGAGTTCCCATTATGTTGTAATCGAGAAGCATAGTTATATATTCTATGAGACTCTGTCACCCCAATGCGATGGGGGAGGTCACTAGGTTCCTTCTCTCCTTATGGGGTAGGAGGCCAATGTACAAGTCCCGCCTCTAAATGAGGAGGTCGCTTGCACTCAATATCAACATTATCAACATTATCAACATCATCATCATCATCAATATACGGGCAATCATAATGGGCAATATCATTTATGTTCTCATGTTTTTCTCAAAATATAATATAGGGAAAAATAGAAGACAAATGAAAGGGAACAATATCTCAATCAAGTTATATAACCAAGTATATAGTCAAGAGATACATAAAAAGTATCTTTAATACAACCAAAGAGGAGATATAATAGTGTACCTTTCACTTAAGACTTAGAGTACAAAATAAAAAATAGGTCAACCCTTCAAGTCAAATCCTAAATCACAATATTTGGATCAAGGGTTAAGATCATGTAATTTGAAGATCATGTTTCAATATTCGAGATTAGGGTTACATTTTCCTATATCAACCTTAGGGTTAGGTCATCCACTTATAATCAATAATATTCTAATGTGTCCAACTGAGATGATTTTTCGACCATAGCTTCAAAATAATGTGGAGAATAATTAGAAAAAGTTTGAGAACCAAAAGATGAAGTTTGATGGATCAATTTGCTTCTTTGGACAATTTGATGAATTAATCAAATTTAAGGTGTTATAAAGTGTATAAAGTTCACATTGATTACCATATTTCAAATTTGAGTCTCAAAATTGATTAGGAAGCCAAGAAAAATGATTTGGGACCATGAGAGAGTATAATGAGGTCAAAAGAGTAATTACTTCATTATTATGCTAAAATCCAATTCGTCATTGTAGTGAAGTACAATGATAGATATAAATCTGGTAATAGTTATATTTTATCTTCTACTGCTACACTTTTGGTATATGATACATAACATACTTGAATTATAGCATATCATCCTTTGTAAAAAGTTTATTATCAAATTTGATATTGGATGTTTTGCTATTATTTCCTTTGAGTAAGTTGAGTGGCTCCCTTCTCGAGTCCCACTCCTTACAACTAGCTTGTCTGTAACGACCTCACTTTTCAACATCCCCCAATTAAGGAAGGACCTTAAAGTTGAGAGTTATTACCTAAAATTCTCAAGATCCAAAATTTAACAAATATCAAATAATAGCACATAACCTTTGTTATTCACAAAAATTGTTTACAAGTTATATAGTGATGCTCCTCTAAAAAAATACATGAAATACCAACATAAACTGATACATATTGAGAAGAAGTATCTAACTAATCCTCCATTATTTACATTTAATGTTTTTTAGTGGATCATGTCTTACTATCTTCATATTTTGCATTTACCTAAAAGGGCGTGAAAGAAAATGTGGATCACTGCATTTCTATACTATGTACATGGGGTTCATGCAAAAGTGTATAAGTAAGACAACAATAATCAATCAACTAACCACAAGTAAGAACTGGCAATTTCATTTCATATTATAATCCATGGTTGATATGCTATCTGGGGCATGATCTCTGTCCTTTACAGGGCTCGTGTGCTTCACCCATCGATACATGTGAACCTAGGGTTCATAATATGATATCCTAATTTATGTGATACAGATAGTGGCATTATAATTGAACAAAATGTATATAAATATCTAACACAATATTTCAACAATCCTTGAGTAATCCTCGATCAGCCGACACTGACAATTGATAATGTGGGGTAGTCATAATTGTAGCCACATACCTTATGTAGAACCATGTAGATATCATACATTATGTACTTCAAGTATGTTTAAGAAATCCAATCAACAAATCCAAGCATTCAACATTTAATATGCATGTATATATATACTAAAGTATCACAATCACATTATTCATATTGAATCCTACTCAGTTCCTAATCTAGGATTTAGGGTTGTCTCAGGTTTGGACAAGGAATAAGGGTACAAGCCCTAATTCCAACTGACCATATTTTATCATATTCATTATCCCCATGTCATTAGATCTATTATACCATTGTGTTACGAACACTTAGATCAAATTAAGTTCGTTAAGTTTATCACAAGTTATGATCGTTGATTTCAATACCCAAATCATCATATGTATAGTTATTAACTTTAGAAACCATATTTATCATCACCATTATCATCGTCATCTTGATTATCATAATATTATACAATATTAGATTACATCTCACTAAAATGTATTAATCTATCAATATAAACTAGGATTTATATCTGTAAATCATTACTCAATTAGGTGTTACCCTATGTTTGGAACATTGATCAAAATTAGGTATCAATTGTATTTTACTCGTGTTTCTATCATCTTCCTGATCATTTTTCATATATAACATGTTATAATCTGAGTTATAATAATTTATTAGGATTATTACAAGATTAGCATAACTAGACCAATCACTTGCAGACATGTCAACATTCTTCATTTTATCCAATTTTACAAGCGAGTCCAGTCCGGCCAATAGGCTTATGCCATACTAGCACTTACTCAGTGCGGCTGGCTCCTTAGGATCAAGGCAAGTTTACAGTTTTTACCATGCATAATGACATCATTTTTCATATGGTTTGAAGGTAGAGGAGTCAATTCATAAGGGGAATTCATCCCCTTCCTTGTGCAAGGGACCTTCCCATCCAGTTCCAGCCATGAGTCCACTCGAGGTTAGACTCTAAGCTTAGAGCTTCAGCTACTACTCCTAAAGGTCCTATGGATAAAAGATAAACGTCTAGGTTCGAGCAGATGAAACAGAGGTTTTGGAAAAGGAAATGCCTTCATAAGGTTGTTAGTGAAGGGCATTTCGGATTCCAAAGGCCTCAACAAAACTCCTCATCTTTGCATAGTGACTAGAGAAAAGCTTGTCTGTCAGTTCCATCAACCCGTTTCTTGGCAGTGAGGCCCGACCTGGGGAAAGGACTCTCGTGGTCCCTACACCCATGTAAAGGTTAGTGAACCATAGTGGTCTCCTCGCAGGTCTCCAGGTTAGGAGAATTGGTTGGAGGAGTCATGCTCGATTGGGTCGAGGCCAAGGTCTCCAGTGATGGAGACGAAGTAGGTCAGAGATATCAAAGCCAACTTAGAGGGAATTTAGATAGGAATTGGGCTCTCTGGGTCAAAGCGATGCTCCTAACTCTTTAGATAGGCTAAGGTGTGTAGTAGGCAGGTGGCAAGGGCCAGTCCTAAGTCGCAGACTCCCAAGGCATTTAGGTGATTTCCAAATCTGGTGAGATAATATTGGTTTCATGGTTAGTTTTCTACATCTTAGTCTCCTGATTCTTTTGGTACCAAAAACCATAGAAAGAGGTTAAGGGCAGAGAGTGAACGAGCCGAAGGGAAAACACAGTTTTGATTGCCCAGTTTCTCTTTCGGGCGTGAGATAGGAGTCAATGAGGTCATCGTTGATTGTTGATCACAGGGTCATGCCAAGCATGACACATAAATAGGGTGCCTCTAACCAGAGCCAAAGTAGGGAGTCATTTACTAAGTTTCTGAAAAATTCATATGTAATTATTGCAAGTAGACCCCTCTTTCTTCTCGATTTTTCCTATAGGCCTCTGGGAACATATTTTTGCTATGAAACTTTGACTGTAACTCGTTATCGTTAATGTCCTTTCCAACTTTTATCTAATTTGTGAGATTTATTGGGATAAGTTAAGTAGACGAAACTTGTCTTTTGAGTATATCATTAAATTAATTACCCATACTACGTAAAAAGTCTTTTTTCTCTCAGATTCTAGAATTCTCTTATTTTTATTATTATCTTCAAGTATACCAAAAGTCAGACTAAGATAATACTATTTGATGCCTCAAATCTTATATTGCCACTCATAGTTAAATAAATATTTCATTAATTATCTAAATTATACATATCTTATTTTTTTCTAAAAACTTACTTATTATCTTATATTTCAGTTATCTAATAATTCACAAAGTCACCATACTTTATTTATGTAAAAAATCTCTTATTTCTTAATTCTTCTGCCCAAAGGATCTATTTGCAAAATAAATAGTCTCATGGACCTTATTTGGGTCACGAGTTGCACCTATACGACAAAGTGGATGAATTTATTACTTTGTCAATTATAATTACGAAGTTTACTTATCAATTCAAGTCTTTTATTCATAAAATTCAATTTATCAAATTTGAGGATATTCCATTGTCTAACAGTAATTGGCTATACTAGTTGGCTTGTAACTAAAATAAATAATAGAATTTTTTAGTTGAGTTGTCATCAAAAGTACCTTCGATTGTGGTCTGAATAGTTTAAATTTGGTTGTCGAAGGATTTGTTTGGTAATTGGGACGCAAACAAAATTGTGCAGTCACAAGAAGATTGCATTGAGCGTTTTGTTTGGCGAAAACCGAATTCATCGTCAAAATACCAATGACACGATGCTTTTACTTCGTTGTGGAAGTTGGAAAAATGAACCACCCCATAAAATAAGTGTGCGGATCTCACTTTATCTAAAATAATGAATACGAGCACACAAAAATGGTTGTACTTGAGGAGATGTTAGACAAATACCACACCTCTGAGTTCTGAATTGTAACTAAAACATATAATGTGTGTGGTTCTTCCATCCATTGTCAATTGATTTTGGGTTGAATATCACCCGTAGGATGCAGTCTTTTGATCGTAAGGTGGCTCGGAAAACTTGCAGCAATTTCTACTCGCGTACCCACCTACGTTATAACTTGTATTTCACATTATCTGTTCACGAGTTTAGCATTGGTAGAATTTTTCTTGATTTTTGGCAGCATCACGGGCAACAGCTTACGATGTGAACTGCTGTCGGCTTGACCATTCCACGGGAAAGTTATGACAGAAACGATATGTTTGATTTATTGGTTTTTTTTAATTACTAGCGAAACCCACCCCCTAGGTGGAGGAATTTATTTGTTTTTAGTTCTGCGTGGCCTGTTACCGGTGGGGAGAATGAATATGTAAGGATTTTGGGTGTGTTTGGCATGGAATATGAGCTGAGTTAGATTGAACTATGTGTTGTATTTTTGTACCTAGTAGTGCCAAATAAAATAGTGAAATCCAAATTTCAGTCCCTGTTTGGTGAAATTGGACTAATGGGTCCGTTCGGAATTCTCTGGTCACAAAATCTGATTAACTGGTTCCAGATTGCATTTCGAAATCCCGATACGCATTAATAACCCTCATCTTGTATCTTATTTTGTCTTATATACAAGACTAATAATCTGATCAAAATTGGATTTGAGTTTTCGAACAACACGAACTGATTGCCAATCAGTTTCCGACTAAGGGCCTGTTTGGTAGGGAGGAGGAGTTCAATACTTTTGAACTCTGAGAATTAGGACACAATTTTTATGAAAAATTCTAGCCACAGTCATCTACCAACCCGTTCATATACCCGGAATCTGGAAAAATGTAAATTTTAATACATTTCATAGATATAGCATGTACAGCCATTTTTTTGTGTTATTGCCCATGCAAAACGCATGCAACAGGCATGCAACGGGCATGCAAAAGGCATTCAACGGGCATGCAAATGGCATTTATTGTCCATTGCCTAAGGGGATTGCAACTGCATATTTCTCCCCACTGCAGATTGCGTAAGTATTGTACCTACAATAAATACATATACATTCATTTGATAGGTACTGTACTTATGTTTGACAAACTGGGTTGGAAATTAAGTATCGGGTACAATACTTATGGATGCATTTTATAGTTGATTATTGAGATTGCAACTGCATATTTCTCCCCACTGCAGATTACGTAAGTACTGTACCTACAATAAATACATATACATTCACAAGTAAATTTGATAGGTACTGTACTTATGTTTGACAAACTGAGTTGGAAATTAAGTATTGGGTACAATACTTATGGATGCATTTTATAGTTGATTATTGACCAGATGTGCACTGTACTTTTGTAAAAAAATTATGTCCAGGAGAAAAATGTTGTTATTGGATTTCGTAGGTACTGTACTTATGGATTAAAATTGGTAGGTATTGTACTTATGCTTGAGTAAATGAGTTAAAATTATCAAGTGAGTACTGTACTTGGCGGAAATGAATAGGGAGGGAGAGTGAGTATTGTACTTGGCGGAAATGAATAGGTTTGTTACTGATATGAGAATAATAAATAAGTATTGTACTTATTATTGAATTATAAAACAGTGTTGGGCAAGTACTCATAAAACAATGCTTGGCAAGTACTGTACTTGTGCTTCAACTCTCTAACCATCGCATCCTTTACATGATGTACTGTACTACACATCATGAGCACATACTCATAAACAGTGTTGGGGAAATATTGTACTTGTTTTGGACATACTCATAAACAGTGCTGGGCAAGTACTGTACTTGTGCTTCAACTCTCTGACCACCGCAACTTTTACATGATGTACTGTACGACCGAAGTAGAAAGATTGATGAGAACTGGAGAACAGACGTACTGTACTAAAAGCCGGCTGCATGGAGTTAATTGTTGGACAATAAAAGCCGGCTGCATGGAGTTAATTGGCGTGAAGAGAGTTAATTGGCGTGAAGAGAGTTAATTGGCGTGAAGGAGTGGAGAGAGTTAATTGCTGGACAATAAAAACCGGCTGTATGAAGTTAATTGACGGGAAGTAAAAGCATGCTGCATGGAGTTAATTGGTGTGTATTAAAAGCCGGCTACGACCACATTTTTGTGGAGTCCCGATACACGGGTGGGTGGCCGGGTATAGGAGGCACTGTGTGTAGCGTAGCTCTTGGTTATCAGAGCAGACTGGAAAACGAAAACGTTGCTTTCCGATTCGCAAAATGATCTGTTTTGTCGCAAAATCCTGGACTTACCACGCCCGAAACGGGTGTGGTCCAGTGCGGTTTGTCCTTGCACAGCTGTAATCCACGGATCGCACGTTAATTTTTACCGAGCAAAACTGCCAGCTGCTGATTCCAAACAATTATCAAGTGAACTATTGCGATCATCCGTTGACAAACCAAATGAAACCGCTGCTTCCCAAAAAGCATGAATTTGTCTGCTATGTTTTCTTTTTCATCAAACTACCTTCCATTACACTGTAGCAAACAGGGCCTAAAATGAGATTAGATAGTCCCATTATCCGGACTAACGCCACTAACGCAATCCCAGTTCCAAACCAAAAAGACTGAGTTGTGGATATGCGCATATTGTGATCTGCCCATCGTTATATCGTTCTTTATATATGCAAGATCTTTAAAAGCATGATTTGGCATCATAGCAAAATTGACAACGGAAAAGAGAACAAATTGACTATGACAGAGCAGTCAACACCGCTGTTCCATAACTCCATAGTATATTCACACCACCATCGGTAAAAATGGCCATCATGGATGATTCTGTTGACACCATACTCGCATAATCTATCCTGCTATGCGTACGCATCAGCCCGTCGCATTCTCATGGGGAATTACGTGCCCATTGACCTTGGTTGTTCATATTGAAGATTCTTGCATTGCACGGCCACTCCCTTTTACGAAGTCCATGTATGCGTGTATCTGGAAACGGTAGAAACAAATGTTTCTGTGCATCTATGCATAATGCTCCCGACAAATTGAAAAATGGGCCTGACGGATGGATTCCTACCTCGTCACCTCCCGCACCCTCACAGCAGTGACATTATTACATGCATTCTAAAAAAAATCTAAAAGAAATGCGACGATGACAGTCGAAAGGAACAAGCACAAATTCACGAGAAGACACATTATTAAACACTATTAAGATAAAAACAAACATCAAAACAGAGTAGAAACTTATCAAACTGTGTAATGGCCCACCACATGTATGTATATATTGACTATGCTTCTTCAATTAGGATAGAACGTTCACATGTTTGAAACAACAAACATCAAAACAAAATTGAAACTTATACAAATGAGTAGCGGCCCGCCACATGTATGCGTAGATTAATTATATCTTTCAAACTTAAGATGAGAACGTTCACATGTTCACACATTCAAAACATGTATCATAGTCCGAAATTTTCAACAATGCCACCTTCGTTTGGAGCAGAAAGAGAGCAATAGTTGAGAGCATTTTAATGAGTTTTGACAATGAGTTTCTCGTGTTGCCACCACCTCACAATAAAAATATTAACCGAGTGATTCGACCCTAGTTACCATGGTTTTGTTTTTTCCAGTACCTAATTTTGATTATCACTCTCTCTCACACATCACCATGTTTCTGATAAGTAAAAATGAACAAATTTTTATCGTAATCGACTGATAATATTAGTATGTGACCATATATGCTCCACCAGGTCTATATATCCCAATGTATATTCAAAATGATATTGGTCCCACACACAATCAAATGTGAGACTTATTTGACCATTTACTCATTTAAATACATATACATTAGTCATAGACGTATCCAACTAGAGCAATGATGGATCTTATTAAGGGATTGGGGGACGCGCCCCCCCCCCCCCAAAAAAAAAAAAAAACCCCAACACAAATTTTTTTGAAAAATATTTTTACTTTGTTACCATGTATGAGTTTTACCAAAATATTATGGTATACTATGCCATGTCCCCTCCAATGATATTGAAATTTATAAAAGTATATACATGTAATTATGAACATTATTTTTATATAAGTGCAAATGTTATAATGTAACTATACTTTAGTGTAGTTAGTTATAGTTTAAAAAATACAAGAAGTGTGGATGGGGATTTATATAGGATAAATTGATCTATTATCGTTTTATTGATGTGCTTTATTCCAATGGTGAAAGTATCATTTATGAAATAATATTCTAATTTTGCTTTTTAACAATAAAATAAAAATGTAAAATAGTCAATGATTGTGATACATAAAAATGGAAAGAAAATTATTTTTTGAAGGAATACAAACAAAATAATTAATGTAGAATAGGTCAAAAAGTGATAAATGTCTAAAATTGAAAATAAATCAAGAAAAATATGAACAAAAAAATCAATTACAATCATTGATAAACTGTTATTACATATCAATTTTTATTTAACTATTTTACTAGGTATAAACTTACATTAACTTAATCATGTATTCAATGACGAAGGACGAAAAAATGGATTTGAAAAGGTGTCCATTTGTGTGACTGGTTTATATAAATAAGAAAAGAGAATGGTATCATAGAAATAAATAAATATTTTTCATTAAAATTTGTTTATATGTACTTTTATATATTAGTTTTGTGATGCACAAGTATTTTTCTATATAACTAAAATTTTTTTGTACTTCGATTATATTTATGGATTATGTTCCTTTGATATTATAATTTCTAACTTTAACTTACTTCTAAACTTTTAACCAGTTCTCTACATTTTCCTCCATGTTTTTACATTGTCCTAGAAAATTTTATTATTGTCTGTTAATGTTTTTCTGATTTCTTTAAAATCATTCTTTATATGAGTAGTTTTTATTTCCTCGAGTTCTTCAATATTTATTTTTAATCTTTCATTCAATTCATGATATATATCAAACCTTGAATTCATCATTATACTTATCTTTATTTTGATTTTGTGGGAAAAGTGTGGTAGACTATACATAATCATCTTTCCCATTCTCTTCTATTTGTTCTAATCTCTTATCCATCTAACTAAATCACATCTTTTTTATTTTCTCCTCCCTTCTTTAATATGTTCATCCTATCACACTAACTTAGTCACTTTTAAGTATTTGTTTCTATTAGTAATATTGATTAGTTGGACCTTTGTATAAACATAGTTTTATTGTTTAGCATTGATTAATCCATTTTTTTCAAAATGCTCAAACTAAGTGCTAACTATATAGTAGCCGAATTTACTCATATACATATTTGTATTATAATTTAAAAAACATTAATTCTAGATAATGTTAGTTGATCTTCATGTTTCTTTTTTACAAATTTGACATTTTGTATTCGTTGTAAAATAGACTTATCTGTCTTGTTTTTATACTTTTTTTTTCTATTACAACTTCTATATTTCAACATCCACAAATAATTATCTAGAAATAACTCCAATAAATAAAATCATGAGTTTCTTGTTCATCTTTTTTTGTTCATTTGTAAAGAGATACTGGTCAATAATTTGAATTAACTTGGTCATCATTTATTTTGAATTTCTAACAAAATATATGGAATACCATAAAATAAAAAGTATATGTTAATGTCATACTTGAATGATAGGGTTATGTTGTTATTTTATAGTATCTAGTTAGTTTGGAGTTTTAAATTAAAAAGCATAAATTAAAAAGCTAATTTCTAAGATGCGAGAGAAACTCAACTACTAGCAAGTTAAATTTGATCCTAATAAACATTAATTATATAAGGTTAATTTTGTTCCCCCCCAAATTGTGTGTCAAGATCCGTCACTGCCAGTACTAAATTGACTGAGAGAATATATGTTAAGCTGGCCAAATCTAGTAGTCCATCATCTCTTGATGTTCAACTAGAAATTATGGAAGAATTCCACAAATGGAATATGGTGTGGGTTGGACTTCATAAGGTGGCTCCTTTGAAAGCTGAAGAAACTGAGATGCTCCTCAGGGGAATTAATGAGAAGAAGAAAGAGACATAAATCTCTGGGGAATTCCTTTCAAGTAGATACAGTGGCATATCACCTCTTAGTGTTGTAGGAGATGTTTCCCAACATAATTAATGTTTTATCCCTATTTTCTGGAATTGACGGAGCTGAAGTGGCCCTACATTGACTTGGATTACAGATGAAAACTGTGGTATTGGTGGAGAAATCTGCAACCAATAGGAATGTTATTAGATGGTGGTGGAAGCATACGATGTAGACAGGCAATTTGATTGAGTTCGATGATGTCCAGTAGCTGAGTGGTGATACCTTAGAGAAACTGATCAACGAACATGGTGAAATTTACTTGATGATTGGAGGAAGTCTTTGTAACAATCTATCACAAAGTAGTGACGGGTCTTATTAAGGACTGGGGGGGAGGCCACGACCCCCCAATTTTTTTTGATTTTTTTTTACTTTAATACCATGTATGAGTATTAACAAAATATTATGGTATACTAATCCATGTCCCCTCCAAGGATATTGAAAATTTTAAAAGTATATACATATAATTATGAACATTATTTTCATATAAGTGCAAATTTTATAATGTAACTATATTTTAGTGTAGTTAGTTATAATTTAAAAAATACAAGAAGTGTTGATGAGGATTTATATAGGATAAAATGGTATATTATCGTTTTATGGATGTGTTTTATTCCGATGGTGAAAGTACCATTTAAGAAATAATATTCTAATTTGGCTTTTTCACAATAAAATACAAATGTAAAATAGTCAATGATTGTGATTCATAAAAATGGAAAGAAATTTATTTTTTAAAGGAATACAAACAAAAAAATTAATGTAGAATTGATCAAAAAGTGATCAATGTAAAATTGAAAATAAATCAAGAAAAATATGAACAACAAATCAATTACAATCATTGATACACTATTATTACATATTGATTTTTATTTAACTATTTTACTTGATATAAACTTACATTAACTTATGTATGTATTCAATGACGAAGAAAGGATGGAAAAATGGATTTAAAAAGGTATCCATTTGTGTGACTGATTTATATGAATAAGGAAAGAGAATGGTATCATAGAATTAAATAAATATTTTTTATAAAAAAATGGTTATATGTACCATTTTATATTAGTTATGTGATGCACTAGTATTTTTATATATAACTATTTTTTTGTATATGGATTATGTTCCTTGATATTATAATTTGTAACTTTAACTTCTAAACTTTTAACCAGTTCTCTACATTTTCCTCCATGTTTTTACATTGTCCTAGTAAAATTTTACTATTGTATGTTAATGTTTTTCTGATTTCTTTAAAATAATTCTTTATATGTGTAGTTTTTATTTTCTCAAGTTCTTCAATATTTATTATCATTTTTCATTCAATTCATTATATATCTTGAATCTTAGATTCCTCACTATACTTGTCTTCATTTTGATTTTGTGGGAAAAGTGTGGCAGACAATACATAATTATCTTTCCCATTCTCTTCTATTTGTTCTCATCTCTTATCTATCTAACTAAATCACATCTTTTTTAATTTTCTCCTCCATTCTCTAATATGTTCATCCGATCACACTAACTTAGTCACTTTTAAGTATTTGTTTCTATTAGTAATATTGATTAGTTGGATCTTTGTATAAACATAATTTTATTATTTAGCATTGATTAATATATATATTTTAAAATTGCTCAAACTAATTGCTAACTATATAGTAGTCGGATTTACTCATATACATATTTGTATTATAATTTAAAGAACATTAATTTTAGATAATGTTAGTTGATCTTCATGTTTCTTTTTTGCAAATTTAACATCTTGTATTAATTGTAAAATAGACTTGTCTGCCTTTTTTTATAGTTTTTGTTTCTATTACAACTGTTATATTTTATCATCCACAAATAGTTATCTAGAAATAACTCCAATAAATAAGATTATGAGTTTCTTGTTCATCTTTTTTTGTTCTTTTGTAAAGAAATACTGGTCAATAATTTGAATTATCAAAATATATGGAATACCTTAAAGTAAAAAGTATATGTTAATGTCATACTTGAATGATAGGATTATGTTATATTTTATAGTCTGTAGTTAGTTTTGAGTTTTAAATTAAAAATCATTAATTATGATGGAAGGAAAAATTACAACATGCTAATTTCTAAGATGCGAGAGAAACTACATTACTGGCAAGTTAAATTTGATCATAACAAACATTAATTATATAAGGTTAATTTTTCCCGCCCCCCCCCCCCAAATTGTGTGTCATGATCTGCCACTGAACCGAGGAGTCTAAGACTCGATCAGATAATGGCCACAATTTTCTAGATACAAGTCACATCTGATAGGATAAAAACAATATCTATTTCTAGTAAAAAAAAAGGCCAAAGCAAACTCCAGAGACCCAAGTCCAAGGGCCTATTTCTGGCCTTGCCTTGCTCAGAGTACATGTGCATGA
Organism: Alisma plantago-aquatica; assembly: GCA_963693085.1. Taxonomy (NCBI): domain Eukaryota; kingdom Viridiplantae; phylum Streptophyta; class Magnoliopsida; order Alismatales; family Alismataceae; genus Alisma; species Alisma plantago-aquatica. The sequence continues at coordinate 876,824,891 of OY856412.1, read as the reverse complement.
GTGCGAATGATCTCTATATTTTCCTTTACTGGTTTATAGACATGTATTTTTTCATCTTCCAATTAGACTTCAGTTTCATTTGGAAATAAGAAATGTGAAATGATAATCTATTTTTCCTCACTACACATACAGTACTACACCTTCACCTACTACTATATTTAGGCATGCCAAACGACATAGATATAAAAATCCCTCACACGGTATAGAAGAAATAACATTAAAAAAACAAGTATGTCATTTTTCTTCAGTAATGATGCATTACAGTTTGTATCGGTAATTAAGTAATGAAATATTACCTTTATAGAGACCAGGCGCATAAACTTCTTGAAAAAGTACCTTTGATGTAAATGTGTCAATTGGTTACAAAATAAGAAAGGATATTGTGGTGATATTTGGGGTTGATGTATTCATGTTCATGTATTTTATATGTATCATGCTTGATTTTAGAGAAAGATTTGATTCCATTAATACTTTCAAAAATATCAAGCATCTTTTTAGGTGTCTTTAAGTGTGTAACCTTACATCTGGTCCTAATATTTGACCCTATTAATGAGTTTCAATCTCTTGATAACTTATAATGCACATCATGTATTGGCTATATAGGTATAGATAAATCATCAAAAGAATAATATATTCTCAAGTTTGAGGAATTAGCCTAACGACTTGTCATTACCAAGTTAAAACTAATATGTGGAACCTATAAACTAGTCAGTTGAGTTTGTTCCATCTAAAATAAGTTTTGAGATTCAAACTGATCCCCAATACATGATTTTCAACTAGGGTAGAGTATTTTTCTCACTAAATGGATTAAATATATTATGTTCAGTACCAATAAATGTACAACCACAACCTCACTAGACTCAAGTTTCCTTATAGACTAAAACTTGGGTTGAATGAGTTTTCTTTATTTCAGATTTTACATATATAAGTCCCTTTTTCACTTGCAGTATTGCTAGAATCCACATGAAGCTTTTGCTATACCATTAGTAAAATTGTTTTGAGTCTGCTTATCTACTAAATGGGTGGCATACAATAGATGGCTTCCTCTTGAACTTTTAGGTAATTGCAACATTGTAAAAAAGAAATGGATATCCAACTGCCCCATGAACTTCTGATCTATCCAACTTGCATTACTATATCATTCAACAAATGAAAAAAAAATTCAATAATGCATCAGAAGGACTGTAATTTCCTTAAAATCTAAGTACTATGTCTAGAGCTTCAAAGTTCACTTGTTTCAGTGTCATGTGTCTCTATTTAAATCACATATGAAAAAAGTAGTGTCTCGTCATGTAAATTCTATAAGATACATCAAACTTCTAATAATACAAGAATATGGAGACACTTGCACGATACTTTCATTCTTGAGCAAAGCCTTTTTAAGGGTCTTATGGGGTTTTGATAGGTCTACAAGATGTATAGTCAAATAGCCTCAAGAACTTTGTAAACATGGTGAGATTGAGAAAATGTCATTCCATTGTAGGTATAGTGATATTAAGCTCTAATATCACATTATCAACATTGATATACCTTCATCAAAAATTTACTACATAGTAAAAATTCTGTATAAAAAATAATCCCATAATAGATCCAAACAACATGTTATCATCAATGCACATGCATACATTAATAAATCAATCGTTGAACATTTTGCACGATGAAAACTTATAACTTACATTTACAATCAACCCAAAAGATGAAACAATATCATTTAATGTAATGAAATTGTTATTGGACTTGAATCTATTATTTAATATGCTTAAGCACCTTAGATTCATTCTTACATGCCAAAAATCCTTCTGGGAGATCTATATTACATTTCTTCTAAATATCACCATGTATAATGTGGTAGTCACATGCATTTTAATGATGGTGATGCAAAATACTAATGCTAGTGAAAAAAGCACTTGAATTATGTTCATATTTGAAATAAAAGAATGTATACTAAAATAATCAATATCCTCTTTTTTTTGTGAATTTTGCATAATATTTTGGCATTGTACTTACTAATTGAAAATGTAAAATTGAGTCTGTTTTGGTAGATCCATATGCATCCAACTATAGTTCTTCTAGGAGGAAATTCCAACAATTCTTAAGAACCATTGAAATGATTTTTTTATTTTCTTGTGAACAACTTCTTTTCGAGGCATATTTTCTTAAGAATCCATAGGAAATGGATCATCCTTAGAATCATCTATGATAAATTATTTTCAAACTCCTTAGATTTTCATAGTTGTATAACTCCCAGATTTGGGTATTTTACTAGTTTTAACTGATATAAAAGCATGCCAATTTAGTATCACCCATGTATTACACACTTGATCTCGAGTACATCCTAAAGCACAGAAGTTTCAAATAAAGCACTTGGAGTTAGACCAATATCACAAAAAATAAATTCTCAAATAATGTTGCCTCACATAATTTGGTTATTATTTTTTATTTTTAGTCTAGATATGTTGCATATGATGATTAAAAGTATCTTCACACACACTGATGAGGATCCATACCTTTGATCAAACCTCAAATGATCACTTGGATGAGTCCTCAAACGCAACACATTGTAAAACTAACAACCATAAAAAACCAAATAAAATATAAGTTTGAGGCAAACTCCATAATGATCTTAGGGCGTAAATGGGTTGGGTTGGGTAAAGCCCCGCCCTTACCCTTACCCACATCAAACATTCAGGTAGCGGGTAGGATAATTACCCTTCTCATAAAAATGTTTAACCTACCCTTACCCACACTCTTTTCCCCACAGGGGAAATGGGTAGGATAAGGGTGAAATGGGAAAAATGACATGAAGATATTTTAAGATACTTTTATCAAAAATTTCTTATGATATTCCCTATATCAAACACAAGACATTCTTAATGCTAGATTTAATAATAATAATTACGTTTTTGTGATATATAACAAAAATTGTAGCATTTAACCTGATATTTTTCTAAAGTCAAGACCTAAAACTTTTAATATATTATTTCTTATTCATGAATCCATTTTTCTCTCAAATATATGACTATAAAGGTAGTATAATTCACCAACATTGCCTATTAGAGTTTTGGGAATCATAACTGTATAAATTGAGAAAGTGGCGACGTTGCTTGTTAGAGATTTTCATAGGGATTAATATATATACATTAGAAAATGAAATTACAAATTCAGACTTAACCAATGGGTAGATAGGTAAAGTGGGTAGGGTAAAGCTTCTCCCTTACCCTACCCTCTTTATATTTGGGTAAATCAGTTAAAGGGTAAACGTGTGGTGGGTAAAAAATATGTTTACCCTTACCCTACCCTACAGGGTATGGGTTGTGGGTAAATGGGTAATACCCTACCCATTTATAGCCCTAAATGATCTCATTAGAGACGGACATCATAGAACTTCACAGATCGTAGAAAGCTTACTGACTATGATCGCATCATATCAAAAGGTCCCGATAGAGAATGAATAAAAACATATATATTTATATCATTATATAGGATTACAAAAAGATCCATATACTTGTTTGTGCATAAACAAAGAATAAAACATCAATAATTTGAAGTCTCAATTCTATTTCATGTTCCATAGAAAGGAAGGCTCAACCACACTTTGAGATACTTGAATGTTGTATCTCTAGGTCTATGAGGTTCAAATAAACTACACTTTTTAGGATTATGGAAGTAATATTTCAAAAATATGACAAGTCATATTTAATGGATACCCTCCACGTGTGGGTTGCTAATCCATAACACTAAGGTAGATAGTTGATTATATTTATTAGATTCCAAAATTTTGTTTAGTCATTATATAATATTGTGGTGATTATGTACAAACAAACTCATATACAATATTACAATACATCTAGTATACTTGGAAATATTTTTAGGTATGAATTTCTCTTGTGTCCCTTCAAAATGATGAAAGTGGTATGCTAAGATCTACCCAGTTTCATAACATATACTAGAATAAACTTTAAGTTCACACAACCATAACCTTTGAGTACATTGAAATGATTAAATTTAAAATAAACTAGCTAACCATTTCTACAACTTTTAAAATCAATATTCTAAATAAGCAATGAGGCATGATTGAAGAGACAAGTCTAACACTAGTATTCTCATGCGAGAAATGGAATCATGCTCATCTTGAGAGTTCATCATCAATATTCTTACATTACATGAGAAGCCCTTATTATAAATCAGAATTTGTGTCCATAAAATTAATTGACATTAAGGTTTTTCTATCATTATATGTATAATGGTTGTGTGAGACCTTATTCTAAGGTATGTATTTAATACTACCTTAACTATGATAATCATCATTTGTTGCATGTTTCCAGATATGATCTATTTGTTTTAAATCGTAATTTGATGTTTACATTCTTGATTTTTTTATAATCTCCAATTTGATGAATTTACGCGAGAGTTGGTAGAAAACTTATTTTTTTGTTTTATGAATGATGTGTTGACATGATAATTTGCTAAGAGAAAACCCTACCTAGTTACATATCCTATTTTTTGTTAGTCAATAATAAAGTAACAAAATATATGTTTATACATTTTTCTTAGGGTGTTTGATATGTTGTTGTGTTTTCATGGGTTTGGATGCTATAATTCCTAATTCTCTAAGATGTGAGTTGTGCCTATGGTTTTAAGGTTATTCTTGTGCTTCTACTATGTGATGACTGGGGAGAATTTTGAATAATTGAACAAACCCCATTGACGGTAGATTAATCCTAGTTTGGTTGGTGTTGACCTTATTTGGGTTTGAATAGGTCATGGACAAATTTAGGATGAGTTTGGAATATCTAAGTCTTCTTATGGTTGTTAATTAATCGACTAAACCTCAATTCAGGATAACATAGTATATTTGGGTGGATGTTGGTCCATTCAGACTAGTTGGATGTTTTTCATCTTTATGTAAGTTTTATTCTGACTAACAAACCAGACTAAAGAAAATGGTAGTTTTTTGTGTGTTTTTTTGTGGTCAGGATATTTTTAGGCAATCAAATGTGTTTATGCAAACCAATTAAATGTAAGTGATTAGTTGAAAGGTTTTTCATGAAGAATATTTTTAGTGAATGGTACTTTGAATTATTAAACACCAATATGGGTTCCTTTCACCCTAAACCAACTCCTAATAAAGATCTAGTGTACCATATTATTCATGTTAGATCTTGGTAGTTAGATTAGGAGAATAAAATTTCCAATTGTGGCCCCTTTTATCTTGATGAAGCTAGATTAGAGCTAATTCTTGGTCATAGACCATATTTGAGGTTAATTGTTTATCTTTTCTTATTTCATCTTTTACTCCTCCTCTAATGGAAACCATGGATGACATACATAAGGTGTGGTTGGTGACCTAATATTCCTTTATGACCTTACTTTGTTTCTTACTTTCCTACAGTTGATCTAGAAAAAGATTGCTTGGTTGTGGTTAATGATTCTTGGACTCTTTTTTGTTTGGGGTGCTCCTTTTATTATGTAGGTTTTAACTCAAAAAAATTTAGTGGATACTTTTATTTTGTAGTTTTACATGAATTTGAGATCTAACACTCAATATGTACACCTTAAGGGCTTAAGATGCTAAATTGAAGTATATTGTACCATAAATTCTAATTGGTTAATTTATGTTATTCTTTGTATTGAAATGTTGCATGAAGAACAAGATGACTCTTGTTGTAGGTTTTACTTAATCAATTTAAAATCAGACCCCAATTACTCCCTCTAATGAGTAGGACCTGAGGTCATCACTTATCACATAAAAACTATGATTTCAAATCAAATCACAAAATACTACACTATTATTTACGTAAAGGAATGCATTTCCATATATCAAGTATAGTGATAACACAACTGGAGGAGAGCTCAAAATCTCCAAAAAAGTGATAACCCAACCCAATATCAAACTTCATACCACTTTGGAGTCATTCCCCACAACACAATGCTAAAAAAAATAGTACACAACAAAGATTTGAGAAATAAGCTCATGAGATCAGCTAGTATAGATGGAGAATAAGATAGTTGGATATTATATACCACAAATTGGGGTAAGAAGAAGATGGGGGAATCTTCCTAAGTATACTCAAAACTTGTCAACACTTTCTTTAATCATGAGGAGGCCTATTGGACTTCGCCAGTGTAGATCAAGTGAGCCCCATTACTTGGAAATGGGAATAACGCATAAGAAAGAATTAAGGAAAAAGAATCCCAGTAAGTGGTTCCTATAAATGAGAGGATGGTGTTGGAAATAGTAATTAGAATGTACAAAATTTTATATGGTTCTCAACTTAATGGTTAGAAATAAGGATAGATTTACAAGCAATGAAAAGTAGGGTTCATGGTACATTGGATGGGGGAATAGGATTCCCAATGGTCAATGCTTATTAAGAAATTAATAGGATTATATATTATAGATTCACATAATTATGCAAGTGAAGGTGAAGAAGGGGGAATTAGGACTTGGGAGGTTCCATATATTGGGATATAGGACCCATCATAAGGCCCATTAGATCTGGAATGATAAGCAAAATTCATTGACATTGAAATTAGGAGGCCAAGTGGAAAGGAAGGTAATAGAATCATGGAAATGGAGTAGTTTGTCACTAGTCGTACCATAGATATTTTAAAAAATGAGATGATGCCATTGTTGGAATGCAAATACGGAAAAAAGAAGTGGGAAGTGGAAATGGGAAAGGAGGGATGATGATTTAAACCCCATAAACAATTATGAGAGTTTTTTATTTGAAGTCTAGATGCCTTAGTGAAGGGAATATGTGTCTTTTTGTCAGCATCCATGTAGGTTGAGATTTAGATACATATAAGATGAATGGGGTTATGTTAAGATATCATATAATCACTTCATGGTCAAAAGGTAAGCGTGTAATATCTAATTTTAATTAGATGAAATTCATTTGATAAAATCATTAAAGATTCTAGTGGGATTCCTTATACATCTAATAAAATTGATTATGACTATTCAGATTAACTTCAAGGACAAGAAGATATAACTATGCATCTAATCAAATTGATTTTGACTATACATATTGACTCCAAGGAAAATAAGATATAACTCAACAACAAGTCTTTAGTAGTCATATATGAGTATCTTTGACTTAAAGGAAAATAAGATATAACTTAACAACAAGTCTTTAGCGATTATATCTGAGCATCTTTCCTAGAGTAGTCAATTTTCTTGTGAGGTTATTTAACTATGAAAAACCCATCTAATCAAATTTCTTCTTGTATGTGTGAATGCTTTGTGGAGCGTGGTAGGACTCCATTCCTTTGTATCTAACACTATTCACATGTCTAACAATGTCATTAAAATGAACGGATGAAAAGTAGTCTAGTATGCCCCACAAGTCGCTTCAAGAAAGTATTGAGTGATAATTTCTTGTATATTGTATGATGATATTGAGAATATCAAGCGGTAGGAAGAAAAAGTAGATATAACACTACATTTCAAGGAAAATAGATGCAATTTATAGTTAGTAGAACATCATAAATCAAATGTTATATCTGTATAAGCTAAGAATGATGTTTTGGTATTTATGCCCATAGAGCCAATCATATGATGATGGTACTGGGGTATCATGTACTTGATTTGATGATAATAAAGGTAATTTCATCTATGATGTTTATCTTAGTCATGAGATTATGGCACAAACATGGTATATTTCTAAAGAGTGATATTACTTGATGACATATGTATTCAGGTTGAGTATGTGTGATAAGAGTACATTATTGTTATGCCCCAAGTTGAATATTATTGTGGAAGAAAAAATAGATGAAAATAATACATAAGACTAGAAAGTGAGTTGATAGATGATAGAGTCTCATTAGTCATGATATAGGATATCACACCAAACACATAGGTACATGCTAGAGAACAATGTACCAGAAAGACCCACCTTGAGAGTGATACATGGTGACCATGGTATGGCAACCACAATCACCTCTCAAAGTGATAGTGGTGATTGTGGTTCTTAGACCTAATGTCATTACACTCATCACATATCATTCAATGAACTTTGACACCATCCAACATGACCTTGAAAAAGGTTAGCCAAAGTGGTGATGCTCGGGTACGTTCTTATACGTGGGGATTGAATATGAGTGATGTAGATGGGTTTTGTCCCTCCTACAAGAATTGATATCATGGACACTTGATAAGAGAGACTAAGAAATGTATGGATATACTCATGTGACTCAATATGTGATATGTGAGCTCACATGCATTTCATACAGTCTTCTCTAGTTCAGGAAATATGGATCCAATGTAAAGAGGATCACGATTGCATGCCTCATGTTGAATTTGGATATCATAGACAAAGGAACTATATGATGACTGTAACACTAATCACAGATGTAGGTTGAATATGTTATCCAATTTTACAATTACTTGAGTAGAAATGATGTGTTGCTGGATATAGCTCACTGCTTGCGATGTCATGATCTAGTTATGGGCATTCACTACCAATGTAATTAGGGACCTACAGGGTCACACACATAGGATGAACCTAGAATAGGAGTTTACTCATGAATAAGGTTTAACTTGATTACTAAAACATTTAGGTAATCGACTTAAAACTACACTGGCTAACAATTGGCTAATTGGAGGGTCCAGTCCACTGACAGGACGATCAGTAGAATTTGATCAAGGAATTGATGTTGATGTCATGAGACACATTTATCGTCGATTTAAAATCCAATTGAAAAATATTCGATCAACCAACAGCAGTGTCCAGTTGACTGACTAGTGGTCCACTTGATTGAATGGTGATTCACAACTACCAAAAATTCATGAAATTTGTCCCATCGTGTCCCCGAGTTTGTGGAAACCCTATCCAATATGTTCCTATATAAAGGGGGTTGTCCAAGGATCTCAAAACTCTTATATGAAAAGACTCTTCATCTCAACATTGTAGTAATGTGAGATCCAGATGTATCTTACCTGTAAAAGTGATAGATAGCTAAAGGGGAGAAAAGTCGATGCTAGCACATTGATGACATGAAGGGACAACTCCTTTCCACCAATTATAGAAGAAAAAAGAGGAGTTCCCAGTGGTCTGTGCAGACTATATAGATGTGTGGAGGTCATTACAATCACACTAAGGAAACACCCTAAACCACCACTTGTGGTGCTACACCAGGAGGTCACCCTCATCGACCATTTCCGTGCTTCTTGAGAAAGAAGCACAACTCTGCATGGATTGTCATTGTACTTGCTCCAGGACTAGGTGTATGACTTGTAATCCTCTTTCCACTTCATATTTGTTGATGTGATACACTAGTATGGGGAATATGGCAAGAATATTTTGTTTAGTGATGCCATCTCTGTCACATATTTTCCTATAGTGGTATCAGAGTCATGTCAATTTAATATGATTTAGGATTTAATTGTTATGATCGATTTTTATTTTGTCATTTATTTTATTGTATGTGATGCGAATATTTAAAATGATTAATGTGCATATCCAATTAAATACCACATACGCTAAGAAATATCATGTAAAACCCATATATGTGATATTATATAGATGCAATTTATATGTGTCATCCTAAAATCATTTTGATGGTGGATGTATGAGTGGTTATGTCCAATACTCCTTTCAATTTGTGTACTTGGTTGAATGGTTTAATTCTTATCTTTTAAATTCGATTTGCATACCAAGCCTCTTTTTGTTTCTCCACGTGTAAATTAATGTTTTCCTTCCTATAATCTTCTCAAATGTAATTTGAGGTTTTACCTATTAATTTGTAATAAACTAATAACATTAGCTTTGATTTCTCTATCAGAAAAATAGAAGATGTTATGCACCAAGTGAGTTGACCAACTGGGAAGTGTAGTGGTCGACCAAAGGAACAATGAGGCACCAGACTAGCAGAGCCAATCAACCAAATGGAGGAGTCGAGAGAGACACGAGCTAGAAGACAGTTGACTGATAGACAAAGTCCAATCGACAGACAGGTGGATGACTCGATTGGCTAGAAGAGTCCAATCTAATGATCGGTTTGTTTCCAGCACAATATTTTTCCTTTATAGGTTGTAACATGTGATGTTTGACCTTAGGTGGATGGCAATTATTTGTGGCTTCAAATTATTCACCAGTTTAGATATGATGTTTAGTGATTTTTGGTGATGTTGGTTCCTTAGAAAAACTGGCACCAAAGCCCCAACAATGTCAGTTCCTCATGTCAACCATCACCACATGCAAAGTCTTGATGATTTAGAAAAGTCACGGGTACTGCTTTAAGTTAAATGTCAGTTCTATTCATAGAGACTGGTGTCTAAAATGTCTCACAAAATATATATTTTTAGGAAAAAGAATTTGCCTCCAAAATTTTCTATCTAGCGTGGTCTTTGTATGAAACACAACCAACGATAAAGTGCTTGCGACATGTCCCCATGGGAAAAATTATCCCCTCATCACGGTTCTACCAAATAAGCGATGATTTAGACCCCTTGGTGAGGCATCATTTTTTTGGAGATGGGTCTAAATCATTGGTCTCTTAAAAGAAACTGGTGACTAAGTGCTTTCACGCCATGTCTCCACAAAAATATTTTCCCCCCAAATTACTTCTTAGTTGTCAGTTATTCTTGCTAAAGAGACAACTATATCCCTGACCCGAGGACAATTTTTTTGTATAGATATGTAGTTAGGAATCAATTTATATGGACTTGACGGATGACTATGTCCCCATACCAGTGCCTATTTTTTGTTTGGTTTAGGAGTTAATCGCCAATTTTGTGTAGTAAGTAACAACTATACCCCTAAGCCGACGGAAACTTTTTTTATTTGGTTTAGGAGTTAGTCATCGGTTTTTACAGACTTAACCAAAGAATATGGCCCCAAACTCGTGTATTTTTTTTTAAATTTAGAATTTAATCGTTGGTGTTGTACGATTAATTGAAGAATATTTTCTTAGTTGTTAGTTTTTCTAAACAGTCATCAACTATGGGTAACTTAATAGCACCCACATGATACAAACTTTCTCTCTATTCTCTGTTTCATCACAATTGACATGCTTCTTCTCTATGGTTTGTGATTCCCACCATCAGCTCTGTAGCTCGAAGGTCCGCTACTGCTTCCGCTCCACACCTCTCTTCCTCCATTTCTTGTTGCTCGCTGATTGCTGGCGTTGTAGCTGCTCGCCGCCACCTCCAGCCAGGAGATTGGGAGGAGGCTACCTCCTGAGTAGCTTCCCTTCCTGAGGAGCTTGGAGGGACACCACCACTACCTCCATCTAGGAGCTTGGGAGGATGTCGTCTGAGGATGTCGGAGCTTCTTCCCCTACTGCTAGGTAAGGTCCCCTACAAACCACCATGCCACCCATGGCCAACTAATAGGATGTGATTCATAATCTAATGCTACTGTCTTCTTACATTATTGTAGTTATATTTTTGATGGTGAATCACTTTTTTATGGTTAGTTACTTATTATTCTTACATTCTTAGTGTTAATTAGATTGCTATATCTTAGTCAGTGTAATTTGACTTCTTTCCTTGGTTTTTTAACCTTGATTTCTTGTTTACCTTGGGTCATATCTCCCTTCTAGGTCATGAATAAATTATGTGTAATGATTATCTTGATGTTGAACATGCATGTACATTAGAAATGTTGAAATTAATGTTATAAAATATGGTACCTAGACTAGGGTATGATTAAGAATCAAGAATGAATTGAAGTAAATGATGTTACATAAAACCTAGGATATGAAAGATGGAAATATGATCATACGTATAGGAATGGCAACATACATGCATTTTGTTGGCCTAGAAACCCGTCTGAGATTTACTCATTAGGAGTAAATTTTGGATTGTCCCTGGTTTGGGAGTGTAGTTGAACACTTAATCTCACTTAGGATGTTAGTATATAATGTATATTAGGTTATCAAGATATTTCATCAGCACTTCCGCATTTGTTCTCGAAGTACATATGTTGATGGACATTTGCCCATCTACATAGGTGTACTTAGAGAACTGTGGGGAAATTCTGTTGAAATTTTCTTGAAAACTGAATAAACAATATACACTTAATACTGAGATTAGGTGTTCAAGAATGGGATAGGTGGTACACACATTCATTACTAAACCCTAAACCCTAATCTTTAAACCCAAAACCTTAATATGTAAATCATAAACCCTAATCTATAGATCCTAAACCCAAATATTTAAACCCTAAACCCTAATCTATAAACCCTTATACCTAAATCTAAAACAATAATCCCTAATCTATCTATAAATCCTTAACCTAATGTGTAAACCCTAAATCCTAATACTTGTTTTCTCTTTGATCATAGAATGGATAGATCATGGGTGTCCATTTCAAATCACTGCATCCCCGAGTTTATTACTAGTCTTGATTAGTTTATAAGATTTGTTGAGGAACATATGAAACAACCTAGAGATAAGTTATATTGTCCATGACGGCATTGCGGTAACAACTTGAAAGTCAATACTGGTGATGAAATCAAAAGTCATGTCATGTGCAATGGGATTGTCACTACAACAAATATCACATTTTCCGGCATAGAAAAATGCCGGGAAAACACAAAAAATATGCTGGCATTGTTCTTCACCGTCACTTTTCACAATGTCGGAAATATGCCGTAGAAAAGCGTGCCGGGAAAAGTTTTCCGGCATCTTTAATATGCCGGAGAATGATATCAAAACCGGCATTATATTGATGCCAGGAATTCTCATTTCCAGCACAACTTCTATGCCGGGAATTCTCATTTCCAACACAACTTCTATACCGGGAATTCTCATTTCCAACACAACCTCTATGCCGGAAATTGACTGTAAACAACACGTTTTAACACTTTTGGAAAAAGCACAAATAGTAGCACACATAGGCGGATATCTAGCACGTTTTAACACTTTTGACTGTAAACCGGCATATTAAGAGGCTGGAAATTTATAAAACCTGCCGGAAATAGATGGTATCCACGCACAGGTGTGCATACATGGTAGGTGTGCTGGGAGGGGATCCGAGTCGGACATGCAGATGCATGGTCGGGTTGTGTTGTGTGTGTATGCGGGGAGGCAGAGGCATGGCACACAACATGCAAGCGCAAACAGGGGTACACACACATGGGGCAAATAGCAACACATGGAATATGGGTTAAATAGGCACACACCCCGTAGCTCTTCCTGACGTGCAGGAAAAGGAGATGATACGTGCATGTATATTTTTACATCTATTTGTATATACATGAAAGTGAACAACCATAAATAAGAAAATATACAAACCTTTTATATCACCTTTCAATGTTACATTTGTCTCTGCACAATATTTGAATACATAGCAGGGCTACCTCCTCCAAGTACATGGATATTACTCATCCACTTAATTTACCAATTCAGACATACACAAGCCTCAGGGCTAGTCATACAATGATAACAAAAAAATACAATCAGAACAATCTTCAAGCAGCAAGGAATGCCAAAATCTGAGAAAAGTTGCATCCTGATCCACATTCTGCTTTGGCAACATCGTGTATAGAGCCTGACCACTGAAGATAGTCATCTTCTTAATCGTTTTACCCTTCACTCCATGTATCTGTTTTGTGGTATCGCACACATTTTCCACATCCAACGTCAACTTATACAAATTAGCTAGAGGTTGGTGCTTGCTTGCTAGGATGATTTCATAGTTGTTTTCCTGAAAAAATGCAACAATAAGATTCACTTTCCTTTCACTCTTTAGATATTACGATTAGCCATGATATTACAAAAAATTAAGCAAAAGAAAATTTCAAGAAGAAAATGTAAGCTATGAACATCCAATCAAAATATACGAGTTGTTTCCCTACCCATCTTGGCTTCCAAAATCTGTAGCAAGGGATGCCTTCATCTGAATAGCATATCTATTCTAACAAGTTGTAGCTTTCAATTATATTATCATCTGAACCGATGCTCCCTACCACATAACACCACACCTCCTTGGCGAGCTGTCCCACGAGCTGGCCAACAACGCCAGAGGCTGCGGAAACAAACACAACCTCAACTGGCTTCGGGCCGCAAATCTCTTAGAGACCAATATAGATAGTGAAGCATTACATTCCTGCAATAGAAACATATAAGACTGATCAATGTTAACTAAAGTCACATCTTATTAAGGAAAAAGTAACAAAAGCCACAGAGATTTCTTTTAATTAGTGAGTATTCCAATGTAGCTTAAGGGTGGAAGTTCCAGGTGGTTAATCTTGGATAGTGATTCAGGTATACAGATGATTGAGTACTCTTCCCACCCAGTCATCCCCCACACCAGATCTCCAGGTTTCAACCCAGGGTAAAAGGCATCTACGACCTCAGAAACACCATTACCAATGGTCAGCTATGGTAAGCATGAAAGAAACTAAGACTTAAGAGAGACCAAAAGTGCTGGGACTCTCTGCAAAACTGCATGAACACACCAGAATTTCTGAATTGATCATAATGAAATATGATTATGCAGCCTCACCTCTCCTTCCATGAAACCACTAAGGTGTCTAGGATCATCGTAATTAGCCATTAATTTTGTACCTCATGCATGGGTAGCAAGACAAATACAGGTTCTTCACCAACACCTTACCATTGGACAACCCTTATTTTCTTATGCATAGTTATATGAACCCTTCTGGCCAGAGTTATGTATTGAAGTTGAATCATTAGCTTGGATTCTGATGACCATCAATCTTTGTTGGACAACAATTTATTTCAGAACTGTACAAGTATTAGGAAGCTTAATTCCATGTACTAAAAGAAAAGAAGATTAAAGGAAACAATCAGAACCATGTATACTGGATTCTCTTCAGTAATTTTACTTCCACCTGTTTCTCATTTGAGGTCTTTGTAATTTTCTTAGTGGTAGAAGATTCATCACTATTTGGATCCATTGTGACATCCACTTCTGGAGCTTCATCCAACTTGTTCAACAGCTTCAACTTCACCAATATTCTCAGAAGGACCAGCAGTTGTCCAACAGTTTGTATGTTGAGCTGGTTTCTCTTCCTCTCCACCTTGAGTGGGATATTCTTCTAGAAAAGACTATTGTTAAAAGAAAAAGGTATGAAAATGTAGGTTTCTTATGATAATAGAAAGAGGAATCTGATACAAAACCTGATATGTAATTAACATTGAGGCAAGCCATCAACAGCCTCAATTTAGAAATGCTCAATATTTTATTGTCAAGTGCTCTGGACAGTAAGTTTCACACCAAGGAATGTATATAAGTGACCTCTCCTGGTACAGTTCCCATTTTTAGAAAAAAGAAAATCTTTAGAATATAGATGCCTAAAATAGAACATGATAATGCTTCAAAGTAGTGGTTGGCAAAAGTACTGCAAGATCATAGCAAACCGGAGGATGAATTCCTATAAATACTTATGTTCAATACTAATATGAAGGTTATGCATCCAAAAAGGATATAGGTACTAATGAAAGACTATTTGGATGAAATCATATATAGAATACTTGGGAAACTCCCATGCTAATTCACAGTCATATTGATATTGCTTATTTGATCCATATATGTACAAATTCAAAGTTCAATAATAATTTAGAAATACCATTGAACAAAGATGTGACGTTCACAAACTAAGTTGAGGATTGAAGATCACAAACTGAACTTTAACTTCTTATTCTAACCAAATCATGAGCAAGTCTAAACCACATCACATGCATTACTTCCAGATTGACTCAAACGAGCTTGTAACATATTTAAGGCCAAGGCTATCTCGTTCATCTTACAGTCGAAAAGCTTAGACGTATATAATAGTGTTATGGGCATTTTTACTGGTTCAATCAATTAGAATGTTTAAGAGTGTATATAAATACACACACACATATAAGAAAGAATAAAGATACCATATACACATGCTACGTTTCATTAAAAGAAAATAAGAGAGATAATGCGGGATTGGATGGGAATGGATATGGACCGGAAAGGAATTAATGTTCCATTTCTACCAAGGAAGAAAATGTCTGATTTTGATGTCATTTTTCTTTCCAAAGAAACAGAAATTCACCGAAATTTTGATGAAAATGTAAACAAATGTGTTCCTAATGTTTCAATGGCAAAATAAACGAATACCAGAATGTTCTACTAGTGTAGATCTACTCAAATATGCAATAATGTTTCATATTGGATGTGGGGGTGGGGGTCTCCTGATGTGTGAGTGAAGGACCTTGAACTGTTTTGATTGAGATTTCGATGGAGAATTTTGATGTCATTTTTTAGTGTTGAAAGCAGTGAATTAAGTCATTATAGGTTGCTAGAACAATGTATAAACTTGAAGACCCAAAACTGTACAAAAAAATGCTCTACGCAATCCATAATACATTAAAAAGAAAGAAAAATTTTGATGGACAATGCGTTTCGACAGTGCATTTCAATGTCCGATGGCTATCGCTATGGAAATAATTGTGAAAATCTCCACAATTTTCGTGGAAATTTTAAACTATGATTTCTACTTTTAGTTTAAGTTTGAGAAAGGATGACAATCATCATGAGGATAAGTTCCAAAGTATTAGGTAGTCTATTCCTCTAATGCACTTCTTTGAACTCTGAAGTTGAACATTCACATACCCCCTAACCATAATCAAGAAAATGTCAGGAAGCATCATAGACATCTGATGAAACAACTAATTAGTTTCCAATACCTGTTGTATTTCCCACTCCATTGAGGTAGACAATGATCCCCTATCACAGGTATGTCAGATAAGCCATATGACGTTACAGTAGAAATGGCCAATTGATAGAGGAAAATTGGCGGATGGTAGAAAATGAAGGTGTGGAGCCAACTGACAATGTATGAAAAAGGAAGATGGAGATCGCCAGACCAATTGGTGGATAATATTCTAATTAACTATAGTGCCCTCGATGGGTTTAAAATCCCAAGAGGTAGTGCCCCTTCTAAATATTCACCATAGAGGATAAGGAGTTGTGTCCGATACAACATATCCTATGCAATGACTGCACCAGATGTGGAATACAATTTCTATTGAAATATAAATCCCTTTTGAAGGTAGTACCCTACGTACCAAACATGCTATTAGGATATGAGTGATACTATGCGGAACAGTTTTGTGTGTACAACACAACCAACAAGTTGTTGATAAATACTTACCCTGACCTCTTATTAATAATCTCATGACAAAGCAATAACAAGATGTAGTACTTGGAAAAAGTCATCACAAAAAATATTTGGTATTGGCATGAAAAAACTTTTAGTCATGGATACATGCTACAATACTAGTATTGTCCATGTCAGAATCATATTGGAAATTAATCATATGAATTTTTGTATAGAGTAATGGTGGGAGTTATGGTTTTATGTGTGTAAAATAAAGGTGTGCAAAAAAACATGCTAGATACCTACCCACCAAATCACTGTTGACTTCCCCGCCTAAATAGCATTCAGTCCCATCTTCCACCGACACACTAGAGGGTAAGAAACGGACATGAGCTTTGTATGGGTCCCTGTTCCTCATTTGTGTGTCCACTTCCATTTTCTAGAATAATATACCCTATATGTAATATATACTTTTGCATGGACCATCATTGAAGAGGGACAACTCTCCTTCATAAGTATACACCCGACAATATTGTACACTTCTAGGTAGCTCCTGCCAGCATTGAAGGAGATTTAAGACAAACTTTTATTACAAGCACGAAAAATACATGAGGACAGCATTGAAGTTGAATGTTTTAAAATTAGGTTGGATGGTAGCATCACGTGTAGAATGCATATGCATTTCTACAAACCGGTCCATTCATAACATATTCTTGGAATAATTAGCAAGAATGGTCACTTTGCCTCTCAGATTGATCACCTGATTGCTGCAGAGGCATGTGCAAGGCCAAGATGAATTCTTACTAGATTACTATAGATGGTTTTCTTTTCTAGATTGTCAATTTCCATGTGTCATATGGCATGTATTAATTAATACTTCTAGTTAGGTGACTAAATCTGTATGTAGCTCAGGACTTTTCCTATAAATTAAAAGGTGAAGGGTCACGATGGCCATATTTCATTAGTATATGTCCTGAGATATATATATGTTAGTATTACTACTGAATACTCAAGAAAAGTTCTTATAGTTATACTGGATCCATAAAGAGTATAAGGAAGATAAAAGAATGTAGAATAGTGTCATTCCCGTAGACATTGCACATATTTTGAACCAATTGATCACCTTGTGTAGATGAAACATCAGATCTTTAACATCCATGATCACCTATGGTTTCAGTCCTATTACTCAGGCCCTGCACGTTGAACCAAAAAAAAAGGAAGGATAAGCATGTCAATATGTTTCCATAGTTAGTATATATTAAGAGCAAAGTTACCATTCTTCCACAACCAAAGGAAGTCCAGAATGTGGCTTCCACACCTGTATGGTGTGTCTCCAACAAATGCAATTCTAGTTTCAGGGAAGACATATAAGCCATAATATTTAGAAAAAAACATGCTTGATATATCTAGCAAAATATGAAAGAGAATATGACCAAAGTTAAGTTGTAGGAAGGTGCTACAGAGGAACCTAGAAGTTTGTCATCTATAACTCCAGGAAATGCACACTACAAGAACAAAAGGTTGAATTAAATCCAAGGGTAAACAAATAGACAAATGAAACTAATTTGAAACACATACTTTTTGTAATCTTCATAAAATGACCTATAAATGTTCAAATTGGGTCAAACTTTATATATGATCTATTCACAAGATTTTTAAGAAAATGAACGGATTAGATTTTTGAAAAAGATATTGCATCATGAAAAACTACTTGATTGTATTCTACTCCGAATACACTCGAGTGTATTCTGGCCTGACTCTGTGTTTGTGTTTGTGTGTGTGTATGTGTATATATATATATATATATAATGGAATCAATTTATATATCGCATTTTAGTCAAGTCCATTTGTATTATTGTATCATGACTGAATTTATATGTATGCCATATATCTTCAGTAATCTTCTAATTTTAATACATATATAGCTATGCATACAAGCTTTGCATATCAATGCTCCTACTTGGTAGATAGATGGTGTGGGCTTCCTTTCACAATGCGGCTTGAAAACAAAGTGATGTTAAAGCCCTCATTCAGATAAAAGACATCTAGTCGGAGGAAGAAGATTGTGATTGGCAACATCATCCTTTGGGTGATCTTAGTGTTTCATTTGTCTTGCTAGCTTTACATTCTACACATTTGATCTTAGCTTTTCATGCAATGACGGGAAGGACAACCCCTCGATTTAATCATCTCTTGTAAAAATTTCTACAACCTTTTGCAATTTGCACTAACAATGGAAATAGGTGTTGCCACCTTGTAATTGATTGGGGAGGCATATTTATGGCTCATCCTGTCGACCATC
Source organism: Alisma plantago-aquatica (assembly GCA_963693085.1). NCBI lineage: Eukaryota > Viridiplantae > Streptophyta > Magnoliopsida > Alismatales > Alismataceae > Alisma > Alisma plantago-aquatica. The sequence goes on along the minus strand of OY856412.1, from coordinate 876,805,540 downwards.
AAATATTAAGCTAGAAAACATAGAATACTTACTTGGAAGACATCAACTATGATGGAATTAATGCTTGAAACTCAGCAACATAGTCATAAAAAGCACCTTTACCTACAACTCAGCATGATAATGATCATGTCAGTCTACGTTTACCAATAAAAAACTTTAAGTGTGTGTAGATGGAGGAACATCACATGTAAAATAGAACAAAAAAGAAATATAGGTGTAATAAAAATACCAGAAACACATTTCAACTAGGAAGTCTTGTTTACAATGAGTTCCATCAAGTGTTGCTAATCATGTGTTCTCTTTAGGCGAGCAAACTTCCATCAGTACATGTTCATATAGTTGGTGTGACTTGTATATCACTTTTAAGAATCTTCAACTGCGATTGACAGACCTATGGGACGACGAGCATGGAGGCTTACAAATTGTAATTTTTGATGGTGAAATAAGATTTTCCCATTAACACATTATCATCAAATCCTTCCACAAGTCAATAATTATAAAGACAACGTATATACCAAAGTTGAGAGAATATATGAAAATTCGATAATTAAATATCTATATTAAGCAATGCTTTTGTATCCACATACAAGAAATCCATTTCATAATGGATCCAAAAAAGCAGTTTCTATTTTATTTAAATGAATAATAATAGTTGGGACCAGGTGATATGATTATATCAATTGAATTCTACATAGTCGTATAGTTAAATTTTAGAATTCTTTTACATCAACAATACCCAACACAAAGGCCCATATTTATTTCCCAGGATGAGGTGTATATGTGGCATATCAAGCGTTCTCCTATGACCATCGGACTTGGATGAACATCACAAATTCAAAGTTATTTCATGCAGACATGTAGTGGATATGTTTTGAAGAGTGTAATTGCTCTCATACACTTTTTTATTTATGTGTTAATTCTAGGAATTCTGATAGATGTTGGGCATCCACAAACAAGTTGTAGATGTATAGACTAACTCATCATTTTCATTTCTTGAGTTATTTGTGATCTTGTCCCTTTCTTCACTGAATGCAAAGAGGGAAGACTGACACGGAAAAAGGATGATATTGACAAATAAAGAAACAATATATACTCATTTATAAGAAGTCATAAGATACGTCCAAAAATACTACTCATTAAAAAAAGGAATGTAGACAATAACAAATTTGTTTCAAGTTGCATTTAAAAGGGAAAACTAAAATATTTTTAACTATATTCGTAAAACAACTTTATTATCAAGTTTGTCTAGCTCTAAGGTAGAAACTATCTAATTGAGCAAAACTCCAAGTGGAATATGTAAAAAATGAAATCTAAAATACTACAATACCTGGTCGGCGTTAATGGAAATGAGAGCTTTTACATGTTTCCTTTAAGAATGATATCCTCCCAAAAAGTCTTGATAATAGGGACAAGTAAACTCCCTACTAGACTGTTCAAGTACTGCTGCTGCTCGACATGTTTTTATTTTGTATCCGCATCAGCCTCAAGAAGTAGTAGCTTCATACATTTGAGTAGGTTAAACCAAAAACCAGTAAGAACATAGAAGAAGAAGTTGACTTTCCATCTAAGATTGCTCTAGAATTAAAACTACAGTTGTTTATGAACCAAAACTTCAAAACTTACTTGAAAGTGCTAAAAATAACGCACAATAGAAGATGGACTGGGCATGTGAAGAAGGCATCCCCGGGTCCAGTCTCAACCCAGGGACTGGTCTCTCATGGTTGATTATCTGTTTCAGAGTAACAGATAACTGAACATTGATAACAGATCCCATTGCTGCCCATAAAGCTTCTGCATCACGCCTCCACAGAATAACGATTCTGAAAATGGAACATATCAACCACTTGCTCTGTTATAATAGGAACTCAATCAGAATAAAAATACAAGAATTGAAATTACTGCGAAGAAAATGGTAGTTAAGACAGGGGCATGGCGACTAATTATTTTCACAGGCTGAATATATGCAGTTACTTTGTGGTGGTTGAATAATGCAGTTACTTCCACAGATGGATTAAATAATGTGGTTACTTCTATGGTTATATCCATATGCTCAGGGATCGGGAGTTCTCTACATCCTATAGCAATTAGAAGTGTTGACTTACCACAGCCATTTAATCAAAGAAGACCATAACGCCTAAGCAAATTAGAATCCAAATCAGACATGTATACATATATACCAATTTTAAGAAAAAGGCCACACTTGTGCCTACCTTCCATAGTTGAGCTCCAACTCTGAATCCACTATGAGATCATGACCATGGAATGTTAAAGATAGTGATTCAATCTGGAGATTAAAAATGATTGAGCAATATTGACTAATCTTCTCTAGAAGCAAAATAAGATTTGGAGCTGGGGCAAAGAAAGAACCAGCTTAAAACACCAACCTAAATATACAATAAATACTAGTCAAGAAAAGTTGAATTAGTACAGCTGAATCTACCCAAATATAAGTTGGAGAAAATAAGTCATTATTCTAGAAAAAACACAAATTTGTTGGTTGTATATACTAAACTATTACAAAGGGCAATAATGTATCATTTGACTTAAAAAAGAAAGCTAAATCGTGAGGTACTAGCATAGAGAGAGAGAGTGAACATCTTGAAGCACAACTGCCATCGACTAACTGTTAGTAAAATAATTTGCCATTCAAACATTCAAAGTACATGAACAAAAACAGCTCCTTGAGATGCAAATAAACGACATCAAAGACCATTTATTCTACAGAGATTACATAACAAATCCGGGCTAGACTATTCTTGATATAGTGTTAGAAGATGCAAACAGACAAAAGGTGCCACACATTGTTTCAACGTGCTTGACAGAGAAAGAATACACAATCTGCAAACTTTGACGACGAAGTTAGGTGAATGATCTTCTGCAATTGACAGGTATGTGGAATCAGCACATAACCAACTGCACAAATATTCCAAGATGCTTGCAACAGTAGATGACTAATGCATGGGATGACCAAGAGGTAGCCAAGGGTGACAAATATGCTTGAAATAGCAAACCAAAGAAGAAAAAGACAATACACATGAAAAAACATACTCTTGCCTTGACTATGGGTAGAAAGGATTAGTGGATGGCAACTTGGAAGCGGCTAGACTTGGTATCATCCTTAAAATCTGAAATATGGATGCATAACAAACTTGAAGCTTCATGATAGTAGACAAGTTGCATTAGATAGCATGAGTCAATCTGTCTCTGAGCTGATCCTATGACCAGAATGAAAAAAAGAAAATGGATTGGTTGGGTATATGTGGAAACAGAGAGATGAGAAGTGATGAATAGGAAATCGGAAATATGTAGAAAGTAAATATCCTTACTGACATTTTCCACATTAAGAGTAGCTACCAGATTCAGATATGAGAACGAACTTCACTTTGGACACCTCCCTCCCATAAGCTCTATGGCATCCCTGGTTGCGCTTGATCATTTGATCTTAAGCACAGACATCCCCTTGATCACCTCACCATAAATTGTGCCTCCAAACAGCTTGAGAAGCTTTAACTGCAGGGTTCAGGAACTCCTTGTCTTGAAACACCTACATGATGTTTTCAAGTGGAACAACATTACTAGATAAGCTTGTAGATAAGAAAGATGTGCTTCATGTGAATTAACTGAAGTGTAGATACATGCAAGTATAGTTGAATTATAAGTATATACTTGAAAAGCTTTGACGGGAGTTATGCAAATCCAAGAGCACCATCACACCAGCGAACCATTATATCATTGCTCATCCAGGCTCTGCTTCATAGCATGGGAGTTCCTTTTTGGAGGGTGATGTTGAATCATGTATTTCTATTTAGATAAACTGCTTGGTGATGGATAGCTAAACAAAGAATACAAGAAATTCGTAGTTCATAGTGACAACAAAACAAAACTTACCTTCAACAGCTGTGTTTCTAGTGTTGAAGTAGTCAATGTGTATAAATGAACAAAATATTTACTACTTAATTCCAAATATATGAAACATAACCAACCACACCATGCACTCATTCCGGTCATATATAACACCTTTACTAATTCTACGAACCAATTTGTGAGAGATTTTCCAAATCAAAACCAAAGCCCAACAAACCAAGTACCAATGCACTTCTTTATAAATGCCTAAGCTTGATTGATGCAACAAGGCTATATATATATTTAAAAGAATGATCCTAAATTAGTCATCTAAAAGACTGATTACCATCATCTTCATTCCAATTACTAGAAGTTTTGTCTTAACTACAAAAAAGTAGTCAGGTAATACACTGCCAATCTTAAATTAAAAACATTTATATATTATCTACAAATAAGATAATAAAAAAATGATCATCTATGAGGTCCAATGCTTGATTGTGTCATCTAAAGAATGAGTTCCATAAGTCCATGAGTAATAGGAACTCCCATCTTACTCCAAAACCTGTAAATAAATAGTGTTATTAATATGAACTATGGTTATAAATAAACAATGACTTCCATAAGTCCATGAGTTATAGGAAATACCTCATCATTAGGGTTGTCGATATTCATGCCATCTATAATCCTGCTAGACTTTATTACATTGAATAACTCTCTGATGTAAGTGTGAGCTTTTTCAGCTTTCTGATCAGCCTGTTCAGCTCTAGCTCTAGCATCTGCCGCAACTTTTTCTGCTTATTCAACTCTAGCTCGTGCATCATTTGCTTGTTTCTTATATTTTTCAATCTCCTTCATATAAATTGGATTTCTATAGCGAAAATGACCTGCAACTGTACTTCCCCGCATACGTACATGGCCTGGTCTTTCGGGTCCAAAGACCTTCAAGCATATTTCATCGTCGCTAATTTCAATTGTTCCATGTTCACGCTGAGACACCAAATCTGTGATTTGTGCCTAAACAACAAATTAAATTGTTAGAATTTTCAATTTGCAAATTTGTTGACATTTATGTCGAGCTATAATCATGGTTACCATCTTTTCTTCAGCAACAACATCTACAAGATTTTTGTCTTTTCTCGTTCGAGTCTTTTCAAACATCCTCATGCGACTTGGCACAACTCCATTGTTATTGATAGTCTGTATTTTCATAAAATAGATTATGAAATATGAAGTATAACCTTATACTATAAAAATAGGAACAATAAGAACAAATTTATACTTCCTCATGTTCTATAACACTAAATCGAGTCCTTCCAATACAGTGAAGCATTGACTGTTTAGAACGACTGATCTTGTTACGAGTACTTACAGCCTTGCAAATAAACATAAAATAAGATCAATGGATAAAAACATAAAGATAAGTAAAAAATTGCTACAAGAAAGTATCAATAATAAAGAGAGTAGATCATTGTATAGACTCAGAAATTTATTTCAAATTTACCTGAAAATAGTCACTTTTCCAGTATTTTTTCACAAGAAACTCCCAATCAGATTTTGTTACATTTGGAGGACAATTTCTTAGAGCTTCATCATCAGTGGCGTATGTCAAATAAAGAGCATACAATTCAGTCTTAAATTCACGCCAAGCCTTATTCAATGATCGATATATTGAACGTGTTCTGAGGTCATTTTCCTCAGGTAATAACTCATCACTATGAATGATAAAATCATCCTACGTAATAGTTAAGAAAATATTAGAAATGCACATTTATTATTCAATGAAGTAACACATAAAAACTATATGAAACCTAGATCAACTGGAGCATCTTCTCCTTCTTTTCACTAGGCATGCGACTCCACCTTGTATAACTAAGAGGAGCATTTATGGAATTGCGAACAATAACTCCAATTCGACTGACCATAAGAGTTTGGCTTTTACTTATTGGATTACCTTCAGAATTAAATTCTATCTTTATTTTAGCTCCACCACCATTTCTGAATGACCTGAAGCTTATATTTTTCGTTTTCCCTCTAACCCTCTTTCTCTTCGGTTGATCTAAAAAATGAATAAAATAATGATTACCTTATTTATAATTAAGCTAGAACTAATTAATTGTTACCATGATGGTTATCTGTCTCTTGCATAACTTGATTTGGATCCGTATCTGGTTGTGAGTGATTGTCTAATGTTTGGGACCTCAAAATCCTATTACTAACATTAGCCTGCCTTATGGGTACATCATCATCATTCATTGAACCTTCGAGAACTCTATCTGTGACCAAATCCTCCTCTTCAGGTTGAGCTGCCAAATATTACGAATTTAATCACTAAAATAAATATGTAAAAGACTACCGAACACATATAAAAATATTAGATTTACCATAATCCATTCTATCGCGCACAATAGGAGATGGTACACATGGCATGTTATTTAGATAAATACCTTCACCATTGTATGACCCTCTTGTTTCTTTTCCAACACCAACATGTTTAGATTTACGTGTATTACAAGTTTCACTATCAAAATTAACTGTATTTCAAAAAAACTAAAGCTAATATATTGTTTATGTAGAAGCTTTTTTGCATTAGTTATGTACAAACAAGGTCTAGTTCTCACCAGTATTCTTTTTGGTCAAATTTTGAAGTGGTTCAGTAGCTTGGTCAGAGTAATTATTAACATATTGATCCCTCAAGATTCTCTTGCCAGTGTTTGTTCGCCTTACTGAAACATCATCATCCATTGTGTGACCTTTAGGAACATCATCCATGGTGAATCCTCCATCTTCACAGTGAAATACAGTCAAATCTATATAAATATATACATAGGCATAGGACAAGCAAACAACACTTGAATATTTAAAATTTAAATATTACCCTGAACTTTTCTAGCATGTGTGATGGGTCGTGCTTCATGTTGCTTCGCATGTAAGGAAACACCCTCATTGTTCTGTTCCACTCTTTTTTGTTTTGCAACTCCAAAATGTTCAACTTGATGCGAAGGATTACAAGCTTTGTGGCTAAATTTGACTGCATGTCATGAAAATGATGTTAAACCATGGTGTATATAGAAATGAATATTGTATTACATGTAGAAGTATCATTATCACCATTATTCATGTCCTTCAAATTTTGAACAATATTTCGGGCCAGTCCTTCCTCTACATATTGAACAACCATACATTAGGAACTATCAGTAGATACTTATGTAGGATAATAGACACATATATATAAATAAAAAAATTGGATATTACCTTGAACATTTCTAGCATGCACATCAGGATGATCTTTGCTTTGCTTGTCATGTAGAGAGAAACCATTACTATTCGATGCCCCTTTTTTTGCTTTCACAACACCAAAATGCTCAAGTTGATGTGGATTACAAGATGTTTGGCTGATTCTGACTGCATTTTATAGAAATAATGTTAAAACATTATTTATACATAGGAAATATAATCTACATGTAAAGATACAAAGTCAAATTGTCACCAGAGTTATTCTTGATCAGATTTTGAGTTGGTTCAGCAGTCTGCCCAGCATTTTGAGACTTTAGAGCACTGTTGCCAGTATTTTTCTGCCTTACCACAACTTCATCTTTGTTCATGTAATTTTCTCGAAGATTATTCATGTCTAGTCCCCCATCTTCATATTGAACTGATATACATTCTTAACTTTATCAATATTTGCAAAAAATATATGATATATATACATACATATAAAAACACAGATTTAATGTTACCTTGAGCTTTTATAGCATGCACATTTAGAGGAGCTTTGCACTGCTTGTCATGTAGAGATGACCGTATCTTTTCATCCGAAACAACAGAACATTCACGTTGATGCAGATTACAACTTTTTTGGCTATTGTTGGCTGCATTTTACACAAGTATTGCTAAAACATAATGCTCAAAAGGTATTATGTATTAATTGTAAGCATACAAAGTCCAATTATCACCAATATTCTGAGTGGATAGATTTCTTGGACCAGACGTCAACATATGTGAATGTTTTTGCAAATTGTCAAGGGCTAGTGTTTCTAAAAGAAAAAGAAAAGAAGAATTTAGCATAAAGAACACATACTTCTTCCTTAAAACTAAAATATAGAAGTCAACAACTAATAGACCTTCACTCATCTTTCTCATCAAAAAGTTCTTATAGGTTTGAATCTGTTGAAGAAAACCATCATGCAGGGAATCTACATTCTTGTCTTGAGAAATTTGAATGGGACTTGCTCCCATGTGAGGAAGGGATGGTGCCCCATTTTTTTCTTTTGCAAGAACAAAATCTTCAACTTGATGAGGGTTTTGAATATTGTTGCTAGTTTTAGCTACATTTCATGAACATAATTTTATACTACTATATGCATAGAGACATATATTAATTTATTTTAAAACTATACTTGGATTGTTGCTGGATGAATTCCATGGACCAGCCATCAACGTGTGTGCACGTTTTTGTGCAATCTCATCAATAGATTTTTCTGCAAAGATGAAGTTATTAAGTGGAAAACATTATGTATAAATTTCTACTTTTTTAACTGATCTACATAATTAAAATTTATCAAGATACGCATGAGATTCAATTGAAACATTTAAAAAATATAGCATACATTACTTACTTTGGGTCTTGCTACAATGACCAACCATTAGAATCTCATAATTACCAGCAAATTGATTGTGGGTACTAGACAGATTGACCATATTTCCTACATGTATCTCATCAGAATATTTAAAAGGGTAATGATCCAAAAAAATATCAAAAGAAGCAATCAAAGGCAACATGTATAATCATTTGCTAATTATAATCACATTATGGTAGATAACACAAGGGAAATGATATCCATAAATGTTCATAAAGAAATTAGTTAAATTAACCAAAGTCTATAAAGAAAATACAGATTAAAAAATTATAAATTCAGTTCATTGTCTCCCATGTATGGTCTCCATCTTTTTCCAGCCATCCTTTTTTCTTTGCAGATTTCATGGACAAAGACTTCACTACATTATGCCTCTTCCAATTTGAAACATCAAATGCATCTGAGGGGAATGATGAAGATGTAGATAAATTTGATGTGTTTTCTTGAAATGCACTTTCATCATCAATAATAGCTTCATCTCCATGTGTCATGTTGTACAAGTCGCGTGGTGGTGATTCAGTAGCAACAATCCAATTACTTTTGGAAAGGTCACGGGCATAAAAGCATTGTTCTGCTTGGCATGCTAGTATAAACGGTTCATTGGTTTTCAACTTGCATTTTGTATTTAAACTAACAAGACCATATTTGTTTCGCTCAAATCCTCTTCCTTCATTATGCATGTCCCACCACTCACACCTAAAAATATGAGCTTGTCTTCCACCTGTGTATCTCAACTCTAAAATTTCAGTCAAAACACCATAATAGATAAAAGGTCCATTGGTGGAGTCTACTTTAACAAGAACACCACTATTTTGTGTTGTTAACCTATCATCACGATCTTCAGTATGGAATCGAAATCCATTTATGTCTAGACCTGTAAAAGTTAACACCTCTTTATCAGGACCGCGAACTAAACTTAGAAGTTCATCGTCCACTCTGCCTTGTGTATGTAATTGAACCACCTATCATAATAAATAAATACACATTAACCACAATGGTCTATTTTTTTTAGTTTAAATTAGTTTAGAGTAATTTAAAAGCTTACCCGACTCTCCAACCACTCAAAGAAGTACTTTTTATGGTGCGCCTCAATATTGTGGACACCCATATCTTGGATTAGTTGTTTGTGCTCACTAAAAAATATTTATATTAAAATTGGAAAACTTAAAATCAAGTCAAGTAAAAATGTAGCTAAATAAATATAAGTTACCTTATAAATGGTAATATTGCATCTGAATTTTCAAGAACATACTTATGAGCTTGCTGCCATTCATTAACACTAAGGCTAATGGTTGTGCCTACAGATAATGTTTTCCCGATATATTTGAAAACTGTATGTTGAGATGAAATTTTTGTCTCTCTAGTGTCATGGTATCGTGGCTGATTAAATATAGTTTCATTCTCCTTCATGTATCTTGAGCAAAAAACCAAGCATTCATTGGTGATATACATCTCAGCTATTGAACCTTCTGCTCGGTTTTTATTCCGCACATATGACTTTAATGTTTGGAGAAACCTACGAAACAAGGAAAATTTAAAACATAGAAAATTTAAAAAAATATATGTAAAACATAATCACCTCTCAATTGGATACAACCATCTATATTGCACAGGGCCTCCAAGAATTGCTTGGTTTGCTAAGTGAACGGGAAGGTGTACCATTACATCGAAGAATGATGGTATAAATATCTGTTCCATTTTACATAGTGTAACAACAATATGATCTTCTAACCTCTTCAGATCTTCTACCGTTAAAACTTTAGAGCACAACTCTTTAAATGATATACTAAGCTCCGTTAATGTCTCAGATACATCCTTTGGAAAGATTCCACGCGTTGCAAGAGGAAGGAGTTTTTGTAAAAATACATGAAAATCATGAGATTTCAACCCAGAAATTCTACGCTCATCAACATTCACATATCTAGAAATATTTGAGCACAACCCATCTGGAAATTTAATTTCTTTTAAGAATTCACAAAACCTCTTTTTTTCCTCAGATGATAAAGTAAAATATGGAATAGGGACTTTTAGCTTTCCATTCACAATACACGGGAGAAGCTGCTGCCTTATATTCATATCTTTTAAGTCTTTGCGAGCTTTTGAATTATCTTTAGTCTTCTCATCAATATCCATAATGGTTCCAATTAAACTATCACAAACATTCTTCTCAATATGCATTACATCAAGATTATGGCGAACACGAAGACTCTTCCAATAAGGAAGTTAAAAAAAAATGCTTTTTTTCTTCCAAGCATGAGAAGGTTTTTCTTTTGAACTTCTTTTCTTTCTCTTTCCCAGGTTTGTTTCAAAGATGTCATGTAGTTAACTCAAAGCTTCTTCTCCAGATAGTTCTTGAGGACGAGGTCGTGGTTCTTGTTTCCCATCAAACGCGTGGTCATTCCGCCGCCATCTATGATTTTGTGGTAAGAATCTACGATGCCCCATATAACAAAATTTCCCCCCCATGTTTCAATCTGAGAGACCAAGTATCCTTGTGACAAGAAGGGCATGCTAACTCACCTTGGGTGGACCATCCAGACAAATATCTATAAGCAGGAAAATCATTAATTGTCCATAATAGAGCCGCATGCATTTCAAAATTTTGTTTTGATACAGCATCATAAGCTTCAACTCCTACATCCCACAACTCCTTTAACTCATCGATCAATGGTTGTAAATAAACATCAATCTTGTATGTAGGAGACTTTGGCCCAGGAATGATCAAGGATAAAATAAGATAATCTTGTTTCATACAAAGCCATGGAGGTAAATTATATGGAATAAGGATAACGGGCCATATGCTATAAGAATGACTCATGTTCCCGTATGGATTAAATCCATCAGAAGCCAATCCAAGCCTAACATTGCGAGGGTCTCTAGAAAAAGATGGATTCATCTCATCAAATCTTTTCCACTCTTCAGCATCATCTGGGTGTCTTAGTTTACCATCATTTATGCGCTTTTCTTGATGCCATCTCATCTCTGAAGCTGTTTGATAGCACATGTACAGTCATTTTAATCTTGGTATTAGTGGAAAGTACCATAGAGTCTTAACAGAAACCTTTTTTACTAACTTAACTTTTTTCCTTTTTTTAGTCTTGTCTTTGGTTGTGTTGTCAAGAGAGGTATACTTCCACCTGCTAGCGCCACATTTTGAACATACATCTTCTTTCTTTTGATCCTTCCAAAACAACATGCAATGTTTTTCACAGACATCTATCTTTATGTAGTCAAGTCCCAGGTCAGTAATATACTTTCTTGCTTCATAGAAAGATTTAGGCAATCGACAACCCTTGAACGCCTTTGATAACAATGCAATCAGACTATTAAAGAGATTATTTCTCATTCCATGAAATCCCTTTAGCTGTAGTAATTTCATGGTGAACGATAACTTGGAGTATTCATCACAACCATCATAAAGTGGTTCCTTCGCATCTTTCACTAGCCTACAAAATTTAGCAAGTTCATCACTCAACTCATCAATTTCATAGTCTCCATCCATTTCATCAAAGTTTGGAACATGGTTATCAGGAAATCCTAGCCCATCCCTTATCATTCCCTCAATATCATCAGCCTCATCCACAACGTCATCAGCATCATCCTCAACTTCATCACTATCATTTTGATAATTGACATGACCTGATTCACCATGGGCTACCCAGCATGTGTAGCTCTCAATTATGCCATACACTATCAGATCAGCTGACACATCATCCTTTGTCTTGCAACTTCCGTTGTTACATTTAATGAAAGGGCAAGGTATTAAGCCATCAACTTCTACATTTCTAGATGCAAATTGAATAAATTTTTCAACACCATTTCTGTATTCTGGTGATAACCTATTTTTATTTTTCATCCAGCTCTTATCTATTCCAGACATTGAATCCTACAAAGAAATGAGCTACAATTAATTCTAGATTTTAAGAAAATCATTTTTAAAATTGGTTACTCAATAATTTTTGTGTCAATATTACATAAATATCAAACAATGTGAGCATTAACACTCAGAAAAAAATTGGAGTACATATAAAAATTTAGTGTATACTGCAAGTAAGCATACAACAAGTTATCTATTCTTTGATATGGAAACAGACATAAAAAATTTAGATAAAACTCACTCAATTCCATGGGTTGAATGGAGCTCCTTTTCATTATAAACCACCCAATGCTTAAAAATCGAAATCGCAATACACTATATTGAGCGGGGAGAATTGTTATTAGAGAACAAATTTAAAATATATAACCTATCATATATTGTATATTTCAGCAAATATGGAGATCAAATATTATGGTGCAAACTACCATTAGAATCCCTCAAACATTTTATCTAGATAGACAACTTGTTAGTCAGGTGTAACATCAGTAAAACATTTAGGAAATAAGTTGTCAGTAAAGGATGAAATTTGGTGCTGGAACAGCAAGACCTTATTCATGTATAGCTATTATAGGTTCTGTCTGCATCTATTTTTGTTGGGATATTTTAGTGGGCATTGTATCATTTGCACTTGACATTACCTTTTTAAGCGATTGCTCAACTTAACAAAATTCTGTTTGAACCTTAAATCGTTGTGTAACTGTAAACTTCATATTTTATTATTAACACCGACATGCATGTTTACGCTTGTCTGATTTCACATTCCATAGTGCTATTACAAATTTCTGATTCATATTTTGTTATTACAGAATAACTTACATGATTAGAGAAAACATACTATTAAGGTAATTGTAGGTTTGATACAAACGAGGAGACTTCCTCTTGACACGGGTTACTGTAGGACACGGTAAAAGCTATTTCTTTCCCTATTCAATCATTATTTTCCATCTAATATGTCTCCTCGACTTGAATCCCTATTGGATCGTGTTGCCAATGGGATCAGATTAGCCTAACAAACCTTGCCAAAAACGTTATCGTTCTATTTTTAATATATGTTGGTATATTCTTAAGTTCACTATGATAAATTTTGTGTGTTTGCTTGTTGTTGAAATGGTTTGCGTGGCTGGTGATATAATGTGTGTTTAACATTGTGTCTAACTGCTCAATTATTTGTTTTGTCCCAATTATTCGTAGATTACTCTCATTTGAGCTGGCCGTGGTTGATGCTGGTTTGAAGTATATTTCAATTGAATCTTCTTTTTCATAGAAGTGTATATTTTTATGTTGTTTCTATTACAATAATTCAAGAAATCTAATATACTATCGTCAGGCCCGTGCATGGCATGGGTTTATGGCTAGTGATAGTAGATAGTGTGTACTTACACCATACAAAAAATACAAACAACATTATATACCAAAATTAGAACAACATTACTTAGAACAGATCAGTTTAATTAGAATAAACTTATAAATAAGTACAACATATCAGTTTAATTAGTAAAACTTATAAATAAAGTTAAGTACAACAATATACCCATACAATCAGTTTAGTTAGAACAGATCAGCAATAAATAAAACAAGATCAGCAATACTTAGAATGGATCAGTAATGAAAAAACACATATTGGAGGTGCAAGTGAATCATACCAGTAAGTCACCAGCACTGTTGTTGCTTCCCTCGAAGCCCAGCTCGTCGAGTCTGAAGAGACTGCAGATATCAAGTATAAGAATGAAATTTTAAATAGATGTAAGCAAATACAAATTACAAGTACCAAGTGGCAAATACCAATTAGTACAGATCAACAACAAAGAAGAAAAAGTAAACAGAAAAGGAGCTAATACATAGGATCGACTAATACATTAGCAATTAGCATAGATTGTACAAATCAACGTACACATAACATGCCATATCTATCCACTAAATGTATCTCACATTGTCAACAAGGTTAGTTAATTGTGTTCTGTTATGGCTGTACACTTGTTGTAAAAAATTGTATAGTGCTCCAAATTGTATGCATATATCCAACCTTGGAGTGCCTAATGACCACTGGTTGTTACTTGATGATGTAGTAATGCATAAGGGAACAATGATTTAGGTAATTTTTCTAAGGTAATGGGTTTTGATCCTTGTTGCTAAGGGTCTTATCTAGCTCATGCAATAAAGAAAAAATACTTTCCAACATGAACAACTCGTCTGTAGAGAGATTTTTAAGGGGTGGCAATTGGATTCAAATAGTTTATTTGACTTTTTCCCTATGCCTAATCTTCATTAAATTTTTCTTAGATCATTCTTTATTTTAGTTTTATTGTAAAATTAAAGAATTTGATTCTTTCTATTGCATTACAATTTATGGTTGTCTCAAGCATTAAGCAGTTGGAGAACAACTTCAATAACCAACTTCTATTTATACTCAATGATACTCATGTATCCTTTAGCTGAGGCCATTTCCATATGTTGCATAAAGCCCGGCTCCAAATTATCTATATGCTTTTGAGCTCTATTCAGGATATATATAATTTTATTCTACATTGTGTTACAACTAAAACTACTAGGAACAAATAATCAATGGTCTTGTGTGCAAGCAGATATCAGTTTGATATATTCATATCTACTTTTACTGAAAGTAGCCAATGGCTCTTTACCCTTCCAAATGAGCCATGGCTGGACTACACCCCCCCCAACACACACTCACACTCACACACACAATACAAATAATATGCCCCTCAATCAATGAGATTAAATGTCGTATTTGTATGTATGTATAACCAACATGTCTGACCTTATATTTGTGTGGACAAAACTTTATATCCTCGAATCTAAACTGATAGATATGAATAGAAGTACTTCTTTAAGGACTAACCACATGTAAAATTATATCCGTGCAAGAAAAAGAAACTAAAAAGTACAAGCTAGACGTCAATAAGAATCAATACTCATTGGTGGTGGGAAAAATAATTAAAGGCCCATGAAAATAAAAGTTGATTAGATCTTTGGAAATGTGTCAAAAATGATCTATATGGACTTCTTTATTCGAACTACAGAAATATGCTGCAATTGAGTCTTTCTCTTGAAAGTTTGTTTCAAAGATCAAGCTACATATTTCATATGATGCATGCACTTCAAGTAAAAATCTATGTCTATTTTTTTTCAATTATGGATTGTATTTTATTTTAGATTCTAGTTCTTTTGAATGAATTATGACAACACCAAGTTATATTTAATTCTTATCCTTTCAAAGCATGTTCTATTTTGCATAATGTTTGTTCATCAAATTGTTGTAATCATGAAGGCTATCAGTTAATCATTTTTGGTTGGAAATTTATTATTTGAAGCTCATCTTTTCTTCAGATTTGTTTATGACCTATTTCAAAGTTGTCAGCATTTTCCAGGTGCTTTTGAATGCATAAGCTAAAAATATCAGGATTGAAAACCAAGGAAATATGTTTCATTTATATTGTTCATGAATATTGATGATTAACAACTTGTGTTTATGCTTTCTTTGAAGTTCAGGTTTCCATTTCTCTTTTTATACTGAGTTCCCAACTCAGGATCCTTTGTCCTTGAGTTCTTCTCATATAATAGCAAGGTTTGTTACATCTTCAGATTATGGAATGGAGGCTCTCTTTTCAAGAAGCCCAATGTGTTCTTCACTGTTAAATTTGTGAGTTGTATCAAAAGAAAGACTCTCATTGCTCAATTTTTTAGCTTTATAGAGGAGTCATAGCTGATTGTAGAATATTGATAGAAAACATCATGATTATTATCTTTAATAACTAATATATTGCACAACTCTATCAAGTTTACCAAGGTGAATGAACTGCAAGAGAGAAAGGAACTATGATAACATCACTAAGAGATGACATGACATAACCAATAGAGCATTTGGCAAAATAATGTTGTTGGTTAATTATTAGTTTAATACTACACATGATGGATAAGTTCTCAACAAAACTAAGACTATAATTATTAGTTCAATGCTACACATGATGGATAAGTTTGATTGGGTTGAGTTTGGAGATAAAATTTCATGTGGTTTTGAACTAACCAAACAACAAAAAAGCCCACCTATTAATCTGCTTGTAGAGTGTTAGAGAATGGGCTTTACTTGTACTACCTTCATGCATTTTTCTTAGCTTTTGTCAAGATTGTTACTGAATTCACAATTTTATGTTGGTTCACCTACCCGCCTCTACCCACCGTCATAGCTAGTTACTATAAAAACCCAGATCTACCTCAGTAGTCAAATGACACAATGTTTTTGAACTTTATTTCAGTTTTCTAGTTTTTCTTCACTGAGTTAAATTATGAGTCATGTGAGTTGTACTGCACTGAGTTAAATTAAGTTGAATACATTTTTATAAAATGAAACTTTCTATTGTCATCCCTATTTTGGAGATCTATTTAGTGATCCTTTAGAATGATATCTATTACCCTGAGGTAAGTAGGTCCTTTACTCCTACACACAATCCTCTCATGGATTGTTCTAGTGTTGGATCTCCCCAGAGACCTTCTATAAACTAGATTCAATAGAATTTTACTATCACAATTTTACATCGTTATATGTCATGATGTTGCACTTTTGTGCACCTAATTCCAAGATCAGGTCTTGTTTAATAACTATCTTCCATATCACAACTCCTCACAGACTCTGCTTCTTTAATTAGTGCTACTGGAAACAGTGGCTATTGTAGACCCACCTCATCCATCAAGGCCCTGTTGAATTTAGGGATTGAAAATCACATTATTTTTTGTGTAATATTGTGTATTATTTAATAATAACCGATAAATTTCTGCATTTTAATCATAGAAATGTGGTACTCAAAAATTTCTCCTTACCAATATTCACATTTACATTTTTTTATTTTCATCAAATTCTTGTATTCAAACCTTTACATTTGATAAAATTCACATATTTATTCATAAATCACCATAGTTATTTATAAGATCAACCTAATCTCATTTGATTTATCAAAACAAATCCAATCTTAATATTTATATATGGTTTAGTTTACATCCGATTATATGCACATAAAAGAAGAAGCGTAATAGAATACCCCATCAAGGAAAAGTAAGAGTACATGGACAAATTTAATTAAGTTATTCTATTTGAACATTCTTTGTTGTGACCTCTCTACACATGAAATTTTATTTAAAATAATATACAATAAAAAAGACTCATATATATCACATTGAGAATAAAACTCCATCTCGATCTAGGATAAACATGTATTAGCAATAAATTAGGCATATTGAACATAAAGTAAATTTGTAGGTAACCTTACGAGTCTATTGAATAATTTAATATGAAGTAGTTTTGATTTATGATAATGAAACAATTAAAAAAAGGCATTCATTTAGATCAAATAATGGTTCTTATTTACCATGAGATAGTGTATTTATTAACATATCAAAGATCACTAAATTGCATCTGTAATACATCTTATTATAAGTAATATAGTAAAATGAAATAAATTAAACACTAGGGATAGTTTCATAAATTGTCACGCTTGTGATTCTCTGCCATCCAGACTAGGAAGATATGTAATAGTCACAAAAATGAGAACCATAGGAGATATGACCATAAAACCTAAACTATTATTACAACTACTAAAGCTTCAACATTAAAAGTTGTATGTAAGAAGCACATTGTAGAACATACATCAAAGTTCACTTGTAATTGAGTTTTACCAAATAGGTTTCATGTTAAGTAGTTAAAATCAAGATAATAAACATATTCTAACAACATAGTAACTAATTCAAGCATATATGAAAAATATTCAATCATAACAGTATTGTCAGTTATTAGTAAATGGAATGTGACACACATTCAATTAATTCTTTTCTCGGATATCCTCTCTTATTTATTTTCCTTGAATCTACTTGGATCTCACCTCACCAACAAGAAGGAACCATGCTTAATTCTCATGTCAAGGAGTTAAGTTCTTCTGTCAATTCAGCAAAGATCAGTAAGGAACAACATGATTAGAGGAATCAAAAACTTGGATCTAATTTATATTGTTGGAAACTGAGGTGTTGGGCACCTTCCAAAAGGCCATATGAACCTGACGGTGGTCAAAAATGCAATATAACCCCACCCCCGAAGAACAACAGGAGGAGAACAGGGGAATCTTGACAGAGATTACAAAACACCAAAACTGAGAAAAATCAAGTTCTCAGATATCTTATTCAAGCCACGAAGTTGGTAGAGAAGAGCATGGGTGAAACGACCCTCAAGAAGGGGGAAAACCAGGAACTCAAGAGATACCTTGATTCCATGCGGACAAAAGCGAGGATTTTCATCAGAACCACGGAAGAAGGGGTTAAGCAAAGCGAGGAAGAAGGGGTCGGGGGAAGAAGAAGAAGGGGACGAACCTATTTTTCTGGAGACGATCTTCACGACGAGACGGTGGAGAGAGACTAGGAGCTGATCGTGGTTTGTCGCTCGGTGGTGGTGTTGCTGTTGTGATGATGGCGGGCGATGCAGACCACGATCGGAGAGGGTGGAGGGAGGACGATCGTAGTGCAGGAAGGTGGAGGACCTCGGGTATATGCTGATTGCGGTCGGTGAAAGGCACCGCGATCACGGTGGAAATTGCAGACAGGTAGAGCCCTCTCCGTCCTAAACGTGGAGCCAGATCTGAAGCCGTGGTGGGGGTTGGATCCCAGAGACACGAGCCATGGTGGAGAAGATCACGAACGGCGCAAGAGAGAGAAGGGGGGTCGGCCGGCGTCGTCGGGGGAGTACAAGAGAGGAATGCGTGAGAGAAGGGGAAAGGGGAAAGAGAATGTGCGAGCAGTTGGGATAATGCAGTGATAAAAAAACCCGCAAATTGTATTACCGGCAATTTGTTTAGAAAATGCCGAAATATTATGCCGTGAAATGTAACATTTGTTGTAGTGTGTATAGGACTATACACTTTGGTACTGACATGGAGATATTACAAACTTGAGATCAGTAGATGTCGATAGCAGTACTTGTTTTGAAGAAGAAATTGCCGCTGATAATGTAGATGTGAACAAATAGATTCCAATAGACATGGTTGTTGCTATGCTAGATAGTTGTGGGGTAGAGCACATTGATCCACCTTCCTTATTTAGGAACATTGTGTGTGATGTTGATAGACCGTTATACATAGGTTGCACTAAGTTTACGAAGTTGAGCGCTATATTGACATTGTATAATTTGAAGGCTAACAATAGATGGACCGACAAAAGCTTCTCGTCATTGTTGTCTTTGTTGAAAGAAATTCTTCTAGAACTCAACGTCCTTCCAATCTCAACATACAAATTAAAAAAAATGTTATGCCCAATAGGAATGAAGGATAAGAAGATACACACATGCCTGAATCAATATGTGTTGTTTTATAAGGGCCATGTCGATTTGAAATATTATCCAAAATGTGAGGCGTCAAGGTATAAAATGATGATTTCAAGGAAGTCCAAAACTGGCTCTCCTGCCAAGGCGATGTGGTATCTACCTATAATATCATAGTTTCAACACTTTTTTGCCAATCTGATGGATGCATAGAATTTAATGTGGCTTGTAGAGGTTAAGAAAAACAATGATGGAATCCTACCACATGCGTCTGATTCCCCATAGTCGAAGAAGATTGATTTATTGTACCCTAAATTTGGTGAAGAAGTCAAGAATCTTAGACTTGGGCTTGTATCGATGGTATGAATCCATACATCACATTAAGCAGCCAAAATAGCATGTGGCCTATTACTCTTGTTATATACAATCTTCCTCCCGGATTATGTATGAAAAGTAAGTACATTATGTTGTCATTGTTGATATCGGGCCCTAAACAACCTAGAAATGATATTGATGTTTATCTTGAACCTCTGATTGATAACTTAAAAAAACTCTAGGGTAAATGTGTGATGACCTATGATGCTTCACATAGAGAGACATTGTTTTGTATGCTATATTGTTTTGCACTATTAATGACTTTCCAACATATAGAAATTTTTCTGGATACAGTGTAAAAGGATCCAAAGCATGCCCTATATGTGAAGTACACTAATTCAATACGAATAAAACATGGCGGCAAGACTATATATCTTGGTCATCAAAGGTTTCTTCCAAAATTCCATCCTTCTCAAAGGTTACAAAGCGTTCAATGGATCGAATGAGGAACAGAGTGCCTCTAAACCTATACCAGGGGAGGTTGTTTATGAACGACTAAAATACATCATCAATGAATTCGGTAAAAGATCACAATGTACCATTCCCATACAGTATGACAAATCTTTATTCAAGAAAAGGTCAATGTTTTGGGATCTTTCTTATTGGCGTTCTTTTGCAGTTAGGCATTGTATCGATATCATGCATGTTGAGAAAAATATATGTGATGGCATCATTGATACTTAGTTGAATATACCAGGTAAGACTAAAGATGACATCAAATTTAGAATGGACCTATGTGAAATGGAAATAAGGAAAAAATCAACATAAGTAGTTAGCAGTGATCGGAAAACATATATACCTCCTTCTTGTTACACATTGTCTAGGAAGGAGAAGAAAACTTTTTATGAGTGCTCGCGTAATGTTAAGGTACCGCAGGGATACTCTTGTAATATTTGTAGATTGGTATCAATGAAAGATTTGAAACTGATAGGTATTAAAATCTCATGATTGTTACACTCTAATGTAACAAATATTTCTCATGGCAATTCGATCTATACTGTCGAAGCATGTTATTTTTGAAATTACTAGACTTTGTTTCTTCTTCAACACTCTATTGCAGTGAAGTTATTGATCTTGAAAATCTTGATAAGTTCCAAAGAGAAGTGGTTGTTACCCTATGCTAGCTTGAGATATAATTTCCTCCTTCAATCTTGATATCATGGTACATCTTGTCATCCATTTGAATAGGAAAGTGAAAATGTTGGGACCAATTTTCTTGCATTAGTTGCATCCTTTTCAGCGGTACATGAGTGTTTTTAAAGGTGGTGTTTGAAATTGTTATCAGTCTAAATGGAGTGTTATTGAGGGTTATGTGGAGAGGGAGGTATGGACTTTTGTAGTGACTTTATGAGTTGTAATGAATCTCATGTAAATGATAAGAATATTGAGGACTATTTTGGATAAGGGACTTTAGGAGAACGATTGCAAGTAATCAGTCGTGAGTTGTGGGAACAATATTACTTGCATATTTTATACAACATCAATGAAGTGTGTTTATATCACCAAACATACCAATTTCATCAAGAAACAATATCCTTGAGCTAATTCAATGTGGCTTGCTAGAGATCATAATATGACATTTAATAGGTAGTTTGAAGATAAAGTCTTACGTCAACTATCTCACACACCAAATAATGTTGTTGAAAATTTCAAATGTCTCACCTTTAAACCTAAAATGAATGTTATGTCTTATGAAGGTTTTTCCATAAATGCATTCTCATATTACACAAAGCATCAAGATGATAAGAGCGTCATCCAAAGTAGTGGGGCCACTTCTCAAGCATCTTCATTATTTTTTCTAGTGTGAAGGATAATCGTCCACGTGAAGCTAAAATGTCATATTATGGTGTCATTGAAGACATATGGTAGTTTGACTATGTAGATTTCAAAATTCTAGTCTTTAAGTGTAATTGGGTTGATAATACCAAATGATTTGTAGTGGATGAATTAGGTTTCACATTAGTGAATTTTGAAAATATTTGCGAGAAGGGTGAACCATTTATAATGACATCATAAGCAAAGAAAATATTTTATATCGAACATCCTGTAAATGAAAAAGGGTTGGCTGTTATTCATGGTAAAATATAGTTCATTGAAGATCTTGTAGATGAAGAGTACTATGACAAGTATGATGACTCCAGTCCTTTCTTAGTTGGCTTGCTAACACCAAATATTGAAACTTACACAGATTTATTTGTGAGTGGAGATCAATTTGAGGGAATGTTAATTGATAAAATTTATCAATATTAGAGGCATGCTTTTATTTTTTTTAAATGTTAGATGTGAATTTAATAATCTTATAGCATTTTTTTGATGGCTGAAGAGGGGAGTGCGAGGGGCGGCAGCGCAACAGGCGATTTGCAAACAACCCTAGAAGATGACGGCGAGGGGACAAGAAATAAGGATCCTAGATCCATACCAACATCCAACTCGACCAGATCGATGGGTCAGGTGAGTCTGTAGAAGGTTGGTATTAATCTCACGTATAAGGGGATGAGAGGGGGAACCCTAATGAGAAGACGGATGATACTAACCAGATGGAGGTGGACCAGAGCACACACGAGCCAAGACAAAATCCTTCAAACAAGCCGTGACAGGCAACAACGGCATCGCAGCAACAGATCCTTTCTTTATAGATGACAAACCGGAGGAGATCGTCAACCCTGAAGGCATCAAACTTTTCTATGAGAGAGGATTCCCTGAAATCTATGTAGCCCCTGAAGCAGAAGAAATAATGAGCAAGCCTTTCAAATATGCAGTCATTGTAAAACTCATCGACAGACATGTTGGATTCCTAACCATGGCTGAAAGACTAAAGCTGCTCTGGCAACTGGCGGGCCATTTTGAACTCTATGAACTTGTTGAGCAACATTATGTGGTGCAATTTTACAACAGAGTGGACCAAGAAAATTCCCTAACAAAGCGGTCGTGGTCCTTGTTTGGTAGCTATCTTGTAGTTTGGCCTTGGGATGGGTACTTCGAACCTTCCAAGGGCCTCACAAGCCATCTAGTAACATGGATTCGAGTAATTGGACTCCCAATCCATTACTACAATTAAGAAATGTTCTAGAGAATAGGTGAAGTTGTTAGGCGGCTTGTGAGAGTCGATGATCACTCTACTAATCACACTAGAAGCAGGTTTGTGAGGCTGGCTATTGAAATGGAAATGTCTAAGCCTATCCAACCGGAAATTTTGATCAATGGTCCTGAATACAAGATTGAATATGAATCACTATCGATCATGTGTCTCAAGTGTAGGAAGCTTGGACACGATGTGGCTGACTGCAAGGGACCCAATAAAGAACCAGAAAAACCTAACACTGACCCATCTGAGGATGATGCAGGAGTCTGATGGATGGTGGAGGAAGAGAAATAGCAAGTCTATTATGGGAAAAATGTCATTACTCGAAGGCCACAACGTAACAAAGAAAACTAAAAGAAAAACCAGACCAAGGGATTGGCAAACAAATTCCAAGCCCTAGATGAGGATGAATAAGGAATCATTATCACTGCAGAGGACAAGAACAATGATCAATCGGATCCAACCACTCAAGAGGACACTCATGGACCAAAGATCTGGAGGACGAAATAGAGAAGGAATGAGGACATTGACGTCTCATCGAAGAATAGAACTGAGATTCCACCTATAAATGATGAAGGCCAACCTAGGCAGGAAGCATCATCCCAACCCAACCCTATCCCCACTCACATAGTGGTTAAACCTGTGGGCAATGAAGTCATCACTGACAGACTAGATGATGCCACTACAGAAAAGAATACAGATGTCCCTAGCACTAATAAGGAAGGTGAAGTTATTATAGACAGCAATAAAGCCAGTGAAGGGGCAAAGAAACCAGCACTTCCTTGCAGGAAAGCCAAAGAAAAGGAGAACCAACTGGGCACAGGTAGCCCACATAGTCCATATGTAACAAGGAATAGAACAAGAAGACGCCCTGAAGCTAGCGAGGGAGGCACTTCCTTCTCCAAATACACCCCTCTCTTTCTTTATGATTAATACAATAGCTTGGAACATTCAGGGTGCTGGCAAGAAGAAGGCCAGACAATTCCTCAAACACCTCGTGGCTAAACATAAAGTCAAGCTTGTCTCTATAACTGAACCTCATATATCTGGTAAAGAAGCGCAAAGTGCTATTAAAGACATTGGTTTCTCTAGCTCTCATAGAGTAGAGGCCAATGGTTTCTCAGGAAGGATTTGGATTCTATGGAATGAAGACGAGTGTGATGTACAGATCCTCCAAAGTCACAAATACTTTATTCATTGCAGCATTGACAGTAACACCTTTTGTACCTTCGTCTACACTTCACCTAGCCCCAGGGGATGCCCTATTCTCTGGGAACATTTGATTCGGCTGAGTCAGTCCATCACCATGCCTTGGATCACTATGGGGGGACTTCAACTGTATGCTCAATCCTGATGAGAAACTGGGCAGCAACAGATTTAATGTATGCAAAGTAGTACAGTTTAGTAATGCCATCCTTCAAGTCGGCCTCACTGACCTCGGTAGCACAGGCTATGCATTTACTTATAAGAAAGGCCTCCTCCATGAAAGAATTGAAAGAGATTTGGCCAATAGGGAGTGGATACAAAAGTATCCCACCTTCATCTGTGAAAATTTACCCCGGTTCGGCTCAGACCACAATCCAATAACTATGCTTAACTCTTCTGCCCTGATGCAACCCGTAAGATTCAAAACTCAAGCATCATGGAACAAATACCCAAACTTCCACAATCTTCTTGAACTTCACTGGAACCCCAACGTTCAGTTTCATACCACACTTCAACAACCAAAACCCTACATATCAAAGAGGGACACCAACACCAGACATCTCAATGGCAAAGCCAAGCAAAAACTCATCTCTAGAATAACCCATCTGCAACGTATGCTGGAAAGAAACTACACTGAGGAGTATGATTGTGAATGCCTGAATCTTGAAAGCAAGCTTGAAGAGTTCCTTGCGAGAGAAGAGGAAGATTGGAAGCAGAAGAGTCACATCAACTGGCTCGTTGAGGGGGACAACAACATGAGATTTTGTCATACTTATGTCAACAACTGAAGAAGAATTAACAACATCAAAAGCCTGCAAAATAACCAAGGAGAGTGGCTGGTGAATGTATCTGATCTCAAGACATAAGTGTCCAACCACTTTGAAGAGATGTTTACAAAGAACCATCCCCCAACAATAGTAGTTTGACTAGTGGGATCACTTTCATAGTAGGGGTCATGCGCAATCAACACAAAAAATCAGATTCTCGAACACCGTGTGTGAGCAACCCTCAATGAGAAATAGGGGATTCATTCTCTCTCTTAGAGTCAGGGAGTATGAGGTGCGGTAGTGTTTCGAATACAATTGGTAATTATTGAATAACATTTACGAAGAATTGTCAGCATACCCTTTCAAAGGCACAGGCCCCGATGGAACTTATATGTACTTCATCAAATCAAACTAGAAGAGTCTTAGGAATCCTACTCTTCTTTCTACAAGAATTATGCTTAATGGAAATGACATTCTAGACACTATGGTAGATTTAAGCATTGTCCTTATACCTAAAGTGAAGCACCCTACCAGCTGCAGTCAGCTCAGACCCATTACACTAAAAAATGCAGGCCTCAAATTGGCATCAAAAGTCATTGTTGGAAGAGTAAAAAAACATATTGTTCAACGGGTGTCACATGAGTAATCCAGCTTCATACCTAGAATATGCATAGCTGACAATATCATGATTGTCCAGGAGATCATCCATAATCTCAGGCACAAATCTAGTGCCCCCTATATGGCTATAAAGGTCGACCTCTCAAAGGCTTACGACCGGATGTCTTGGAAATTCATTGAGCACACGCACAACCAGATGACCTGGCCCCCCAATATTAAATCCTACATTCTAAAGTCCCTCTCTATGGGTAGAACGAGTGTCATATTCAATGGCGAATTTCTTCCTGTCTTCAAGACGTCTAGAGGTCTCCAGCAAGGAGACCCACTATCCCCCTACTTATTTTTCCTCTGCATGGAACGCCTGACTCAACTAATCAAGTACTACGTCGAAGCCAAGAAATGGACCCCTATTAAGCTATGCCAATAGGGTCTACATATATCTCACATCAACTTTGCAGATGACATAGTCATCTTTGCCAACACATCCCTAGAACAAATCTCTACTATCAACCAATGCTTTAAGATGTTTGAAGAAGCTTTGGGGCAAAAGATCTCCATTGATAAATCGAAATTTTTTTTCACTTCCTCTATCAATAGATCAACTAGGTCAGCAATATGTAGGGCCAGTGGGATCATGGAAACTGACAATCTCGATAAATATTTGGGTGTCCCTCTCCTACATAAAAGAGTTAATAAACAAACTTATTCTTTTCTTTCCAATAGTATGGAGGCAAGGGTTAATGGTTGGACAGCAAAAACACTCTCCATGGCAGGGCGAATATGCCTGGCTAAATCAGTGCTGACTTCCCTATCTACATATGTTATGCAAACGTCTCCAATTGCGAAACCTATTTGCACTAAACTCGACAAGATCATTCACAAGTTCATTTGGGGCGGATGTCAAAATGATTATCTAGTGTCCTTGTTTGCATGGAATAAAGTTTTCACTAGCACCAATAATGGTAGTCTGGGAATCAAATCCATGGAGGATTGGAACAAAGCTCTCATCAGGAAAAATTCATGGAAGCTTCTAAACAATAAAAACTCTCTCTGGGTCAAGGGACTGAACCAAAAGTACAAGAGCTTCAACGAGCATTCTCGCAGCCGAGTGACACCCTTTTGGAGAAGCATTTAGTCATGGTTGCACTTTGTCAAAGATAACTGTATTAAAATGATCAACAACGGTGAGTCCACCTTAGTTTGGATGGACTACTAGGTTCCAAGTTATAGAGATTTGCAATCACACTACTCCACACCTATCTGTAATCAAGTTCTCGACCTCACAATTGGATGCTTACGTAACCTTGATGGCAATTGGGATAAGGATTTCTTTCTTAACTATCTTCTAGATTACTGTGTCGATCATATCATCGACCTTCCTGACCCAGCTGGGAGCAAAGGCGAAGATACATGGATCTAGCTTCATGATGAGAGTGGATCCTACACCACTTCCTTCACTTATGATATTATCCATGCTGACATCCAGTACCCTATCAACAATACTTGACCTACTATATGGAAGCCACAGATACCTAGTAAAATTAAGGTGTTCATTCGGCTCGTAGATCATGAAGCAATTATGACTAATGGGAGGCTCAAGCAATGGACCTTCACTGATAGCGCCATCTATCCTAGATGTGAGGAACAAGAGGAAGATACTCTTCATGCTCTATGGCTCTGCCCTTATGCAAGAGAAATTTGGTTTAAGACGAACATCAACATCAAAGTCAATTTGCAAAATACCTCAGTTCAACAGTGGCTCATGAACCATCTGCAAGGAAAGGAGACAGACATTATCAACTTTACTACCACCTGTTGGACCATTTGGAAAGCAAGGAACAACACAGTGTTTGATAACGCTCATGTTAGCATTGCTAAGCAACTTGTTCAAATTGACAACATCTGCATCAACATCTCTAAGAGAAGACTTATGAATGCTCAGGTTAAATACGATAATATTGAGGATGACAATGATGCAACCGGTGTGCCTAATGAACACAATATTGTGTATGTAGACGTTGCTGTCAAAGGCAAGCAGGCGGCTATCACTATGACTACACTGAATGAGAACAAGATATGGATCAGAGGATCGGCTATACGCATCCATGTTGAATCAGTGAAAGAAGCTGAAATATGGGCAATAGATTTTGCTCTAAGAATCAATAATGAAGCTATAGCGGGACATGCATCTATTGTTACTGACAACTCCAAAGCTATTAAAGCTATTGATGGGCCTCCAGAGAAATTCCCAGCCTTTAACACTTGGATCCATTTCATTCATAATATTCTCAATGAGAACCCAGAGTTATAGATCATTAATATCCCTAGAGAGTATAACATGTTGGATGATGCTCTATCCAAACACCACATAAAAACTATAAGGAAGGTCGTACCTATACAGACCCTCCTGTCGACCCTGTGGGTCACCCTATCCCCTATCCCCTCTGTAATGGTAGGACTCCTACCAAGTTATGTTTCATAGCTAACAATGTTTAAATCTTAGTTTTATGCCTGCAAGAGGAGGGCGGGTTGAATAAAAGAGCCTCCTGACTTCCCTAAAAAAATAATCTTATATTTCCTTGTTTGACTATCTTTTATATGACATTTTTTTGTATGGCATCTGATCATGAGTATGATGAGCGTGATGATAATTTCTATGAGGATGCACAACATCCTAATTATACTAGTGTAAGTTGTGAATTGTTTTATTAACGCTTTGTGCATATAACAATATGTCTATCTTGTTGTATCACATTTAATAAGTTATATTTGTTTATGACCTATATGTGTTTTTTTGTCAATTTTAGATTGAGGATGTATGTCATGAGGATCTTTTTCAGCATCATGAGCAACATAAAAAATAAAAAATAAGATGCACTGCCATGATAAAAACTTTGATACAACAAATGGGTAACGAACCAAATTTGATCGTTGAGTTTGATCATGCATAAAATCCTATTAGAAAGAACCATAGCTCTTTTGTTTCATATCTTATTTGTAGCCATTGCAATATATCAGTAGAATCTTGGCATAAAATTGATAAAATAAAGAGAGACTTCATATGGAAAGAACTATTTGTGAGATATTATCATTTGCGATTTTGTTTTTAAAACTACTTACAATTCTATTTCTACAGATATCCTATTAAGTATATGAAATTTTCCAGAGCATATTTTGACTTGTATGAAATCTGTATCCCAAAAAGGTGATGCAACGCTATAGGAGGATATGAGGAATTATAGAAAAAATATGACAAGGCTATACATATGTGAGGCTGAGAAGAGGAAGATGTCAGTCACTAAGAAATAGAGATATCTTGATCGGGCAACGTGGGAGGTGTTTGTTGCTATGAAAAACATTGATGAATTCAAGGTATTAAGCCTCACTCCCTATTTTGAATACATTCTTGTGAATTCTTTGTTTTACCTTGAAAAAATAGGTTATGTTTTACTTACCAATTACTATTGATGATTGTTACTAACCAGGATGCAAGTGATGCTCAAAGGCAAATGCGTCCAAAAAATGTGCACAACCACATAACGAGTCGAGGTGGCTATGCAATTCTTCGCCAAAAGCTACTCCAGGTATCTTCTTCTCAGTATCCTACTCCTAGGACTATTGAGTCCTTGAGTACACAATTGAACCTCTACTTTACTATGATATATGGATAGCTGGGAGGCAATCCAAATTTGGAAAAATAACCAACCCCGCAACTATTGAGGCGACTGCAAAAACGGTAAAATTTAACTCTCATAGCATTTAGGATTGATGATTGTTACTATTTTACTTACTAATTACTATTGATGATGAGTAGTGGGAGCTCCACGAGCAAAGGAAACATGGAAAGTTCATCCTGAAGGCACAAGGGATGAATTGACAGTTGCTCTAGGTAACCCAGAGCATCCTGAATGTGTTATTACTGCAGGCATTGGTGTGGGTATAAGATCGTTCTTTGGGCCATCATAGTGTAAATCTGTCCAGAAAGGGGGATTCTTAATAGAGGGGGTAAAAGAGTTGATTGAAATGGGAATTTAAGAAGAAATGAGCCAATGGATACCTTCTTAGTCGGCCGCTCAGACAGTACGAGCTGCACCACCCCACTCTTCATATGAGGTGGACCCCCTATGATAAAGTTGGTTGGGAGTAATCCTGCGAACCCAACACCTAGAATGTCCATTATGAGTATTTTTGTGACATAGTAGTCTTTTCAAGATGATATGTTTAGGTATATATATAAAACTCTACCCGAATTTGTAGGGGTTGAGGCCATGCCATGTAAAATTATAAGAATATATTGTTGTTGTGGGTGAGGCTTACCCACCCCTTATAGTTTCCATGCTTCATTATGTTCCATTACCCATCGATGCAGTTCTTGTATGCCTGAGGCTTTTCTTCAAAGCTTGGAACACTAGTAAAGAAATGACATCTAAGTCACCTTTGATGGCGTCAATTGTAAAAAAAACTGACGCCATAGTACAATGACATCGGTTATATAAGACAACTGTCACCAAATGTGAAGTCCTACCGATTTAGAAAAGACACGGGTACCACTTTTACTTCAACGTCAATTTTGTATAATAGAAACCAACGTCTAAAATTACCTGTGAAATATAATTTTCTATGGAAAAAAATTTGCCTCCAAAATTTTCAATACTGCTTCAATTTTTCTCAAACTGATGACACATGTTTCGCGCCATGTCCCCACAAAAAAATGTATCCCCTCATTAGTCATTGTCTATTTCAAAAATCTGAAAACTAATCACCCTTCGCGAGACAATTTTTTTAAGGGGATAGGTCTATTGTGTTAGTTTTTTAATAGAAATCGATGACTGGGTGATTTTGTGCCTTCTCAGTGCAAAAATATTTCCCCCTCCCCCAATTTCTCCTTCATCATCGATTTTTATTGCAAAACTGAAAACTATGGCATAACATTAGACATCAATTTTTCTGTTGGTAACCGACGACTATGTTAGACTATTTTTTTGGTTTAGGAGTTAGTTGTCATTTTATCTCTAGCAACCGACGACTAAGGGTTTAATAGTACCTACACAAATAAAAACTTTTCCCCATTCTCTGTTTCATCGCTATTTCTACCTTGATCTCTAGAAATTTTGGTGATTCCACCACCACTCCTGCCGTTCATCCTCTGCTTGCCAGTTCTCAACACTCACCACCGCTATCATTCTTCCTCCACTTGCCACTGTCATTCTTCTTCCGCTCGCCACTGTCGTTCTTCCCCCATATCTGGAGGAGTTGTTGCTACTAGTTTGGGAGGGGGAGGACACGATCTAGTTTGGGCTTGAGCTATCCACCGCCACCTAGTGAGCTTTGGTCAGAGCATTTACTAGTAATATTACGTGCCTTCTTCCCCTACTTCTAGGTAAGGGAGCTCCCTTATGCCACCATGTCACCCATGGCCAACTAATACAATGTGATTCACTTTCTACATTACTCCTTGTTGTTTTGTTTCATAGATTAATTGTTGGATGTATGTTCATGAATATGACCCTTAAAGATGGTTAATATTACATATCCCCCAACAACCAAATATTGTAGTTACCTTGTTGAAAGTGAATCATTTTTTATGGTTAGTTCCTTATTTATCCTGCATTGATTAGTGTTAATTAGGATTGATATATCTTAGTTAGTATAATTTGCCTTCTTTCCTTAGTTTATTGACCTTAATTTCTAGTTTACCTTAGGTCATATATCCATCCCAAGGTCATGAATAATTTCAGCCTTGATGATGAACATGCTTGTACATTGGAGATGTTGAAATCAATGTTAGCCAATATGGTACCTAGACTAGGGTATGATTAAGATTACCATATGTTGTTGTTGTAAATCAACTCAAATTAGGGTGCCTAATCTAGTTCTCTTAATTAATATTAATGTTTACTTTCTCTCTTGATTAACTAATCCAAATGGAAAAATGAATTGAATTAAATGATGTTACATAAAACCTAGGATATGAACAATGAAACTAGCATCGTAGGTATATGTGTTTTGTTGGCCTAGAAACCCATATGAGATTTACTCATTAGGAGTAAATCTTGGATATTCGGGGACATTTCTTGAACACTTAATCTCAATTAGGATGTAAGTATATAATGTACATTTGGTTTTCATGGTGTTTCATCAGCACTTCCCCGTTTGTTCTCTAAGTACAAATGTCGGTGGGCATTTGCCCATGTACATCGGTGTACTTGGAGAATTGTTGGGAAATGTTGTCAAAATTTTCTTGAAAACTGAATACACATTATACACTTACTAGTGAGATTAGGTGTTCAAGAATGGGATAGGTGGTACACACATTCATTACTAAACCCTAAACCCTAAACCCTAATCTTTTAACCCTAAACCCTAATCTTTCAATCCATATCCCTAAATCTAAAACAATAAACCCTAATCCATCAGTAAATCCTTCACTTAATATGTAAACCCTAAACCCTAATCTTTAAATCCATATCCCTAAATCTAAAACAATAAACCCTAATCCATCAGTAAATCCTTCACTTAATATGTAAACCCTAAACCCTAATACTTATTTTCTCTTTGATCATAGAATTGATAGATCATGGATGTCCATTCCAAATCGCTGAACCCCAGAGTTTATTGCTGGTCTGGATCAGTTTATTAGATTTGTGGAGGAACATAGGAAACAACATGTAGATAGGTTCTATTGTCCATGCATGCATTGTGGCAACAACTTGAAAGTCAGCACTGGTGACAAAATCAAAAGTCATGTCATGTGCAATGGGATTGCATAAAGCTATATAGATTGGTATTGGCATAGAGAGATTTCAAATCTGAGATCAGTAGATGTCAATAGCAGTGCTTGTTTTGAACAAGAAATTTACACCGATGACGTAGATGTGGATGAACTGATTCTAATAGACATCATTAATGTGATGATGGATAATTATTGGATAGTGCACATTGATTCACCTTCCTTGTTTAGGAACATTGTGCATGATACTGAGAGACAGTTATACCCAGGTTGTACTAAGTTTATGAAGCTGAGTGTTGTGTTGAGATTGTATAATTTGAAGGCTAATAATAGATGGAGTGACAAAAGCTTCACGACATTGTTGTCTTTGTTGAAAGAAATTCTTCCTGAAGGAAACGAGCTTCCAATATCAACAAATGAGTTAAAGAAAATCTTATGCCTAATGGGAATGAAGGCTAAGAAGATACATGCATGCCCAAATGATTGTGTATTATTCCAAAAGGACTATGTTGATTTGAAAGATTGTCCAAAATGTGGGGTGTCAAGGTATACAATGATGACTTCGAGAAGTCCAAAACTGTCTCTCCTATCAAGGTGATGTGGTATCAACCTATAATACCATGGTTTCAAGGCTTTTTTGCCAATCTGATAGACATGGACAATTTAAGGTGGCATGCAAAGGTTAAGAAAAATAATGATGGGATCCTATTACATGCGACTAATTTCCCACAGTGGAAGAAGATTGATTTCTTGTATCCTGAATTTGGTGAAGAAGTTAGGAATCAAAGACTTGGGCTTTGTAATGATGTGATGAATCCGGACGGCACATTGAGAAGTCAACATAGCACTTGGCATGTTATGCTTGTTATATACAATATTCCTCCCCAGTTGTGTATGAAAAATAAGTACGTTATGTTGTCGTTGTTGATATTGGGCCCTAAACAACCTAGAAATGATATTGATGTTTATCTTGAATCTCTGATTGATGACTTAAAGAAACTCTGGTGTAAAGGTGTGATGATCTATGATGCTTCACGTAGAGAGACATTTCATTTGCATGCTATGTTGTTTTGCACTATTAATGACTTTCCAACATATGGGAATTTTTCTGGATATAGTGTAAAAGGATCCAAAGCATGCCCTATATGTGAAGAGAACACTAGTTCAATATGACTAAAACGTGGTCACAAGATTGTAAATTTTGGTCATCGAAGGTTTCTTCTAAAATTCCATCTATATCGAAGGTTGTACAAAGCATTCAATGGATGGAATGAGGAACAGAGTGCCCCTAAACCTATACTAGGGGAGGTTGTTTATGAGAGAGTAAAAGACTTTGTCAATGAATTTGGTAAGAGATCACAATGTACCATTCTCATACAAAGTGACAAATCTTTATTCAAGAAGAAGTCAATATTTTGGGATCTTCCTTATTGGATTATTTAGTAGTTAGGAATTGTATTGATGTCATGCATGTTGAGAAAAATGTATGTGATAGTGTCATTGGTACTCTATTGAATATACTAGTAAGACAAAAGATGGCATCAAATCTAGAATGGACCTATGTGAAATGGGAATAAGAAAAAAATTAACAAAAGTAGTTTGTAGTGATTGGAGAACATATTTACGGCTTGCTTGTTACACGTTGTCTAGAAAGGAGAAGAAAGCTTTTCATGAGTGCTTGGTTAATGTTAAGGTACCACAAGGTTACTCTTCCAACATCTGTATATTGGTATCAATGAAATATCTGAAGTTAATAGGTCTTAAATCTCATGATTGTCAAACTCTAATGCAACAAATATTGCCCATGGCAATTCGATCTATACTGCCGAAGCATGTAATGTTTGCAATCACTAGACTTTGTTTCTTCTTCAATAGTCTATACAGTAAAGTTATTGATCCTGAGAATCTCAATAAGTTGCAAAGAGAAGTGGTTTTTACCCTATGTCAAATTGAAATGTATTTTCCTCCTTTATTCTTTGATATCATGGTACATCTTGTTGTCCAAATGACTAGGGAAGTGAAAATATTATGACCAATTTTCTTGCACTGGATGTATCCTTTTAAATAATACATGAGTGGAGTTTTTAAAGATGATGTTCGAAATCGTTATCGGCCTGAAGGGAGTGTTATTGTGGGTTATGTGGTGATAGAGGTTATGGATTTTTTTGATGACTTTCTGAGTGGTAGTGACACTCCTATAAATGACAAGAATATTGAGGATAATTTTGGCAAAGGGACTATAGGAGCACAAATGAAAGTAATCAGTCATGAGCTATGGGAACAAGCTCACTTGTATATTTTACACAACATTGATGAAGTGAATGTTTATATCACAGAACATACCAATTTCATCAAGAAATAATATCCTCGAGCCAATTAATGTGTCTTTCTAGAGAGCATAACATGACATTTATTAAGTGGTTTAAAGATAAAGTCTTACATCAACTATCTCAAACACCACATATTATTGTTGAAAATATCAAATGCCCCACCTTGAAACCAAAAATGAATGTTATGTCTTATGCAGAGTTTGACATAAATGGATTCTTATATTTCACAAAGCATCAAGATGATAATAGCATCATCCCAAATAGTGGGTCACCCTTCAAGCGTCTTGATTGTTTTTTCTAGTACAAAAGATAAGAGTCCACATGAAGCTAAAATGTCATATTATGGTGTCGTTGAAGACATATGGGAGTTTGACTACATAGATTTCATAATTCCACTCTTTAAGTGTAATTGGGTTGGTAAAACCAAAGGAGTTATAATGGATGAATTGGGTTTCACATTAGTCAATTTGGAAAAGATTGCGAGAAGGGTGAACCATTCATATTGGTATTGCAGGAGAAATAAGTATTTTATATCGATGATCCTACAAATAAAAAATGGTTGGTTGTCCTTCATGGTAAGATATAGTTCATTAAAGGTCATATAGATGAAGAAGAGTACTATGTTAAGTATGATGACTCCAGGCCATTCTCAGTTGGCTAGCCAACACCAAATACTTCTTCGAAGAAGTATCCACTGCCATATGAACACCCCGATGCTGAGACGATAGATGAAGTTGAAGGTGACATGGTCGCATGGCCCATAGAGGGAGTTATCTAAATTGATCATGATGTATGGTAAATTTACATTACATTTGTATATGTATATACATGAAAATTAATATGAAATTATATATATGTAGGATAGGGCCTAAGAAACCCCTTAGAGCTCATCCTCCTCCACCTCCACCTCCTCCTCAATCACATGGTTGTCTTGCACAAGACCTATTCGAATCGATAAGTCCTCAATGCAGGGGTATAGAACTATTTATATGAGAACATGAAGAAGATTTGCTTATAATGGTTTCTATTAAGGAGGACAATGTAGGTCAACATTATGATATTAGTATATTTCTACAAGATGTTTTGGAGTTGTTTCATTTTACTTAGTTTAATACATCTGCAATAGAACTTTAAATATGGTGAGACGTTATATAGCTACATACCTCATTTTATATAAGGTGATTTACTTTTTTATATATTAATGTATACATGATATATTTTTTGCAACCATTTACGTAGGGTCTATACAGAATTTTCAATGACCCATGTGGGACTTTTAGTTTCATCCTTGATTAGTCGTTTAATTAAATACCTTGCATCTGTTACCCTATACTGCTCTATTTCATTTAATATTTTGGTAAAAAGAAAAAGAGTGTGATATTAGCTCCATATAATGTTGGGTAATTTTACTTACTTTTCTTATAATTTTGACTTAAGAAATTACATTTCATTGTGGATTTAAGTTATATTTTTTGGCATTTATCACTCAGGAATAACCATTGGGTCTGATTGGTTGTTATCCCTGTAAAGCTAACTATTTATTATCTAGTTCCTAAGGCTGACAAAATAAATGATGGGGGACATGATTTGAAAAATACATTATGCACATGAGTAAATTGTTATATTTATATCTGTAGCATATATATTACATGACTATTTACTAATGTCAATTCAATGTGTTACATTCATGTATAGGGCTATAAAATGTTTTAAAAACTAGAGGAAAGGTGGACATGAAAAAGAAAGTGATAGTTTGGGATAATGTTGAGGTATTTTTCTGAATCCAATGCATATTTATGCCAACTATGCTTACTTTTATTTATTGATGTTTTGTATGTTGAAATTTATAGTGTTAGTACAAGACAATAGTTGGGCATGCACATACTATGTGATGTGGAATATGGACATGATTGTCAGATATGCGACATTAGACATCGATGAGATATATAATGTAATCCATACATATAGCCTTGATCATCATAAGTGTGTAGTCTCATTATATAATATGAACATAGCAAACTAATTAATTATATATGTCATTCTGCTTGCAAGTGATTAAAAAATGACCAATACATGAGAAAAGCTACTAGACGTACACATGGCCTATACAAGAGAAAAACTAGATGAGACACAAGAACAATGGGCAAAAGCATTCGAAAGGGAAGTGAACTTTGAATTTCTTGGGATGAAGAAGATGAAGAATAACTTTGAATTCTATTATCCATGTGGTGCTTATGACTTCTTGCAACTCTAAATTTGATGCATGCATATGTGAATGATGATCTATATATACATACATGTGTGTGAATGTGAAGATGAATATATGAATGAATGTTTCTACATGTCATGAGAATGAAATTGGTATATATCTAAATGAAGTAACATGTGTTTGAATGAATGTGAAGATGTATGAATTATGATTGCACATGTGATGAAATGGAATTGGAGAATGAATAAAATTATATTCATATATATTATGTTTGTTATTGCAGGTTTAGGGGCCTATTGTTAAGCTGAACTCACATGATGTTGTTAACCTACAATTCAGAACTAAATTGTAGGTTCTATATCCTGCTGATCATCTAGGCAGTAAGCTACAGACCTTCCATTTATAAAAATCAAAACTTAGTCGTCAGTTGTATCAAAAAAATGACAGGATAGGACTAAGTTGTTGGTTTTATTAAAATAACTGAAATTAAAGGAAAAAACCAAAACAGTCGTGATGAACATCACGACCTTAGTGGGTAGGATGTCATAGTCGTCAGTTGTTAGATATAACTATCACTTTACATCAAAATTGTCAGTTATTTTGGGATGCAACCTACACTGTACAACATGATAGGTGTCAGTTTATTACCAACCAGTGATGTAGGATCCTTTACCAGTTATGAATGTGACAAGGTATGGCTCTTTTGGTGTTGGTTTTTGGCATGCAACCGACTCCTAGGACCCCAATTTGTGTTGCTTTCATTTTTGCACACAACTGACATTGGATCTCTGGTGTCAATACTGCCTTCCCCGAAGAGTCGATGTATTAGACTTGTGTCTATAGTGTCGCCCACTTAGGTGTCAATTTTTAACTGACATTATAGGGTTGTTTTAACTGACGCCAAAAATGGTTTTTGTACTAGTGTTTGCATTAGTATGGCCATAACCATCACTCATATTTTATGATTGTGGGTTTCATTTGTGGATATAGTATGTATATAATACAAATTATACAAATGTGGTGATTGGATATGTATAGTAATTCATATATAAATAAAATGCCTCAATAAACTATTAAGACATAGAAGGTTTCCATAAAAAACACACATAAAAATATTGATCAACCAAGCATGGGAATGCCAAGTATGGTGTGTTGTCTATCTCATGAAAGTGTGATGGTAGTTCTGTTGGCCTTCCAATCAGGGTGCATTTCTAAAGTGTTAGATTTTAGAACAGACTTAACTAGGTAACCTTAATGCATTTAAGTGCCTAGAAGCATACAAATGGAATATGACAAGGAGTTGTGCATATCATCTATCTAAGAATTGTATAAGATGCGATTGGAACATGTTACCTACCTTGATAACTGGTTATGGATGTCGACATTGATTGGGTAATAACTTAATTATTTTAGATCTTGGCTCATTAAAATGTTGTGCGCTGCTATATTTTGAATTGATATTGCGGGTTATCAATTTGGAAAAATATAATGGGAGCGATAATTAATTAAAGGATTAATTAATATATTTAATATTTTAGATAAATTGAAAAGTGGTTTGACAAATGCAACTTTTATTGTAGAAACAAATGGAAGACACTAATAGGTTTTCATTGTGATTATTCCTTCAAAAGGTCAAACTAAATGGGAATAACTTCAATGAATGGTTCAGGATGTTGGGTTGTTATCACTGAAGAGTGCAAGCTCTATATCCTGGAGATACCAAAGCCAGATGAATATGCTCCCCACCACGCCTAAGGCTGGAGGGGATGCTTACAAGAAGAATTCCAAATATGTCATAGATTTGAATTGTTTGATGCTATGCTCAATTAACTATTAGTTGTAGAACACATATTTTAGGATCAGACAACACAAGGGAAACATGATATCTCAAAGGCATTGTTTAAGTGCAACATGGTAGAGAGAGATCCAGTGGAGCCCCATGTGCTTAGGTTGATTAGGTAAGTGGAGAACCTAGCGAGACTGGCATTTACCTTAGGAAAATAGTTGGCCATGGATGCGATTATGAAGTCATTTCTAGAATCATATAGCCAATTCATGATCTACAACATGAACAATTTTGACAAGCTGTTATCAGAATTACTTGGCATGTTGAGAATTTTTGAAGTGCAAATGAAGAAAGACAATTCTAAATCTGTGATGATGATCAACAGAGGAAAAGGGAAGTCTAAGGGTGAAGGCAAGGCCAAGAGAGTTAAAAAGCCAGCCAGAAACCCAAGTCATGTACACTTAAAGCAAAGTGAGGAGTGAGCAAGGAAGGGAAGTGTCACCACTAGCACCATCATGAAAAATGGAAAGGCAATTTTCCTCTTTATATAGAGGAACTCAAGAATAAGAAGCAGTATATAGAGATATCCACTTCAAGATCCAAGAAGAAATAAGCTAGATAAGGTGGAACTGTGTAGAGCAAGCGTTGCTGCCACTACAATTGGAACCTATCATTTATCTCAGTGCAATGTGCATGTAATAGAATTAGTGAATTTCTATTATGTACTTTCTGTTACTAGATACATTATATATGTATCTTGTTTGAACAATAGTATCATGAATGATTAATGTTTTATTTTAAATATAAGGTCTTTTATGGTAGTGCACCAATGTCTCACACTCTATATTCGATAATTCTAGAGACAAGTATGTATAACATACATACTAATTGACTTTATGACTCAAATGATATGTACGTATAGCATTGTCGTCTAGGGCACAAAAATAAAGAACATATTTCTACAATAAAAGAGGATGGTCATCTAGACTCTTTTGGTTTCAAACCAATAATGACATGCAACTCTTGTTTGTTGGGCAAGATGAAAAAATCTCCTTTTGCTAGAAATAGTGAGAGAGCGAGTGATCTATTAGTACTCGTACATACTGATATACGTAGACCTTTTATAACAAATCCTAAAGGTGTTTATTAGTCTCAAAATACTTTGATACGATCAATTTGGAGAATACTTGAACCAAGAGGTTGAGGAACTTATGTGAGACTATGACATTATACCATAATGAAATCCACCTAAAACATAATGATGTATCAGATTGAAGGAATGATACCATGTTGTGATCATCAATAAGTCTAGCTAATCTTTTGACTTCCTTCAAGGAATATGATTTATAAACTGCAATGTTTATACTAAACTGTGTACCATCTAAAGTGATTTAAAAGACACCATATGAGATATGGCATGGCAAGTGTCCCAATATGTCTTTTATGAAGATTTGGAATGGGAAGATTACATGAGAAAATAGTTTTTTTTGTTGAAAAGATTGGCCCCAAATTATACAAACGTTATTTTATTTGATATACTAGGGAAACCAGAGGATATAACTTTTATATTTCATCCCAAAAAAAAGCGTTTGTTGCCAGAACGACTGTATTCCTAGAAAAGGAATATATTTCCAAAGGAATTAGTGGGATAAAAGTAGAAGTCATAAAGTTGAGACCAACTACAGAACATTAAACTTATGGAGGTATAGTAAAAATGAGAAAAATCACAAACTATTATGGAATCACAAGTTCCTCATGTAACATAAGGACCTCATAGATCTTGTAGGACACACCTTGATCCTAAAGGATTTGGATATCTTCTGACTCAAGAAGGCAGTGCATTGGTCTTAGACGATGAGCCAAAAATCTACCTTCATGCTATTGATGGACTAAAGTCAAAGAAATGGCTTGAGGCCATTGGATCTAAGATGGACCCCATTCACACCATCTAGGTATCACCTTAGTGGATCTACTTGAAGGGGTAAAACCTATATGGTGCAACTAGGTCTTCAAGAAGGAGACCAACATGGATGCAATGCATAAACCTATAAGGGCAGATTGGTTGCAAAGAGTTTCAAACAAGTTCAAGTGTTGAACATGACAAAATATTTTCACTAGTTTCATGGTTAAACCCATTAGGATCATGCTTGCCATTGCAATGTATTACGACTAAGAAATTTGGTAGATGGATCTTAAAATTGCATTCCTTAATAGAAAAATTCATGACGATGTGTGCATGAGACATCCTGAATGTTTTATAAATCCAGATAATGCAAATAAAGTATGTAAGCTACAAAGGTCAATCTATGGATTGAAGCAAGCATCTTAGAGCTGAAATCTTCAATTTGACAAAGAAGTCAATGAGTTTGACTTTAGTCAAAATAAAGATGAAAATTGTGTTTAAAAAAATGTTAGTGGGAGCATATTTGTATTCCACATGTTGATGGGGAATGAAACCCTTATCCTACAAATGATAAGAACATGAATGGGAAAGTACTTTCTCTATGAAGGACTTAGGCAAACCATCCTATATCTTAGGAAGTAAGATCTATAGAGATTGATCTAGAAGGCTTTCTAACCTAAGCAAGAGCAATACATTGGCAACATGCTAAATGGGTTCAACATGGAGGACT
This sequence comes from Alisma plantago-aquatica, assembly GCA_963693085.1. Taxonomy (NCBI): domain Eukaryota; kingdom Viridiplantae; phylum Streptophyta; class Magnoliopsida; order Alismatales; family Alismataceae; genus Alisma; species Alisma plantago-aquatica. Next base: position 876,764,138 of record OY856412.1, on the reverse strand, counting down.
CAAAGAGAGAATTTTTTTCTCTGATCCATGGAATTAGTCTCTGAAGATCTCAATGTCCCAGTTCTTGTAAAGAACAAGAACACATGAGTAAGATGGCATATGCATCTGATATTTTATCTATTATATATGTAATTATATTTAAACATCATGTTGTCTCTTATGTATTGGACATGATGAGTGGATATTAGTCAGATCCTAGTGAAGGTCACTAAACTATCATAAAGAACATCCTTAAGTACTTAAGAAGCACTAAGGATTAGTTACTTATTTATGGTAATAATGAACAGATCAATGTATATGATTACAATGATGAAAGCTTCCACAGTGACAAAGAATATTAACAATCACAATCTGAATTTTTGTTAGCCTTAACACATAATCATAAGCCAAAAAGTTCTGAGAAAGAGATAGTTGATGAAGTTCTAGAATAGAAGTTGAGCACCTTGTTATTTTAAACACATCATAAGATATGTTACAGATAAAGAATTTCATTTAGATGAACTTGTGGGAGGTTCCAACCATTGATAACACAATATAAATATTGTGATAACAATGTTGAGTTAATGGATAGGCAAAGGAAATCAGATAGCCTACTATGGAATTTCCATATCATATGAAAGATCATACATCAAGGATATGTGAAGACTTGCAAAATGTGAACTAGAAACATATATTTCTAGCCCGCTACAAAAGCACTTGAACATCAAAAACATGATGGACATGTTCAGGTCACTTGGAATAAGTTTTTTAGGTGATTGGCATAAAGTGTAAATGAGAGTCTGTTGGTATTTATGCCTGAAGAGACAATCATATGAGGATTATATTAGGGAATCATGTACTTGATTTGATGATGATAAAGGTAACATCATCTATTATGTTTGTCTCAATTATGAGATTATGACACAAACATGATGGATGTCTAAAGAATGATGTTAATCGATGACATATGGCTTCAGATCGAGGACCTGGATAATGAGATCATATGTATGATAAGAGTACATACATTCTTGTTATGTCCCTAGTCATATTATACTTTGGAAAAAAATAGACAACAACAACACATAAAATTAGAATGTGTGTTGACTGATGACAAAGTCGCATTAGTCATGATATAGGATATCAAGTCAAACACGTAGGTACATGTTAGAGAATAGGGTACCAGACATACCCAACTTGAGAGTGATACATGGAGACCATAGAATGGTATTCATAATCATCTCTTAAAGTGATAGTGGTAATTTTGATTCTTAGACCAAAAGTCACTACAATCATCATATGTTGTTTAATGAACTTTGACACCATCCAACTTGACCTTAAATAAGGGTTGCCATAAAGGTGGTGCTTGTGTAAATTGTAACACATGGGATTGACTATGAGTGATGTAGATGGCATTTCTTCTACCTATATGAGTTTATATCATGACCACTTGATAAGAAAGACTGAGAAATGTATGACCGTATTCATGTGACTCAATGTGACATGTGAGCTCACATGCATCTCATACAATCTTCTCTAGTTCAAGGAACATGGATTAAATGTAAAGAGGATGAAGATTCCATGCCTCATGTTCCATCTGGATAACATAAGAACAGGGACTATACGATCGTTGTAACACTAATTACAAATGTAGGTTAAAGTTGTTTTCCAGCTTTTTAATTATTTGGGTAGCAATGATGTTGTGATAACCTAGTTTTTCTCTCATTCAATTTAATGTACATCTTGACCCATTAGATGATCCATTTTGTTTTATAATTTCCCTCACCCCAATTAGATGACTTGCAATCATATTTTACTCAACTAATGAAATGGAGTTGAAAGAATGTCACCTTGTGCTTAATTACTATAGTTGAGTCCATAATTACACTTTTGAAAGTGTATTTATGACAATTGAGTGCCCTCAACATTATAACCTAGAATATAATATTTTAATATTAAAAGTATAGGATATTTTTTAACCAATGATAGAAATTTCATGTTAATGGGAGTTACGATTTGAGAGATATGAATTTTTAACGTTGTCAAAGAAACACATTTTAGAGATAGCTTAAACAACTCAATGATCTATGGTACTCCCTCTCGATCAATGACAAAGCTCCATTATGAAATAGTGGATCTGGCCACCAAGCGCTTGGATCGACTTGTGGTCTACAATGGCCCATTATCCAAGGGACACCTAGTTGTCTTGTACCTTGTGTTAGACAAGGTAAAAACAAGGTACATCTCTTTTACCTTAGGCAATATGAGCCACCTCCCTTCAAGTTTATATACACTTTGGCTTTTTATTTCTCCCCCTTTATATTACACCCTTTTTCCATGATAAATGACACTTGTTTACCTCCCACAAAGATCTCCGCCATCCATGGGCACTCCATCTCCAACAAGCTCCATGCTTCCAACATCGGCCACGACAGGCCGCACCTGAACCAACCCCTAGATCTGTGATCCCTAGAAAACCTCAATATATCACTTCTTTTCCCCTTTCGAATTCTATCGACCCATCGGTCATTCTTCTCCACCAGTGTCTATTATCGTGGTTGCATGCAGTGATGCAAGATCGCAATGCCAGGAAGGAGGAACAACAACTGCTAGATCTTGAGGGGCAACAAATTCCCTCAATCCAATGGTCTACTTGGAATCCACTGGACCACCCTCCTAGACTAAATGGCACTGGACAACCATACCACTCAGCCCACAAGCCCATATCCAAGAGAGTGCTTGCTCCTGCCACCCTCCTCGACCTTGGATCAAGATCTAATGGTTCTTATCTATTGTTTTCAAGGTAAACTTCAAAAATCATATCTTTTTTATGCTAGCTCCAAATAGAACTTCCAATATGTAAAATTGATTAGGAAAATTAGAATTACAAGATAAAAATACTTTCATAGTCTGTTTATGTTGGTATCTTAAACTGATATTACTAAATACATGCTATTGAAGACAATTTTATGATGTTGTGTGGTAGTAAATGCAAGATCTTGATATTTTATGCCTCCCAAAACTTGATGTTAGTCTAATCTCAGTTCTGGAACCTCTTTATGTATCAATATTCGAATATTATCCATCTTTTTATTCTAAAAGATTTTATGTTGTTAAAATGACCTAAAAACACTTTTATGCTAAAGATTAGTTCCTTAATGCCTAACCTTGATTGGATGTAACCTAAAACCATATTCTTGATCCAAATTAATAGCTTTTAATGCATGTTATACCAATATTCATATTTGTTCATACATGTACCCCTTTTTGACCTTATGATGTGAAATGAAATATGAAATGTGGCTTATGTAAACCTTATATATTAGATCTTGAACCTTGACCAAACATTGATCTAATGCTAGTTGAATCCATTATGTGACTTATAGATTAGTAATCCCACATATCTTTTACCCCTATTTCTATATTGATCATTCTTATACACTTATGTGACTAAATGCCCTAATATTGAGTTGAAGTGTAATCTAGTATGAATTATGATACTTGGGGTTATAATCTTATGAAAATCGTGCACTAATGGTCATCCATCTTACATAATGATACCTAATTAGTTGATTGGTGATGTTTATAATACCTAACTCAAGTAGGCCCCATCTATACTCAAAGGTGACAACCTTGCATGATAATGACCCAAACTGACTAGTTTGACTATGCTAATGCTTATATTTCTTGAATCATATGATCCTTCCATCTAAGATCATGAAACCTTAATCTTATGATCCCTAATATTAGTTGTGATGTGTCACCCTAAGTTCTCGATGAACCCATGATGTATAATATATCTTGATAGTGAACTTGCATGATTAGTTAGGATTTGAAATCTATGTTGAAGAAATGATACCTAGATCTAGGTGACACATACAATCACCATGATAATGATTAAAGAGGCTTAATCTTGTTTATATTATTCCTATTAAACCTATTCGTAATGTCAGGATCTCTATGATGACCTAATTTCCAATATCTAGTCAAGGTTGCTAGTTGTGGTACACGAAATCCAATGGTTGATTTTGTGCTCTACTCAAGATATGATTTATCCTCCTATTGGCAAGACTAGTGGTATTGAACTTGCTTGTATGTATGTACGCTGAAACTACTTGGAATTATATACTTGTTTGAGCTACTTGTTCCCTATGATTAGTACATTTGTTTTGCTTAAAATATGTTGAAAACCCCTTGAGCATAATTGAACTTGTTGATTATACAAACCTTATGCACCTTCTTGAACTCTAGGGATAAGGGCACAAGGCATCCTCATGGACCCTTCCATTTGGAAGCATGTCAAACCATAAAATGTTGTTTAGTATAATGGAAATGCACGTAAAACACATTTTCCTATTAATATGAAAGTCTTTAATGTTGTTTATTTCTTTCTTACCATTATATCAAGTTTTCCCAAACATATATGTTCCCTAAACCTGTGAATTTATGTAGTTTATAGCATACTCAACATAGTTGTGTTGATGTATACCCATTTATGATTTAGGTAACATGTACACTATGGCTCTTGATGTGATCGTTGCTTCTTCCATATTTTGATAATCTGATTCTCTTACTCTGATGAATGCAAATGGATTTCTTATGGGTTTACACATGGGACTAACATCTTGTGTCAAGTACTACTTTAGTTTCCATTATGTCATCTTGTCTCTTATCATGTTCTTGATTGTGGTTTTATTCATGCATATGCTATGTGATACATTCTAGGGACGGATGCCCAAGTCCACTCACTTTGGCTATGTGATACATTCTAGGGACGGATGCCCAAGTCCACTCACTTTCGCTATGTAGACATTAGGAGTGTGAACTTAGGATAATAAATGGTTGCGTGACAAATGGTATTAGAACAATCACATATCATGTATGCATATTTTTAATAACCAAATTCCACATATCTTAGAGACTCTTCTTGTATCTCATCTCTTCTTTAAGGATTGAACTAAGCCAACAAACTAGATCATGATTAGATAGTATTCTCATCACCTCATGTATTTCTTCCCTCATGACTATTAAGCACATGATTTCTCGATTATGGGTAGCTTATGTATGAAAAAAAACTAAAATTTTAATGAATTGGTAAAATTTGAGTGAAATAATGATGTTTCCATAATCTGATCCCAATTTGAAATTTGATTATGAATAATGAATGTACTCTCAAAGTCAAGGTTTCATGTAAGACCCCTCAGAACATGTAAACTCATCTTCACCAAACCTAGACTACACTCTTTCAATATTTGAGGTAAAATGAAAATGATCTTGATATGATGCAATAAGGAGGATTCCTACCTATACCTTAGGGTTAATGAGGTCCCTTTTTGACTAAGTCTGTGTTTTTGCATTTTTGACCAAACCTCAAACATGATTAAGCCATTAATTCCCCTGTTTGATATGTATGATGATTATGCCTTGAAATGAATATGCTCTTGGAATCTCAAAATCATGAGGAAAGAATTTGATACATGTTTTTTCCAATTGATTACTATGGCTATTTGTAATACCAATTATGAATAATATGATAGACTAGCTAGATCTCAAACTTTCCCTATTATGGTCAAACTCATGAGTTTCCAATTTGAAATCTTGATTTTCAAAATATACCCTTCCTTGATCATGAAAGGAAGGGAATGCTATAATGACATTGATCTTTCAAAATTGGAAACATGGTTGCCCTATCACGATCTCAAACTTTAATATCATGACCTTATGAAAAATGATTTGATAATAGATACTCTTCCTATTTGGATATGCATGATGGCTCATGACTAATGTAGATTAATGTGCTAGATTAGGGTATTAGTTGATGTATGACTCCCCTAACCTAGGTCACTTCACTATTATGACTACCTCTAAATTCTCCTTATGTTGATTATTTAGAGTTCCATAAGGTAACCACTATAAGGAAACACGACATCAGATAGGTAGCAAAAACAAATATTTCGTTGACATATTTCCCATTAACCAGTGGATCATGTCAATAACTATGCAATGGAAAGGATGGTATTATGAAGATATACCTGGTACTAGAGCAAGTCCAGCGACAATACTCGTCATTGTAGATGTGCACTCTATCTTGGAAGTTGTATGTGCAACTCCTACTTGCATGGGGACTCATTCAACTATTCCTCCACGGAAAACAGACTCGAACGTCATTGTCTGTAGAAACTCCTCTCATCACAAAATGTTGGCTGACATCATCCTCCTTAGTGACGGGTGAAAGTCACCTCACCTCTAAAGAAGTCCACACAGACCAACTGGAACTCCTATTATCCTACTAGAACGTACAAGATGAAGTTGTCCCTCCCATTGGTGTACTAGTCACCAACCTACTCTCCCACAACAATGATCCTCAGTTATTTCTCTTCCGTAGCTATCCCTCCCTAGTCTGATAAGATTTGCTTGGGCTCTCTTGGTTACCACAAATAGAGAGGGCAACAATTCTAAGAGCAGCTAATTCTCAATTGTCTATGTTGTGCTCTGGGAAGCCCCCAGTACCCCTTTATTTATAGTAGAGACCAGGGTCAAGGTTCCCAATCTATGTGGGAGTGGAAAGGACCGGAAGTTCTCAAATTTTCACAACAATTTTAGAAATTTTGCAACCTGCGATAGTCAAAACAGTCGTCTGGCTCTGTGGGATGGTTGTTTGTAGTTTTTTAATTTTGTACATATGTCAGCAATTCAATTCCAATTAGTGTATGACATGACATCAGTACCAATCCTAGATGTAATCAAACTGCACCCCCAAAATGGTCATTTGGTGCAGATGAGATGGGCTTCACGCACCACTCGAGACGAGAGTCTTGTAGTCCTGGTCAGCCTAAATTCCAACCAATGTACAATATAATCAGCCTGACACTCCAAATGACTGTCTCAACACTTGAACTGATCGCTTGGTAGTCCACTCAGTGGATTTGTTGCATGAATTGAAAACCTAAACACTTTAGTAATCAATCCAATCATCATTTAAGATCAAACTCCACTTCTAGATGAATTCCTAAGTGTATGACCCTATAGGTCCCATATTATGTTAGTTGTGAATGTACATAACAACTTATTACATCATAAGAAAGGAGCAGTGTCTAGTCACACGTCATTGCTACCCAACTAAATGGAAATTTGGAGAACAACTTCAACCTACAATTTGTGTATGGTGTTATAGTGTTTGTATAGTTACTTTGCTATTGATATCCAGATTGAACTAGAGGTATGGAGTAGTCATCCTCATTATTATTCAATCTTATTCCTTGAACCAGAGTGATTGTCTGAGATATATGTAAGCTCAATATCACATATTGACTCACATGTGTGTGGCCAAACATTTCTCAATCTCGCTAAATAAGAGGCCTTGGATATCATACTCCCTTACAAGGGACAAATCCCATCTCTATCACTCACAGTCAGGCCCCATATGTCACAGTCACCTAATCATCACCTTTATAACAACCCATGCTTTAGGATTGTGTTTGATGATGTCAAAGCATACTGAATGACATGTGACTAGTGTAGTGATTTTAAGTCTAAGAACTAAAAACAACACCGTCACTATGAGATCTAACTATGACTACCATGGTAATGGTTTCCATGTGTCAGCCTCATGGTTGGTTTGTACGATACACTATTCTATAACATGTATCTGTGTGCTTGGTTTGATATTTCCATATCATGACTAATGAGATTCTATCATCAACAAACTCACACTCTATTCTTATGTGTTATGGTTGTCTATCTACATTCTACAATAACAACCAATGAGGGACATAATGAGAATGTATATACTCTTAACATCTGTATGATCTCATTCTTCAGGTCCTCAACCTGAAGACATAAGTCATTGAGTAATATCATTCTCAAGACATTTATTATGTTGTTTCATTATCTCAAATATGAACAAACAAAATAAATTGGAAGGTTTCCTTTATTAATAATCAAATCATTTACAATTTATGCCATTACGATCATCATATGATTGGCTCTCTCGACACACATACCAATAGAATCCCACTTGCACTTAGAGCCAATCACCCACGAATCACATTCTGAGTGACTTAACATGATCACCATGCTTCTACTATGAAAGTGCTTTAGTAGCGGGTTTAGCAACGTTTGCTTCAAGTCGGTATTTTGCAATTTTCACATCTCTTTGTTGTATGACTACTCATATGAAATGGAAGTGTTGTAGTATGCTATTTGAGATTCCCAGCCTAAGTAGTAGCTCCATTGTTATCATCAATGTTTCTACTATGTCATGAATATTTGGAACCTCACAGAAGTTCACCCATATGAACTTCTTGATCCATACAGTATCCTCTGTTGTTCTCATAACACAAAGATACGCATATTCTTTTGTAGATTTAAAAAATTGTCATTAGCTCAGAACCCTTTCTATCTTACAATTCTCATTTAATGTCAAACACCAATTTAGATTACGATACTTTATTTATCAGTTTGGAAGCTTGCATCGGTGTAACCCTTTACACCCAACTCTTCCTTATCACCATAATCAAGGAATGTATCCTTTTAGTGCTTCACAAGCACTTAAGAATGTTCACTATGTTAGTCTAGTGACTCTCACTGGAATCTAACATATACCCACTCATCAAGTCCAATACATATGAGATTGCTAGATAGGTATATATATCCTCTCATCATACATATGAGATAACTAGATATCCTCTCATCATGCCCAATACATAAAAGATAACTTCATATCTTCTCATCATGTCCAATACATACAAGATAATGAAATAAGTACATAACATTACATTAATAGATCCAATTGTGAATGCATATCACATCTATCTATTTGATCCTATTCTTCATAAGAATTGGGATACTAGGATCCTGAGAGACTAACTCCACAGAACATCGACAAGGTTTATCTCATTGAGTCTTTCATGTTGAACCCTTCATCATCTTTCCAATGTATGTGCTCTTTCTTAGGTTGAGAATCTTTCAGAATCCATCACCATAGATCTTAATTTCTATCACATAGGATGCTTCTCCTAAGCCCTTCATAGAGAAGGTACATTCCTTTCTAGGTTTTAAAATTTATAGGATAAGGAAGGTATTCCCATCATTATGTGGAATATAAATATACTCCCACGAAATCTTTTGTAGTCACATATTCCATCTTCATTAGGACTCAAGTCAAACTCTTTGACTGTCTTATCAAATAGAAGATTCCAGTTCTGAGATGCTTGCTTCAATCCAGAGATTGACCTTTGAAGCTTATAAACTTTATTTGCATTAATGGATTTATAAAAACTTTAGGTTATGTCACATACATATTATAATAATTATTCCAGTTAAGGAATGAGGTTTTAACATACATATGCCAAATCTCATAGTTATGATAAGATGCAATAGCAAGCATGACCTTGATGGACTTAACCATGGCCACTGGAGAAAACATTTTGTCATAGTCAACACCTTGAACTTTTCTCAAACCCTTTCCAACCAATTTTCCCTTATATGGTTGTACTTTACAATCCATGTCTTCCTTCTTCTTGAAGACCCACTTGCACCCTACGGGTTTTACCCCTTCAGGTGAATCCACCAAAGTCCATACTTTGTTAACATTCATGCATTCTATCTCAGATATCATGGACTCAAGCCATTTCTCAGATTTTGTTACCTCAGTAGCTTCTAGATAGGTTGTTGCCTCATCATCTATGACCAACTCACTGCCTTCTTGAGTCCCAAGATATCTAAATTTCTCAAGTTCAAGGTGTGTCCTACTAGATCTATGAGGTTCTTGTGTTACTTGAGGAATTTGAGATTCCATAATAGCTTGTGAGTCTCTTTGTTCCTCACATAGCTCCTCAAGTTCAATGTTTTCTTATTAGTCTCGAACCTCAAGTTCTACTTTCCTCCCGCTGATTCCTTAGGAAATAAATTCCTTTTTAAGAAATATATCATTTATGGCAACAATTTTGTTGTTGTTGGGTTGTATAAGTAGTATCCCCTTGTCTCTTTGGTAAATCTAACAAAATAACATTTATCAGACTTAGGGCCAAGCTTTTTAGGAATTTCCTAACATAAGCTTCCAATCACCAAATCTTCATAGAAGACACATCAGGACGTTTCCCATGCTATATCTCATATGGTGTCTTTTGAACTATCCTAGATGGTACTTGGTTAAGTGTAAACGTGGTGGTTTTAAGAGCATACCCCCAAAAGAAAGTTGGAAGATAAGAAAACTCATCATTGATCACACCATGCCAAGTAATGTGTGATTCTTCTTTCTGACACACTATTATGTTGTGGTTTTCTAGGTGGAATCCATTGTGATACAATACCATGGGATCTCAAAAGGTCCTCAAACTCTTCGTTCATGTATTCCCCACCCCGATTAGAATGAAGTGTTGTAATACTTTTACCAAGTTGGTTATGTACTTCATTCATGAACTCGATGAACTTATCAAGAGCTTATGACTAATGTTTCATCAGGAAAACATAGCCATACCTACAAAAACCATTAGTAAAGGCAATGAAGTACGGATACCCACCTGTAGCACTAGTTCTAAAAGGGCCACATCATTAGTATGTATGAGTCCTAATAGATCACTAGCTCTCTCACTATTTGTAGTAGGGAAGTCTTGTCCATATTTCCCAACAAACAAGATTCACATGTCTCTATTGATTTAAAATCAAAAGAGTCTAGATTACCATCTTTATAGAGTCTATATATGCAATTCTCATTTATGTGCCCTGGACGACAATGCCAAAGGTATGTTTTGTTGGAGTTGTTAAGATTTTTTTGTTATATATGTTTATCTATAGATATATCAAGTATAAACCTTAAGACATTGGGGCACTACCATAAAATATCCCATCTTTACTAATAGAACCTCTTCCATTTTTATAAGAAATTCAAATATGTTCTTGTCAAATACAAATATGATGTTCCTATAAATGGTAGGTACGTAATAGCAGTTCACTAACTCTATCACTATCCAACCTGGAAGAGATAACTCATAGGTTCCAACTGTGTTGGCTAGAACTCTTCCACCATTTACAACTTGTAGTTCTACCTCACCTTTATCTAAAGGTCTACTTCTTTTCAGACCCTTCACATTTGAGAAAGTGTATGATCCACATCTGGTATCTAGTACCCTGATGAGAAAGTAGTAGATTTAACATCAATAACATATATACCAGAAGTAGAGATCTCAATCCCTTTCTTCATCTTCCTAGGTTCCCTTATCCTTCTCCTTATTTTGAATGCAGAAGACTTGGACTTTAGCTTAGCCATAGAATGTTTCTTGTCTTTGCCTTTTTCCTTGGACTTAACTCTTCTGATCATCATCATGGATTTTTCCATCTTCATTTGTGCTTGGACACTTATTAAAATGTCAAGCAACTCTGATAGTGGTCTAGCCTTGTTACTCAAGTGATAGCACTCGATAAAGTGACTATATGATTTAGGCAACGATTGTAAAATCATATCCGTGGCCAACTCTTGGCCCAAATTAAATTCCACTCTTTCAAGATGCTTCATATGCCCAATCATATTGAGCACATGAGGTTCTATTGGATATCCCTCTATCATTTTGCACTCAAACATAACTTTTGGAGACATTATACCTTTCATGATTATCATGTTGTTTACGCAACTCATAGTTCATACAACCCAACATAAGGTTCTTGATGTTCACAATATCATTTGCATGCTTCAAAGAAGCATCCATGTTATTCTTAGGCAAATTTGGAGTGAATACTGACAATGATGTTTCAGGATCATGCAAAACACTTCTCAAGGTCCTGAACCAGTTATGGAAATAAATCTCATTTAACTCATCAGATCGCAATGATTGAGTGTTTTCCATTTCATTCTATAAGAGAAATTTTGCATTTGTCAAAATCCTTTTTAATTTTATTTTATTTCAAAAGTTGATATTAATTAGGTCTTAGATTAATTATGTCTCCCACTATATTAAACAAATTGATAACCCTCAATATCCATTTTGGAAGATTGTAGTGTACAATCTTCTAGTGAACCAAGATCCAAAACAATTCAGTCAATACCCAACCAATGTTGGTGCTCATGATAAATTATTTAGGTAGGCAACATTTTCCAATTGCATCTTATGCAACTCTTAGATAGATGGTATGTGAAACTCCTTTCCATAATTATTTGCATGCTTCTGGGCTTAGACTCTCTAAGAATCACCAGTTTAGACTGACCCAATAGCCAACACAATAATAATGCACCCTGCTTGGCAGGCCCACATTATTACCATCACATTTCCATGAGATAATCAATGTACCACACTTGGGGTGTCCATGCTTGGTTGATCAATCTTTCCATGTGTTCTACTAATGGAAATCATCTTAGACATGAATTTTCATTTAGGGAGTTTGTATAATACATAAACATTAACCAATCACCACATATATTAGTATATATATCATACATGCTATAACCAACAATGAAAACATGCAATAAACAAAAAATGATGGTTATGTCCATTCTAATATAATTCCTTGGATCTACAAGGAAATACCACAACCTAGGGTCTACATCACATGCAAAAACCTATTGTTGAGGAAGATTTTTGCTTGCCAATTTGAGTCGATCGGTTCAACCCTTGAACTGGTCGTCTTGCCTCTTAGTAGGTCAGTTGGTCTTCACACTAGTCATCTGGATATTATTTCCACCATCATTTGGATCCTCCAGTTGATCGGTTGGATCTGCCAGTCGATTGGGTCGGCTCATCATCCTTGGTCCTTCTTGATCCTCCAGCGGGTCGGTCCACAACCTAGACGGTTGGCTGGCCTAGTACACAACATCTTCTTCTTCATCGTAACAAGAAAGTAAACTATCCTACTATTACATGATTATTGAGAAACCTCAAGATACATTTGAGGGGAGAAAAGGTAGAAGAGAATAATACTTTTACATTGGGAAGATAATAGAGAGGATCGGTTCATAGATCGAGATAAACATGATTAACCAACCACAGAACCATGCACAAATAAAGGGTATTGGCCAAAATCACGCTACACATCCACAATCAAAACTCACTTTGAGGGGGATGCATCTAATTTTCATATATATATATATATATATATATATATATATATATATATATATATATATTCATTTGGGTTCTTATGTTGTGATTAGTCAGACGTGCACATCAACCAGTTAAAATATCTACATTGTATGCAATAAATAAACTTGGTAAACTAAAAATCTGATCATACTGATTATCCTAAAATACAATAAATTGACTTGGTTCTGATACTACTATAGGGAAATTCAGCATCAGATAGGAAGTGGAAACAAATTTTTTACTGATATGTTTCCCATTAACCAACATATCACGTCAATAACTCTAAAATAGAAAGGATGGTTTTATAAAGATATACTTGTCCTAGAGTAAGTCCAACGACAATTCTCATCGATTTATATGTGCACTTTATCTTAGACGGTGTCTGTGTAGCTCCTAGTTTCACTGAGACTCTTCTGACTGCTCCTCCACAGATAGTAGACTCGAACATCATTGTCTGCAACAACTCCTCTCGTCATGGACTCCTCACTGATGTCGTCCTCCTTAGTGATAGGAAAAATTTGCCTCGTGTCTAGAGAAGTCCACAAAAACCAACTAGAACTCATGTTGTCCTACTAGAATGGATAGGAACGAGTTCTCCCTCCCATTAGTGTACTAGTCACCAACCTGCTTTCCCACAACAATGATCCTCAGTTGTTTCTCTCCTATAGCTATCCATCCCTAGTCGGGTAGGACTTGCTTGGGCTCTCTTGGTTACCATAACCAAAGAGGACAATAATTGTTCAAGAAATTGATTCTCAATTGTCTATGTTGTGCTCTAGGAAGCCCCTAGTACCCCCCTGTTTATAATAGAGTCTAGGGTCAGGGTTTCTAGTCTATGCACGAGTGGAAAGGATTGGAAGATTTCAAATTTTTGCAACAATTCTCAAAAGTTCACAAATTGCGACAACCAAAATGGTCATATGGCATGCCCAGAGGGTCATCTTGAACGCGAGATGGTCATCTCACTCTGTAAGATGGTCATCTCGCTCTGTAAGACGGTTGTTTTGCAGTTTCCTAGTTTTGTACATATGTTTTTGCATTTCAACTCTAATTAGTGCACGTCATGAGGCCAATGCTAGTCATAGATGTAATCGAATTGCACCCCCAAAATGGTCGTTTTGGTGCAGACGAGACATGTGTCTCACATGACTCGAGATGAGAATATCTCACAAGTGAGATGGGCTTCTCATAGCCTAGGTCAGGCTGAATTCCAACCAATGTACAATACAATCAGCCTGACACTTTAAACGGTTGTCTCAACACTTGAACTGATCATTTGGTAGTCTAGTCAGATGATTTGTTGCTTGAGTTGAATACCTAAACACTTTAGTAACCAATCCAATCATCATTCAAGATCAAACTCCTCTTCTAGATGAATTCTTATGTGTGTAACCCTATAGGTCCCATATTACGTTGCCAGTGAAGGTCCATAACAACTTTTGACATCACAATCAATGAGCAGTGTCTAGTATCACATCATTATTATCCAAGTAAATGGAAAGTTGGAGAACAACTTCAATCTACAATCTGTATATGGTGTTACAGTGTTTTTATAGTTCCTTTGTCACTAATATCTAGATTGAACTAGAGGCATGGAGCAGTCATCCTCATTATCATTCAATCTTGTTCCTTAAACCAGAGCAAACTGTCTGAGATATATCAAAGCTTAATATCACATATTCACATGTGCATGGCCACATATTTCATAGTCTCTCTAATCAAGAGGCCTTGGTTATGATACTCCCATAGGAGGGACAAATCCCATATCTATCACTCACAGTCCCATTTTTCACAGTCACCCAATCGTCACCTTTATAACAACCCATGTTTCAGGATTGCATTTGATGATGTCAAAGCATACCGAATGACATGTGATGAGTATAGTGATTTTAGGTCTAATAACCACAAACACCACCATCACAATGAGAGTTGACTATGACTACCATGGTAATGGTATCCATGTGTCAGTCTCATGATGGGTCTATCTAATACACTATTCTCTAACATGTATTTGTGTTCTTGGTTTGATATTTCCATATCATGACTAATGAGATTTTGTCATCAACCAACTCACACTCTGATCTTATGTGTTATTTATGTCTATCTACCTTCCACAATAACAACTGATCAAGGACATAATGAGAATGCATTTACTCTTAACATTTGTATGATCTCATTCTTCAAGTCCCCAACTTGAAGACATACATCCTCAAGTAATATCATTCTCTAGACACTTATTACATTATTTTATTATCTCAAATCTGAATAAATAGAATAAATTGGAAGCTTTCCTTTATTAATAATCAAATTATTTACAAGTTATTCCATTACAATCATCATATGATTGGCTCTATGGGCATACACACCAACAACCACTTCCACACAATTTTTGAAATCTTGACCTAAGCCCCTAATAGGTTAATTCTATGATGATATTGATACTCGATCTTGAAATCTTGATTTAATGATGATCTTGAAATATGATATGTCACCTAAAGTTTGAAGGCTTAAATATAAAAAGCATGAAAGCACACATAATGAGCATAATTCTTTGAACCCAACTATGTCATCTTTGAGGGACAAAAGGAAAAGTCAATAAGGAATTCACTAACAATATGTGAGCAAGTACAAGAGGGAAGGTCACAAAGAGCCCAAGCCCAAGAGGGAAGGCCACCATAAAGACCATTCCCAGGAGGTAAGGTCATAAAGAAGCCAAGCCCAGGAGGGAAGGCCACCGTGAATCCTATGAGGGAAGGTCACAAAGAGTTCAAGTCCAGAAGGGAATGCCACCATGAATACCAAGCCCAGGAGGGAAGGTCACAAAGAGGCCAAGACTAGGAGGCAAGGCCACCTTGATGACCAAGCCTAGGAGGGAAGGTCACAAAGAGGCCAAGCCTAGGAGGGAAGGCCACCATGAAGACTAAGACCAGGAGGGAAGGTCAATGTGAAGACTAATTCCAGGAG
The DNA here is from genome assembly GCA_963693085.1 of Alisma plantago-aquatica. Classification (NCBI taxonomy): domain Eukaryota; kingdom Viridiplantae; phylum Streptophyta; class Magnoliopsida; order Alismatales; family Alismataceae; genus Alisma; species Alisma plantago-aquatica. The sequence goes on along the minus strand of OY856412.1, from coordinate 876,748,125 downwards.
GGAAGGTCACCAAGAAGACCAAACCAAATAGGGAAGGTCAACATGAGCCCCTAAGAGATGCAGAAAATATGGTTAAAGATTTATACTTTAAATAATGTGCTCAAATATTGATAGTAAAACCTCAAAAAAAATGTGTATGCCATCTCAATAAAACCATAGGAAGGGTAGAACCCTAAGTCACCCCTAAAATAGTAATCCAAACTTGACTCTCGATACTGAACAAAAAAACTTGAATTATGATTAATGATCTTGATGTTGATTGACTCCTAGCATCCCCCTATTTGTATCTTGAGATCACCCTTGATATACGATCAATGATTTTCATGTTCGCAAATCTCAATTTTTTTTTAAATGATGCATGTGTTAATTTTTTCAATTTAAGAATTAGGGTTTAACTCTCATGACACTAGGGTGGGCTCTTCCATTGATTTTGAGAACAAAACCATGATATCAAAATATGATGTTTGTCTCAAATTGTAGAAATATGAAAACTTGAGAATGGATGTATAACCCTACCTAGTCCAATGTAGAGTCTAGAACCCTAAATGTTGGGAATGAAAGCCATTTTTAATCTTGATTCAAAAACTCTATTCATTTGACGTAAAATGTAATATCTCCAAAATTGTGACTCTTATGACGATCGTACCAACTTGATGATAAATATGACCAGGCTATGACCTTGATGCTTGATTGCTCAATTTTTGAATGATACTGAAAGTGACAATGATACGTTACTAGAATGCCATGTTGACTTCTGATATATAATGGGATTTTGGAATCTCAATTGAAAATTTGTACTAATTTTGGGAACAAAATTCCTTTTAAGTTGGAGAGGATGTGATAACCTAGTTTTCTCTCATATAATTTAATGTACATGTTAAACAATTATATGCTCTATTTTATTTTATATGTCCCTCACCCCAATTAGATGACTTGAAGTTACAGTTGACTCAATTGATGAAATAGAGTTGAATGAATGTCACCTAATGCTTAATTATTATAGTTGAGTGCATAATTACACATTTAAAGTGTATTTCCAAAAAATTGATTCTCCTAAAAATTATCCCTGGAATCTAATATTTTTAATATAAAAATTATAGGAAATTTGTGAACCAATGACAAAAAATTTCATGTCAATTAGAGTTACGATTTGAAAGATGTGAATTTCATAAGGTTTTTAAAGAAACATATTTTGGAGATAACTGAAACAACTCAACGATCTATGGTACTCCCTCTCGACCAATGAGAAAGCTCCATTTTTAAATAGTAAATTTCTCCACCAAGCCCTTGGATGGAATTTTGGTCCACAATGGCCCCTTATCCAAGAGACACCTAGTTGTATTCTACCTTGTGTCTGACAAGTTACAAAAAAGGTACATAAACTTTTACCTTAGCCAATCCAAGCCACCTCCATTCGAGTTTATATACCCTTTAGCTTTGTTTTTCCTCCCCCTTTCTTTTCCACCCTTTTTCCATGAGAAACAACGTCTATTTTACCTCCCACAGAGCTTGCCTCCATCCATCACCACTCCAACTCAGGCAAGCCTTGTGCAACCATCATCGGACACGACATGTCGCACCTAAACCACCCCTATCTTTATGAGCCTAATAAAATCTCAGCCATCCACTTTTTTCCCCTTTCCAATCCTATGAACCCTGGGTAGTTCTTATCTACTAGTGGTCTCCTCCGCGGTTGCATGTAGTGATGCAAGATGATGACGCCATGTGGTATCAACAATAGTCGTTGGATCTTGAGGGGTCAGTCACTGCCCTCAATCCAACAATCTACCTAGAAGTTTTTGGACTGTCCTTCTGTGGGTTGATGGTGTGCAAATGGACTAAATGGTGTTGGGTGGCCATACCACATGGCCCACAAGCCCAGATCAAAGACAGTGCTTGCCCCTGCCACCCTCCTTGATTTTGGATCAAGATACAATGGTTCTTATCTACTGTTTTCAATGTAAACTTCAAAAATTGTATGTTTTATGCTAGCTCCAAAGTAGGTTTTCCAATATATAATATTGGTTAGGAAAATGAGACCTATCAGATATAAAATACTTTCATAGTCTTTTTATGCTCGTATGTCATCTGATATCTCTAAATACATGTTTTTGAAGTCCTTTTTATGATGTTGTGTGCTAGTGAATGCAAGATCTTGATATTTTATGCCCCTAAAACTTGATTTTAGCCTAATCTCAATATCTTGAACCTCTTTATACATCAAGATTCGAATATTATCAATATTTGTATTCTAAATGGTCTTATGTTGATAAAATGACCTAAAAAGAACTTTTATGTTAAAGATTAGTTCTTTAATGCCTAACCTTGATTGTATGTACCCTAAAACCTTATGCTTGATCCAAATCAGTAGTTATTGATGCATGCTATACCGAGATTCATATTTGTTAATATTTGTACCCCTTTTTGACCTTATGATGTGAAATGAAATATTAAATGTGTTTTATGTAGACCTTGGATATTAGATCGTGCACCTTGGCCAAACATTGATCTAATGCTAGTTGAATCCATTTTGTGATTTCTAGATCAGTAACCCTACATATCTTGTACCCCTAATTCTATGTGAAGCATTCTTATACATTTATGTGACTAAATGCCCAAATGTTGACTTGAAGTGTAATCTAGTATGCCTGTTGATACTTGGACCTTCAATCTAATACAAATTCCCTAATTGTCAATCATGTTACATAATGATATCTAATTAGTAGGTTTTTGATGTTAGTGACACCTAACTCAAGTAGGCCCCATCTATACTCAAAGGTGACAACCTTGCATGATAATGACCCAAACTGACTAGTTTAACTATGCTAATGTTTACATTTCTTGAATCATATGATAATTCCATCTAAGATCATGAAACCTTAATCTTATGATCCCTAATATTATTTTTGATGTGTCACCCTAAGTTCTAGATGAACCCATGATGTATAATGTAACTTTATAGTGAAATTGCATGACTAGTTTAGATTTGAAACCAATGTTGAAGAAATGATACCTAGATCTAGGTGACACATCCAACCACCATGATAATGATTAATGAGACCTAATCTTTTTGATATTAATCCTATTAAAACTATTTGTAATGTCAGGATCTCTATGATGACCTAATTTCCAAGATCTAGTCAAGGTTGTTAGTTGTGGTTATCTAAATGAAATAGTTGATCTTGTTCTCTACTCAAGGTGTGATTTATCCTCCTATTGGACATACTACTTGTATTGAACTTCTTATATGTATGTATGCTAAAACTTGTTGCCTTTATATACTTGTTTGAGAGACTTATTCCCTATTATTAGTATGTTTGTTTTTCTCAGAATACATTGAACAAACTTTGAAAAATATTGAACTTGTCCATTATACAAACCTTATGCACCTGCCTAAACTCTTGAGGTAAGGGCACGAGGCATCCTCATGGACCCTACCATTAGGAAGCAGGTCAAACCATGAAATGGTGTTTAGTATAATGGAAATGCATGTAAATACATTTGCTTGTTAATAAGAAAGTCTTTAATATTGTATGTTTCTTTCTTACCATTATATCAAGTTTTGCCAAGCATATATGTTATCTTAAACCTACGAGTTTATGTATTTTATAGCTTACTTAGAAAAATTGTGCTGATGCATACCCATTTATGATTTTAGGTAACAGGTACACTATGACTCTTGCTATGACTATTGCTTCCACCATATTATGATAATTTGATGCTCTTACTGTGATGACATGCAAATGGATTTCTTATGGGTTGACACATGGGACTAAGATCTTGTATCAAGTAGTAGTGTAGTTTCCATTATGCCATGTTGTCTCTTATTATGTTCTTGATTGTAATTTTATTTATGAATATGCTATGTGATCCATGTAGGTAAGTCGGGTGCAGATATAGGCAGTAGAAAAAAATTAAAGTCTAATTCCCCTGGAAAGCAAGATAGCATCAACAACAATGTATCTAGAAAGGAAGGTTTGCAAGGTTATACCTGGTCTTGGAGAAAGTCGGTGCTATTATCCTTGAAATAGCATCATGCTTCTTCTTCTTCAGGAAGCAACACTCTCCTTTAGCAGAAACAACGCCCGAACAATCATTTCCACTGGCCTACTGGTGCGTCACCATGGACAGTAGTTGACGATGTCCTCCTAGAAGCAGACAACGGCCTCCCGCCTCTAGAATAGTCCACATAGACCACTGGGAACTGCATGTTGTGCTACCAGAGCCAATGAGAAGGAGTTGTACCTTTTGAACGTCAACTTTCTAGGGCTGATTCGCTCTCCCACAATTGTCTCTCCCTTAATATCCCTCCCTTTATCCGGTAGGACTTGTTCATGATCTCTATTGGTTATCACAACCAAAGAGGACAATAAACTTTCAAAGGAAATTGTCATGTCTAATAAGCCCCCAATACCCCTCTATTTATAGGAGAGGTTGGGTCAGGGTTCTCAATCATTAAGGGAGTCAAAAAGGTCGAATTCATGAATTTTCTAAAACCATGTGTATGGTGAATCCGTCAGTTTGCACACCCAACTAGTCAATTGGTGCGTGAGCCAGTTAGTTTGCTAAGCGTAGCGAACCGGTCAGTTTGTGCAGTAACCTATTCTGAATCAAATTGGTAATCAATTCACGATTAATGCACAACATGACATCAACACCAATCCTTGATCCAATTGAATTGGCAATTGAACTTGGCAGTTCATCTCATGAACCGGTCAGTTGGGATGTGTGAACTAATCAGTTGATATAGAAATTAAACCATCTGTATCACTCCTTGGTTCAATTATTGATCAGCCAATGTTGATTCCGATTGACCTAACACCCCAACCGATCAGTACAACACTTGAACCAGTTGGTTAAGAGTGTAGTCAGTCAAATTTGAACCTTAGTTGTTTAATTGAATACCTAAACACCTTTAGTAAACAAATGAAACATCAATCATGATTACACTCCGTTAATCCATGTACATTCCTATGTGTGTGACCTTACAGGTCTAGAGTTACGTCATTGAATGTCCATAACAAATTTATGACATCACAAGCAAGGAGTGGCGTCTAGCAATGCATTATTGCTACCCAAGTAATTTGGAAAGTTAGAGAACAACTTCAACCTACATTCCTTGATTAATGTTACCATGATCATATAGTTCCTTTGTCTGTGATATCTAGATAGAACTCGAGGCATGGAATCACCATCCTCTCAACATTCAATCCATGTTCCTTGAACTAGAGAAGATTGTCTTAGATGCACGTGAGCTCACATATCTCATACTGAGTCACATGAGTATGGCCATGCATTTCTCTGTCTCTCTTATCAAGAGGCATGGACATCAACTTCTTGTAGGAGGGACAAATCCCATCTACATCACTCACACTCTATCCCCATGTGTCATAGTGCACCCAATCATCACTCTTATGGCAACCCTTATTCAGGATCATTTTGGATGATGTCAAAGTATATGAACAACATGTGATTAATGTAGTGACTTCAGGTCTAATAACCATATTCACCACTATCACTATGAGAGATGATTCTAGATACCATTCTATGGTCTCCATGTATCACTCTCATGATGGGTCTATCTGATACACTATCTTCTAACAAGTACATGTGTGATTGACTTGATATCACATATCATGACTAATGAGATTATGTCATCGGTCAACACACACTCTAGTCTTATGTATTAATGTTGTCAATTTTACTTCCATAGTAATACCCAACTAGGGACATAACAAGAATGTATGTACTCATATCATACATATGATCTCATCATTTAGGTCCTCAACCTACAAATATATGTCATTGAGTAACATAATTCTTTAGGCATATACTATGTATGTGTCATCATCTCATGACTTAGTAAAGCATAATAGTCAAAATTACCTTTATTATTTATCAAATTAGGTACTCAATGCCACATTCCAATCATCATATGATTGGCTCTGGGCATACATACCAGCCAACTCCCACTTACACTTAGAGCCAATCACCCACAAATCTTATTTACAAGTGATCTTAACATGTCCATCATGTTTTATTGTGAAAGCACTTTTATAGAGGGTATAGAAATGTTTATTTACAAGTTTCACATATCTTTGTTGTATGACTACTTGTATGAGATGGAGGTGTTATAGTATGCTATCTAAGATTCCTATCCTAACCAGTAGATCCATTGATGTCATAAGTATTTCTACTATGTCATCAATTATTGAAACCTCACACAAGTTCATCCATATGAACTTCTTGATCCATATAGTATCCTTGGATGTTCTCATAACACAGAGATACTCAGCTTCTATTTGTAGAATTTGAACAACTATCATTACCACTGAACCCTTTCCCGCTTGCATTTCTTATTTTTGGTCAAACATAAACATAGATTGTGATCATTAATTTTATTTGTCATTTTAGAAGTTGATGTAACCCTTTACACCCGACTCTTCCTTATTACCATACTCAAGGAACGGAACCCTTTAGTGATTCTCAAGGTTTTAAGGATGTTCTTCATGGTAGTCCAGTGACTCTCATTAGGATCTGACATATACCCTCTCGTTATGTCCAATATATACGAGATTGCTAGATAGGTATATATATAACCTATCATCATGTCCAATACATATGAGATAATTGGATATCCTCTCGTCATGTCCAATACATATGAGAAAATGGGATAAGTACTTAACATTTCATTCAAGATACATCCAATTGTGAATGCATATAGCTGTATATATTCCATGTGTTCTTATTCTTCATAAGAATTGAGACACTAGGCTCATGAGAGACTAACTCCATGGAACATGGACAAGTTTTCTCTCATTGAGTCTTGCATGTTGAACCCTTCAACATCTTGCCAATGTATGTGCTCTTTTTTAGGTCAAGAAGCTTTCCAAATATATCTCTGTAGATCTCAATTCCTGTCACATAGGGTGCTTCAACTAAACCCTTCATATAGAAGGTACTTTCCTTGCCAGGTTTTAACATTTGCAGGATAAGGATGTCATTCTCCCCCCCACCATGTGGAATATAAAATGCTCCAATAAAATCTTTTGTAATCATAGATTTCATCTTCATTTTGACTCAAGTCAAACCCTTTGATTGTCTTATCAAATAGAAGATTCTAGCCCTAATGTACTTGCTTCAATCCACATATTGACCTTTGTAGCTTATAGACTTCATTTGCAATATTGGATTTATAAAACCTTATGGTTGTGTCACGTACATATCCTTATAATTATTCCAATTAAGGAATGTGGTTTTAACATACATATGTCAAATCTCACTAGTCATAACAAGCTTAAACTACAAGCATGATCACGTGGATGTAACCATGGTAACTCGTGAAAGACTTCATCATGTTCAACACTTGAATTTTCTTGAAATTCTTTATAACCAATATACCCTTCCATGTTGGTCTTCTTCCTGAAGACCCAAATGAACCTCATGGGTTTTACCCCTTCAGATGGATCCACCAAATTCATACCTTATTGGTTGACATGGATTCCATCTTGTATCTTATGTCCTCAAGCCATTTATCAGACTCTGGTCCCTCGATAGCTTCTAGTTAGTTTGTTGTCTCATCATCTATGATCAACTCATTGCCTTTCTGAGTCATAAGATATCATAATCTTTCAACTCAAGGTGTGTTCTACTAGAACTATGAGGTTTTGTGTGTTACATAAGGAACTTGAGATTCACATAATCTTGTGAACATCCTTGTTCCTATAGTACCTATTGTAGGTTCAATATTCTCTTATTTTTCTTGAACATTCAAGTTCTACTTTATTATAAGGAAATCAAATGCAGATATAGGCAGCAAAAATAAAAATTTAAAGCCTAATTCCCTAGATAGGAAGATTGCACCAACAACAATGTATCTAGAAAGGTTTGCAAAGTTATACCTAGTCCTGGAGCAAGTCCAACAATACTACCCTCATAGTAGCATCATGCATCTTCTTCTTCAGGTAGCATTACACTCCTTCAGCAGTAGTTTCACTCGAACAATCATCTTCGTTGACCTCCTAGTGCATCACCATAGATAGCGGGTTGACGATGTCCTCCTAGCAGTAGATAATGACCTCCCTCCTCTAGAGTAGTCCACATGGACAACCTATAACTTCACATTGCACTACTAGAGCCAACGAGAAGGAGTTGTCCCTTTTGAATGTCAACTTGTTAGGGCTGATTTGCTCTCCCAAAATTGTCTCTCCCTTGCTATCCCTTCCTTTATTATGTAGGACTTGCTTGGGCTCTCTATTGGTTACAAACAACCGGAGAGGAAAACAAATTGTTAGAGGAAATTGTCGTGTCTAGGAAGCCCCAGTACCCCGCTATTTATAGGAGAAGCTTGTTCAGTGTTCCCAATCATTGTGAGAGTCAAAATGGTCAAATTAACAAATTTTCTAAAACCTACACACGTAGAACTTGTTGGTTTGCACACTCAACCGGTCGGTTGGTGCATGATCCAGTTGGTTCTCTAAGCAAACCTATCAGTTAGTGCAATTTCCTATTTTGAATCAAATTGGTAATCAATGCAAAACATGACGTCAACACTAATCCTTGATCTAATTGAATTGGCAACCGAACCGGATGGTTCATCTCATGAACCGGTTGATTGGGATGTGTGAACTGATTGGTTCACATAGTGAACCAACCATCTCACTCCCTGCTTCTGCCATTGATAAGCCAATTTTGATTCCAATTGACCCGACACTCCAACTGATCCGTTCAACACTTGAACTGGTCAGTTTAGAGTCCAGTCGGTCAATTTTAAACCTCAATTGTTTAATTGAATACATAAACACAATTAGTAATCAAATTAAACATCATTCATGAATATTTTGCATTAATCCAAGTGCATTCTATGTGTGTGACCCTATAGGTCCAAAAGTACATTGGCAGTGAATGTCAATAACCAATTTATGACATCACAAGCATCGAGTGGCGTCTAGAAATGCATCATTGCTACCCAAGTACTTTGTAAAGTTGGATAACAACTTTGACCTACATTTCGTGATTAGTGCTACCGTGATCATATAGTTCCTTTCTCTCTAATATTTAGATTGAAGTTGAGGCATGTAATCATCATCTTCTGAACATTCAATCCATGTTCTTTGAACTAAAGCAGATTGTCTGAGACACACGTGAGCTCACATATCACCTATTGAGATGCACGTGAGCTCACATATCACATATTGAGTCACATGAGTATGTTTATGCGTTTCTCAGTCTGGATTATCAAGAGGTATGTATATCAATCTCCTTTAGGAGGGAGAAATCACATCTATATGACCCACACTCTATCCCCATGTGTCGTAGTGTACCAAATCATCATCACTATGGCAACCCTTATTCAAGATCACGTTGGTGATGTCAAAGTACATGAAAAACATGTGATGAATGTAGTGACCTCAGGTTTGAGAACAACAACCACCATTATCACTATAGGAGATGATTCTGACTACCATTTCATGGTCTCCATGTATCACTCTCAAGGTGGGTCTATCTGATACACTGTTCTCTAACATGTACATGTGTGCTTGACTTGATATCACATATCATGACTAATGAGATTCTATCATCAGTTAATACACACTCTAGTTTTATGTATTATTATTTTCTATTTTACTTCCATAGTAATATCCGACTAGGGGAATAACAAGAACGTATGTACTCTTATCATACATATGATCTCATCGTTCAGGTCCTCAACCTAAAGACATATGTAATCAAGTCACATCATTCTTTAGACATCTAATATGTATATGTCATCATATCATGAATGAGACAAACATAATAGATGGAATTAACTTTATTATTTATCATATCAGGTATCTGATTCCACATTCCAATCATCATATAATTGGCTCTCTGGGCATACATACCAACAATCCATTCTAGGGACACACACCCAAATTCACTTGCATTTTGCTATGTAGCCATTAGGAGTGTGGACTTAGGGTAATAAATGGTTTCATGATAGATGTGTTTCTATATACCACTTGTTGCTTATGATGTCATAATATAGTTATGTACATTCACTGTCAACATAATTTGGGACCTATAAGGTCACACACATAGGATGCTTTTCAAATAGGATTCTAGTCCTGTAGAATTTTTAACTTGGTTACTAAAATGTTTAGGTAAGCAACTTGAACAACACTAGCTAACAGTTGGTTGACTAGAATGTCCAATCGATCAATTGGGAATGTCATTTGATTGACTTAAAAGTCTAGTCAACTGACTGGATGATCAGTAAGAAATTGTTTACGGTTTTGATGACAACATCATGATGTGCATTAATTGTCACTTTAAAAGCTAGTATTCTTGAGAATAGGAAAAATACCTGGTCGATCAATTGGATTGTCTGGTCGACCTACCGATGGTCGAGTCGACCGAATGGTGATCTGCAATAGCCAAAAATTCATAAAATCCATCCCATCGTGTCCCCGAGTTTGTGGAACCATAGTCCATAACCATATTTGGGGTGGGGGTGGCCAAGGCTCTCAACACTCTTGTATGAAAAGACTCCTCATCTCAATGATGTGATAATGTGAGAGCTGAGGCATGTTACTTGTAATAGGGAGAGATATCCAAAGGGGAGAAAAGTAGATGCTATCACATTGACAACACGAAGAGATAACTCCTTCCTTTCTATTTTAGAAAAATGAAGAGGAGTTCCCAATGGTCTGTGTGGAATACATAGAGGCATGGAGGTCATCGTCGTCATGCTAGGAGAACCATGTCAACCATCATATGTGGTGCTACACCAGGAGGCCTCCCCTAATGATCGTTTGTGTGTTGCTTGAGATTGAAGTAGAACTCCATAGGGATTGTTGTTGGACTTGCTCTAGGATCAAGTGTATGCCTGACAACCCTCTTTCCTCCTCATAGTTGTTGACACGATCCTCTAGATGTAGGGAATATGTGTAGAAATTTTTTGTTTTCACTGCTATGCATGTCGCCATATTTCCCTACATGATGTTGGTAAAGTATCATGGTGATCCGATGTCACAAGTGGGATAAATATAAGATCCAACAGTTTACAAAATTTCAATTTGGTAAAATGATTAGTACACAAGTTAACATTTAATGTTTTTCATATGTGATCCAATGTATCACCCATTTATTGTTATATATGGACATAATTAAACATGATTGTAACTATATTTCTTCCAACCTTGGTTCCCATACTCAGACAACTATAATTCAGTTCAAAATTTAACATCATATCTATTTAAATATCTAGATTTATAATACTTCTATTATGTTATTTTTAATGAAGTAAATTTAGATACATATCTAATTATACCTTCAAGATATTTACACTGTGTAAAAATTCCTTCATAATGGTTATGAAGATTTGTTTCATAGTTTAGCAATAAATCCCCATCACTCTATTATATGTTATGATTACTTCTACATGTAACCCATGTTATAGCATTATTTTTTTATTAATAGTGTAAAGTATATCACAAATTTGGTTGCTATCAAGGATTCTTAATTGTTTTATAGCTTTCAATTATTTGTAAATGTAGTTATATAGTAAAATATTATCCTAAGAAAAGAATATTTAAACTAATTACGAAACTCATACATATATAAAACTGGTATGTCAAGATAGGTGGCTCACCGCTATCAAAGATGTTTAATTGTATAAAAACCATGTGTTTATGATTCATATATACACACACATACATACGTAGTTACACATATATACTTAACCCTATATGTAGTGAAGTAGTTGTTAAAACTCATTTTTCCAATCATACTTCAAGTTGATATCTTGCACATCTTAGCTTAATAGTCCCCATTATAAAGTTAAAATATCCTATCATGGATACCCGGAATAACATTATGACATCCTTCATATACATGAAATTCACCCATCACTATTTGAATGTTAAAAAAGGAGTATGTTATAGTTTTGTGTTTCATACATGATTCAATTCCATTAGGATATATTATATTTTTCGAAGGGAGTAAAGTAGAAATTAAGAGAGTTGATTTGGCCTAGGCCAATATTTAACTATTCTTTGCAAAATTAATCTTAGCATCATCTAACTAATTATAGATTTTTACATAAAAAACAAATTATATATCTTTGTTCTTATACATGTCTCTGAAGAATAATGAACTATCCTAGCCATGAACCGATGATAGCTAGCATTTAATCAAAACCTTCCTCCTTTATTTAATCAGGATAAGTGATGTTAATAATAAAGATTCACATTTTATGGTATAAATCTCATATCCATCCATATATTTTGGTGATAAGTATATATTATAAAACGAAAGAACTAAGATTAAAACAAGATGGAAACAATATATTGAGATGCAATTAAGATAATAAATAACACCTTAATATTAGTTGCAGTCTAACCTTGTTCCTAGAGAAGTAATCTACACGAATGTAATTATGATTATAAGAAATGTGAAAATTGAGTTACAATACGAGTCATAAAGAGACAAGATAAGAGATCTAAAGAATACAAACATGACTATAAAACTTTTAAATTTTCTTATAGTAGTTTCCCTTATTGTTGTATCAAGTCGCTACACCTCTCCTTGGCTCTAATATCCTTAGTTCTCTCCTAGTTTAGTTCTCTATGTCCTTGTCCTTGAAGAGTTTCCTTGGGAATTCTTTTTATAGTCACCGACTAAATTAGAGTTAAGAAAGTTGTCATTGATGGTAGAACACTCTATTAGAGATTCATATAGAAAATCCTCAATATTCTCCATTTACCTGAATAAGAAAATAAACACTAAATATTGTATTCTACAATATAATAGCAAAAAGAGTTTGAAGTTATGTGAAACTAGTTTATTAGGATCAAAATGTGGAGTAACGAAAGTAATTACTACATTTTTAGCACTATATGACTAAAATTAAAGGTAACACTGGCAATGTGACACAAGTATTTTAAAAAAGGGAGTTATTTGACTCCAAAAGGTCGGTAACTGCTAATAAAAGTGACTTGACAAATTCATTGCTCTAATCCAATGAGTTTTGGGACCATTCCAAAGTGGATCCATTTCAATATTTAATGACTTATTGCATATCTTAGTTTTATAGGTCTTAAAGTCATTCTTGGTCTTAGCAAAGGTTTTAGTAGTTTTTTAGGACCTAATGAATGGACTAGGGATGAATGAATCAAGTAGCCAAAACTAAGGGCCTCTATTTTTTCACATGATTTATGTTGGTTTTCTTTGAATTGGAAAAAGGATAAAATAATTATAGAGTCCATTTCCAATTAGTGTAATATGAAAAAGTATGTAGTGTCTAATGGTAGAGGAGGTTGGCCAAGAAGTTGCATATACAAAGAGTTTGCTACAGTCTTAAAAATATATATGTAGCTAGGTGGATAACGTGATCCTTCTTGAAAAAACATGCAAGATGTGTTATACGGGGTGTACACATTCCTAAGATAACCAGACATACATCCATGCATTACACAAGTACATTAGAGTATGATAACTATATGTAACTCAAAACAATAAAAAATTATTTATGACCATTCTCATAAACATGTGTGTTGCAGGAGTTTTAAAATGATGTACATATGACCTTATTAGAGAATAAATGATCAATTTATAATTTATAAAAGTAAGAAAAAATGTTATTTACACACACAAAAACCAATTTGTAATTCTAAAAAATGACAAAAACGTGAATGGAATAAAGAAAAACATTATGGACAACCACTCCCATAAAATCTTGTGTTGCATGAGCTCAAAAATATCATTTATATAATCATATAATTATTTCTCACTAATTTTTTGAGGAGAGGTCCAGTCCCATCATGAACCACGATGCCTGATCTTTGATTGCTTCTATATACCCTTGCTCTGAGTACCCCTACAGGTTTCGAACATATTACATGCGCTACAGTCAACAACAACCTTTGCTACCTGAGCTAACTTTTAAGTACAAGTACATATATAACGTTATTAGAACATACAAGGATAATGCATAATTCCAAAAAATGAAATAAAGAAAAAATAATATTTTATTTACATGAGGACTCATTTTTAACTTTAAAAAGTGAATCTAAAATTACATTTTACATGTAACATGCACAAGAACCAATTCATAACTCTAAAATTTGACTACAACTAGTAGTGAAGCCACCTACAAACGAAGGTGAGCATGTCCCCTATCCTAATTTTCAAATGCACATTAACATACAATGTATTATCTATGTATTTTAGTCATAAACTTCATTTGTGCCCCCCTTGAAATTTATTTCTTCCCTTCATTTCAGTTATGAAATTAAACAGTGCCCACCCATGCTGCATATTCTAACTCCGCCACTAACTATAACAATTATTTTAAATGCCTCTAGTGAGCTAATTCTACACTCACAACGATCAATTCATAAATCTAAAAAAGACTGCAAAAAGTGTATTATAGTTCTCAAGTGGACTTTTTTGCGTAGTATAGATCGTATTGAGTTCAATATGATACATGTTTATAGTCTCAATTTTATAGTTTCCATATTTTGTTTAGAAGTAAAGTGATCTATACTACATTTCATCCTCTATATCATGAATTTCAGCCAACATCTCTCCAAAATCATACATTCATAAGCGGCATATTTAGTTCTCTTTTGCTTTCTGGAAACTATGGTGTTCCAATATTAAAATTTGTTTGAAAATACTGAAGTACGACAGATGGATATGTTCAATGCCATCAATCAAAATGTACTACTATGCCTGGCAGCTTTTGGGTATATTGACACCGCATCCCATACGGACAATACATTATATGGTTACCCCCGGATCAAAATTATTCAGTAGCCTAATGTATTAATATGGATCCATCGATTAAGAGGAGAGTGAACGTGTTTGCCTCTGCCACAAGCTTGATATTGAGACCATAGAGGGCACTGGTGTGGGGTGGTTAAAACTGAATCACAGACTACATATTCGAGAAGCTGAATTGAAAGCTATAATGGTGGGCATCAAGAATGCAGGTATACATTTCACATCATCATACTGACCACCAACTGTCAACAGGTACACTACATGTTAACCAAAAAAATACCTAAACCACCAAAGTATCAATTGATCAGAAAAAAAATTGAGCTTGACAAAAACTATTGTTCTTCATTTACATGCATGTGCCATAGTAGGGATTGTGACAAGGTTGTTGATACATTAGCCAAATGGGAAATAACACAACCTATTAATATAAGTGGATGGATTAACTATCCTTATTGATCTCTAACATTGGTAGAAATGAATCGGATAAGATCCCCGAGAATTATCAGCCTATCAATTTGCCTATTGTAGGTGTGCAGGATGAATAATCCCTCCTAGAATTTTAAAAAAGCGCTCTACACTAATCCACTCCCTAAGACAACCCTTCTTTTTTCTTTCCAAGAAGTAAAGCAATAAATGCATCGACTTTCTCTAGTGTTCTGCTACTGTTGCTTACTTGCTATGAGAAGGCCTGTGTTGGTTGTCTTGGGATGTTGGTGACTACAATTGGCTTGAGAGTGGTGGCCTTGATTGTTTCCCTTTACTCAAATGTCTTGGCTACCTTCCTAGGTCTCTCCTCATCAGCCTCTGATGTAAGTTTCTTCTTTGGGTTCTGCACATCCTCAGAAGGTGTGTATCCATAGGTTTCTATCCTTGTTTGTTCTTCCTCCTCCTTTGACTCCTTTAGGATTGGCTTGGCTAAGATCATTTCTCTGTCAGCTTACAGCCTAGCCATAATGCTTTCTGGAGTGGGCTTTCCATGTTGTTCAATGCAGCTTGCATGTTCAGCTTTTAGTTTCTCCACTCTCTCTATTTACCCCACTATCATTGAGGCTCTCACCTTCTTGATGTACTCAAAATTGTGGACCTAGATCTTGTCTTGTTTTCCTGCCATCTTGTGCTTTATAGATACTCTAAGTATCTCTAGGAAGATTAATTACACATGAAAAAATAAATGGAAATCGTTTAGATTATAGATTTATAGATGCTAAGTAACAATTTTTGGTAAAGCAATCAATTCGAGAACTAATCAATAGAAGGCAAAAATAGGTCATTAAATTAGCAAAATAATAGCTGAAGATGACAATTAATGGTCCCAACCAATGGCCAAAGTTAGAATCTTTAGTCTGTCGTACAACCGATGGTGAGAACTGGTGGTCAGTTCAGTAGGTGGTCCGGGTTAACCCATGGTAGGGATCGGTGAAACAAACAATGGTAGGAACATTCGGTGATGAGGGGAAATGAGTGGTGGTTGGATCTCCCGATGGTCAGAACTGATCATAAGATTTGATGGTTAGAACAAGAAATGGCGGGGAAGGTGTAGCGACAACCAATGCTTAGCGGTGAAGTCGAACCAGCCGATGGTTCGAATACGATGGCAGGTAATAGACTATGGTAAATAGGCATTGACCAAAGAAACAAGCCATGGTCAGAGTAGACGAATGCTTAGCTCAACTAATGGCAGAACTGATGGTTGATGGTTGGTAGGGTTAACACCAATTAAAGGGTCTACTTGTTGTAGTAGGTGATGGTACCCTTGGACGATGGCACAAATGGTTGTTTAGAGAAGGAGACAAAGGGACAACCAATGGTCGACGACAACCTAGCCTTGACCTGTGGTTAGCGATTGGTCATCAATGATATGAATAGGTAAGAAAGGTAGGAAGTCATAGAGCACAGAGATGGTGGTGTAAGGTAGGAAAAGCTAGGTTTTAGCATTACCTCGTTGCCAGCGTTGGAGCTGCTTCCATTGGATTTCATCTTCCCAATGGTCTGGAAGCATCACTCTAGCGTCTTCTTCTCGCTCGTAGGTGTTTTCATCTTACTTTGTGCTAACCAGTGGGGAAGATGCTATCAGTTGTTCAAGCGTCCTCTACTACTTCTATTGATGGGATTCTAGGGTTAAATTCAACTTCAGTCACTTGGTAAATAGAGAAAGTACTTAGTCACCCCCTTCTATAGGTTTATGTCTCTTGGTCTACCACCGGGTGTTTAGGCATGGGTGTTCAGTTTCTTTGACCATTATCTAACGGTTCAACAGATGGTCGTCGGTGTGTTGAACATCTGATGGTCCTATAGGGTCTGTAAGTCAATGGTATGCTTGCGTCCATCAGTCAACGACGCCACTACTTCACCGACTAGCTCCTCCTTGTCTGACACTTGATGGAGGTTCTTCTCAACATCTGATGGTGCTTCTGTCTTACTAAAACGATGGTGAGGTAGATATGTATCAATTGGTGGGTCTTTCAGGTGTCAAACAATGATTGAGATCAACTGACGGTTCGACATTTGTGACTTCTTCAATGAAAGACATGTACATAGACTTCTTTAAATTTATTATATGCACACCAAATCCTAATAACCAAGTTTGAAACCTTTTTATAGATAATTTTTTGGCAAAAGTCTATTTCTTACTAAAGTGAAAAGGCACTAGGGCATGAAACCAAGACGTATAAAATACTAATAGTTTATTAAATTAATAGTGGATATGAAAGATATAGAGTAAGTAGGAAATCCTTGGGTTGCCTGTCAAGAAGTGCTAATTTAAAATCTTTGGCTTGACTCTCATTTTTTTATTCTCATGGGTCTTCAGTTGGACCAGGTTTGATTCAATTCCATTAGAATATTTTATATTGTTCGAAGGGAGTAAAGTAAAAATTAAGAGAGTTGATTTGGCCTAGGCCAATATTTAACTATTCTTTGCAAAATTAATCTTAGCATCATCTAACTAATTATAGATTTTTACATAAAAAACAAATTATATATCTTTGTTCTTATACATGTCTCTGAAGAATAATGAACTATCCTAGCCATGGACCGATGATAGCTAGCATTTCATCAAAACCTTCCTCCTTTATTTTAATCGGGATAAGTGATGTTAATCATAAAGATTCACATTTTATGGTATAAATCTCATATCCAACCATATATTTTGGTTATAAATATGTATTATAAAACTAAAGAACTAAGATTAAAACAAGATGGAAACAATATATTGAGATGCAATTAAGATAATAAATAACACATTAATATAAGTTGCAGTCTAACCTTGTTCCTAGAGAAGTAATCTACACAACCGTAATTATGATTATACAAAATGTGAAAATTGAGTTACAATACGAGTCATAAAGAGATAAGATAAGAGATCTAAAGAATACAAACATGACTATAAAACTTTTAAATTTTCTTATAGTAGTTTCCCCTATTATTGGATCAAGTCGCTACACCTCTCCTTGGCTCCAATATCCTCAGTTCTCTCCTAGTTTAGTTCTCTATGTCCTTGTCCTTGTCCTTGAAGAGTTTCCTTGGGAATTCTTTTTATAGTCATCGACTAAATTAGAGTTAAGAAAGTTTTAATTGATGGTAGAACACTCTATTAGAGATTCATATAGAAAATCATCAATATTCTCCTTTTACCTGAATAAGAAAATAAACACTAAATAATGTATTCTACAATATAATAGTAAAAAGAGTTTGAAGTTATGCGAAACTAGTTTATTAGGATCAAAATGTGGAGTAACAAAAGTAATTACTACATTTTGAGCACTATATGGCTAAAATTAAAGGTAACACTGGCAATGTGACACAAGTATTTTAAAAAAGGGAGTTATTTGACTCCAAAAGGTCAGAAACTGCTAATAAAAGTGACTTGACAAATTCATTGGTATGATCCAATGAGTTTTGGGAACATTCCAAAGTGGATCCATTTCAATATTTAATGAATTATTGCATATCTTAGTTTTATAGGTCTTAAAATCATTCATTGTCTTAGCAAGGGTTTTAGTAGTTTTTCAGGACCTAATGAATGGACTAGGGATGAATGAATCAAGTAGCCAAAACAAGGGCCTCTATTTTTTCACATGATTTATGTCAGTTTTCTTTGAATTGGAAAAAGGATACTATTATTATAGAGTCCATTTCCAATTAGTGTAATATGAAAAAGTATGCAGTGTCTAATGGTAGAGGAGGTTGGCCAAGACGTTGCATATACAAAGATTTTTCTAGTGTCTTAAGAATATATATGTAGCTAGGTGGATAACGTGATCCTTCTTGAAAAAACATGCAAGATGTGTGATACGGGGTGTACACGTTTCTAAGATAACGACATACATCCATGCATCACACAAGTACATTAGAGTATGATAACTATATGTAACTCAAAACAATAAAATATTATTTACGACCATTCTAGTAAATATGTGTGTTGCGGGAGTTTTAAAATGATGTATATATGACCTTATTAGAGAACAAATGATCAATTTATAATTTCTAAAAGTAAGAAAAAATGTTATTTACACACACAAAAACCAATTTGTAATTCTAAAAATTGACAAAAACGTGAATGGAATAAAGAAAAGCATATGCACAACCACTCCCATAAAGTCATGTGTTGCATGAGCTCAAAAATATCATTTATATAATCATATAATTATTTCTCACTAATGTTTTGAGGAGAGGTCCAGTCCCATCATGAGCCACGATGCCTGATCTTTGATTGCTTCTATATACCCTTCCTCTGAGTACCTCGACAGGTTTCGAACACATTATATACGCTACAGTCAGCAACAAACTTTGCTACCTGGGCTAACTTTTAAGTACAAGTATATATATAACCTTATTAGAACACACAAGGATAATGCATAATTCCAAAAAATGAAATAAAGACAAAATAATATTTTATTTATATGAGGACCAATTTTTAACTTAAAGTGAATCTAAAATTATATTTTACATGTAACATGCACAAGAACCAATTCATAACTCCAAAAAATGACTACAACTAGTAGTGAAGCCACCTACAAACAAAGGTGAGCATGTCCCCTATCCTAATTTTCAAATGCACGTTAACATACAACGTATTATCTATGTATTTTAGTCATAAAATTCATTTGTGTCCCCCTTGAAATTTATTTCTTACCTTCATTTCAGTTACGAAATTAAACAGTGCCCACCCATGCTGCATATTCTAACTCCGTCACTAACTATAACAATTATTTTTAACGCCTCTAGTGAGCTAATTCTACACTCACAAGGATCAAATCATAAATCTAAAAAAGACTGCAAAAAGTGTATTATAGTGCTCAAGTGGACTTTTTTGCATAGTATAGATCGTATCGAGTTCAATACGATACATGTTTATAGTCTCAATTTTATAGTTTTCATATTTTCTTTAGAAGTAAAGTGCTCTATACTACATTTCATCCTCTATGTCATGGATTTCAGCCAACATCTCTCCAAAATCATACATTCATAAGCGGCATATTTAGTTCTCTTTTGCTTTCTGGAAACTATCGTTCCAATGTTAAAATTTGTTTGAAAATACTGAAGTACGACAGATGGATATGTTCGATGCCATCCGTCAAAATGTACTATTATACCTGGCAGCTTTTGGGTATATTGACACCGCATCCCATACGAACAATACATATCAAAATTATTCTGTAGCCTAATGTATTAATTGTTGGGATTAGGAATATAATCCAACCCATGTCTTAGTGGGATTTAGACTTGGGAGGTTTGTGCTACCAATCCTAATAGGAGTCAAATCTTGAATAGTAGGAATATGACTTCCTATGTGCAACATGTAGTTGGACTAGGATTCGAACTAGGACTAGAATTCCTGGTTGCAATCACATGCATGGAGGCCTATAAATAGAGGCCCCTGGGGAGGCCTTTGGATTATCCACCGGTTGAGGTGTGAGTTCTCCAGTTGCTTGTTGGTGCCTTCTGTGGTAGAGGGTGCCAGAGAACAAGAACAACTGGTAGAGAAGCTCTCTTGGTTTATAAGAGAGGGCCATCGACTTTGCCTTGAAGCAAAGTAGCGGTTGGCGGTTGCTACCCGGATTTAGGGGTAATTAAATCTGGGAGGTGTGAGTTGTAATTTTATTACATAGTACTTATTAGCGGGATTGCCCCGTGGTTTTTCTCTCCTTATTGAGGGGAGAATTTTCTACGTTAAATCTGGTATTTTTCTTCTTTGGATTTTATACGCTTTTTGGTAGCGCTTCCGTGACAACTTTTCGTCACATCCGGTACTGTATCGGTACAACATCCCCAACAAGTGGTATCGGAGCGAGGTTGCAGATACAAGTCCAGATGGGGAAAGATGAAGATGCGACGATGATAAAGTTGACAAGCACAAATTGGCAGATTTGGAAACCCAAGATGGAGGATATTCTCTATTGCAAAGATCTATACGATCTGATAGAGGGACAAAAGCCAGAGACTACATCTGATGCAGATTGGAAGAAGCTAAACAGGAAAACCGTCGGAACAGTGCGGAAGTGGCTCGACATCTCCGTATTCCATCACGTCTCAGAAGAGACCAATGCCAAAGATCTGTGGGAAAATCTCAAGAAGTTATATGAGCGGAAGACTGCCACAAATAAAGCTTTCTTGATCCGAAAGTTGGTGAACCTCAAGTACCGGGATGGTACAAACATCGCCGAGCATATGAATGAATTCCAAAGCCTTGTAAATCAGTTGGGGTCCATGAAGATGGTTCTTGATGATGAACTTCAGGCTCTACTTCTTCTAGGATCGCTACCGGACAGTTGGGAGACACTCGTAGTGACAGTCAGCAATTCTGCACAGGAGGGCAAGTTGACACTTGACCAGGTGAAGAGCAGTGTACTGAATGAAGAGACTCGACGACGAGCCTCAGGCGACAGTGGATCAGAGGTGCACTTCACAGAGGGCAGAGGCGTTGATAGAGCAAGAGACCGTGGTAGATCTAAGAGCCGCGGTGAATCCCAAGACCGCGAGAAGTCTTGTGGTAGATCCAAGTCAAAGAATGGTAGAGGGTGCTTCCATTGCGGCAAGCCAGGTCACTTCAAAAGAGATTGCAAGATTTGGAAAAAGAAACATGGGTTTGAAGCCAAAGACAAGTAAGATGACGACAAGAATACTACAACGACGATCTCAGATGATAGGTGTGATGATGACGATGTGGTCTTAACAGTCCAAGAACAGTGTTTGCATGCTGATGAGGATAATTCTGAGTGGGTGATGGATACTGCAGCTTCTTATCATGCTTCACCAAGTAAGGAGTTCTTCACTTCATACAGGAGGGGAGACTTTGAGAGGGTGAACATGAGAATTCCAGCTTCTCTAGAATTATCGGGATTGGTGACATTTGTGTTCAGACAAGTGTTGGTTGCACGCTCACGCTGAAGGATGTTCGTCACGTTCCAGATTTGCGGCTGAGTTTGATCTCTGGTTCTTTCTTTGATAGAGAAGGTTGTCATCTTGATTTTGGTGGCGGCAAATGCAAGATCACCAAGGGGGCTTTGGTTATTGTACGTGGCAAATTGTCTCGCACATTATACAAGACCAAGCTCAAAGTACTTAGAGACGGCAGTATACATGCAGTTGAGGATAACCAGACAGATCTATGGCACAAACGGTTAGGACACATGAGTGAGAAGGGCTTGAATCTTCTATCCAAGAAGAGGTTGATTCCTTGTGGCAAGGATAGTGGTCTCAGTTCATGTGATGCATGTCAGACAGGAAAGAAACGACGAGTTTCTTTCAAGACAAGGTCTGCGGTGAAGTCAAAGCTTCTACAGTTGGTTCATTCGGATGTCTGCGGTCCGTTTGAGATGGCTTCACTGGGAGGCAATAAGTATTTTGTCACATTCATTGATGATGCATCTAGGAAGGTGTGGGTCTACTTGCTGAAGACCAAGGATCAGGTTTTTCAATGTTTCCAAAAATTCCATGTCATGGTAGAGAGGGAGACCGGTGAAAAATTAAAGTGTCTCCGAACGGACAATGGAGGAGAGTACACCTCCAGGGAGTTCCAGGCGTACTGCACGCAGCATGGCCTACGGCATGAGAGGACAGATCCCGACACACCACAACACAATGGTACAGCTGAAAGGATGAACTGTACTATTTTTGAGAAAGTCAGATGCATGTTGAAGACTGCAAAGTTGCCAAAGACATTTTGGGGTGAGGCAGTGAGAACTGCCTGCTATCTGATAAGTCGATCTCCATCAGTTCCTTTGGGATTTGATATACCTGAGCATGTATGGACAGGTAAGGATGCATCCTACTCACATCTCCGAGTATTTGGATGCAAGGCATATGCTCATGTTCCCAAGGAAAAGAGGCAAAAGCTGGATGATAAAGTGGTGCCATGTATCTTTCTTGGCTATGGAGATCAACGGTTTGGGTATAGGTTATGGAATCCAGTGAAAAAGACCATGACCAGACACAGAGATGTGACTTTCTGTGAGAGTTAGACAGTGACAGAGCCTGAGGTTGATGATGCAGAGGCTGCAGGATCAGGTGACAGTTCTTCAGACGATGAGTATGAGGATGATTCAGCTTCTTCACAGGTGCAGTCTTCTGATGATGAAGAAGAGCAACATAATCACCATGAGCAGCAGAGTGATAGCACATCAAGTGGTCCAGTTCCAGACGCACAGACGAGTGATTCAACTTCACAGGAAGAGACTTCTGGGCAGGGGGAGCAGGATCAGGACCAGGCAGAGTCCTCAGAGCAGTAGTTGAGGAGGTCTGACAGAGTACGTCATCCTTCATCCAGATATCTGGCATCTCAGTATATCTTGCTTACTGATCAGGGGGAGCCAGAGACTTTTCAGGAGGCACAAACTCATAGAGACAGAGTACAGTGGCATCAGGTGATGCATGAGGAGATGAATTCTTTGCAGAATAATGACACGTATGAGATTGTGGCACTTCCCAAGGGTCGGAGAGCACTAAAGAACAAGTGGGTCTATAGGATGAAGAATGACGGCACTGGTAGTGATATTAGATACAAAGCCAGACTTGTTGTCAAGGGCTTTGGTCAAAGACTAGGAGTGGATTTTGATGAGATATTTTCTCCGGTTGTAAAGATGAGTTCTATCAGATTGGTTCTAGGCTTGGTTGCTAGTCTAGATCTGGAGCTTGAGCAGATGGATGTGAAGACAGCTTTCCTTCACGGTGACCTTACAGAGGAGATCTACATGGAGCAGCCAGAAGGTTTTAAAGTCAAGGGGAAAGACCACTTAGTCTGCAAATTAAAGAAGAGTTTGTACGGGTTGAAACATGCTCCTAGATAGTGGTACAAGAAGTTTGATTCTTTCATGCAGAGTCACGAGTACCAGAAGACAAGTGCAGATCCATGTGTCTACATCAGGAGGTTTCCCAATGACAGGTTCATTATTCTACTACTCTATGTGGATGACATGTTGATAGTGGGTCAGGATCTCAGTTTGATCAGAAAATTGAAGACAGAGCTTTCCAAAGCCTTTGAGATGAAGGATTTGGGACCACCACGACAGACTTTGGGGATGCAGATCACACGTGACAGGACACAGCGCAAGTTGTGGTTGTCACAACAAAGTTATGTTGAACGGGTACTTGAGCGGTTTAACATGGGAAAAGCCAAAGTCGTGGGGACTCCACTTTCAGGTCACTTCAAGCTGAGTAAGAAGTCATGCCCATCTACTGATGAGGAAAAGGAGGAGATGGCAAGGATTCCCTATTCTTCTGCTGTAGGGAGTTTGATGTACACAATGGTGTGTACCCGTCCTGATATTGCTCATGCAGTTGGCGTTGTGAGCAGGTTTCTCTCAAATCCTGGAAAAGATCACTGGGAGGCGGTCAAGTGGATCTTCAGATACTTACGAGGCACGAGCAACACGTGTTTGATGTTTGGTGGTTCGGAACCAGTTCTAAAGGGCTTCGTTGATGCTGACATGGCAGGTGATATAGATTACAGGAAATCTACTTCTGGGTATATCTTCACTTTTGCAGGGGGAGCCATATCTTGGCAGTCCAGGTTGCGGAAGTGTGTTGCACTTTCAACTACAGAGGCAGAATACATTGCAGCAGCGGAAGCAGGAAAAGGAATTCTCTGGGTGGTGAGATTTCTAAGGGAGCTGAGGATGATTCAGATTGACCAGACTATTTTCTGTGATAGTCAGAGTGCCATTGACTTGAGCAAGAGCACAATGCATCATGCACGGACAAAGCACATTGATGTGAGATATCACTGGCTTCGTGATGTTATAGAGAAGAAGTTGTTGACTCTGAAAAAGATCCATACTGAGAAGAATGCTTCTGATATGATGACCAAGGTGGTGACACAAGACAAGCTAGAGCTTTGTAAGAAGCTCTGCGGTGTACATTCCCAATGATGATCGCTGAAGACCACATCTATCTCATGGGCTGGAGGGGGAGATTGTTGGGATTAGGAATATAATCCAGCCCATGTCTTAGTGGGATTTAGACTTGGGAGGTTTGTGCTACCAATCCTAATAGGAGTCAAATCTTGAATAGTAGGAATATGACTTCCTATGTGCAACATGCAGTTGGACTAGGATTCGAACTAGGACTAGAATTCTTGATTGCAATCACATGCATTGAGGCCTATAAATAGAGGCCCCTCGGGAGGCCTTTGGATTATCCACCGGTTGAGGTGTGAGTTCTCCAGTTGCTTGTTGGTGTCTTCTGTGGTAGAGGGTGCCAGAGAACAAGAACAACTGGTAGAGAAGCTCTCTTGGTTTATAAGAGAGGGCCAGCGACTTTGCCTTGAAGCAAAGTAGCGGTTGGCGGTTGCTACCCGGATTTAGGGGTAATTAAATCTGGGAGGTGTGAGTTGTAATTTTATTACATAGTGCTTATTCGCGGGATTGTCCCGTGGTTTTTCTCTCTTTATTGAGGGGAGAGTTTTCCACGTTAAATCTGGTATTTTTCTTCTTTGGGTTTTATACGCTTATTGGTAGCGCTTCTGTGACAACTTTTCGTCACATCCGGGACTGTATCGGTACAACATCCCCAACATTAATGTGGATCCATCGATTAAGAGGAGAGTGAATGTGTCTGCCACAAGCTTTATATTGAGACCATAGAGGGCACTGGTGTGGGGTGGTTACAATTGAATCACAGACCGCATATTCTAGAAGCTGAATTGAAAGCTATAATGGTGGGCATCAAGAATGCAGATCTACATTTCACATCATCATACTGACCACCGACTGTCCACATGTACACTACATGTTAACCGAAAAAATACCTATACCACCAAAGTATCAATTGATCAGAAAAAAAACCCAGTATGACAAAAACTACTGTTCTTCATTTACATGCATGTGCCATAGTAGGGATTGTGACAAGGTTGTTGATACATTAACCAAATGGGCAATAACACAACCTATTAAAAGTGGATGGATTAACTATCCTTATTGATCTCAAAGATGGGTAGAAATGAATCGGATAAGATCCCCGAGAATTATCAGCCTATCAATTTGCTTGTTGTTGGGGTGCAGGATGAATAATCCCTCCTAGAATTTTTAAAAAGCACTCTACACTAATCCACTCCCAACCCTTCTTTTTTCTTTCCAAGAATTAAAACTAGGTTTTGTAAGATACCGTGAATAGTCAAGCAATAAATGCATCGGCTTACTTGCTATGAGAAAGACAGACGCCCCCACAAGTGGATGGCAGGATATTGGCTCTCCGTTCCCGACAACAACAAAAATCCACCTCTCTTGAAATTTCTTATGCTAATTGCCGGGACCTTTTCTTCACGACCATCCAGACTCTCGAATCGAAAGCGGCCTTTTTGTACCATCTAATTTAATTTCTGATGGCGCTTTTAGCAAATAAATCTAAAGCCTTGTCTGTTCCGGTTCCTGGATCGCGTCATCGTACACGTACGGCGGGGACGCAAAGACTAATATACTATCTGCATTATTGAGAAGCCGTCCCCTATATATTTCTGAGTAATGATACACGTACCACCACGTTTTAAAATCTCAATGTAGTTTACTATCCCTAACAAATAAGAATAAAATAGAATGGGTTAGGAAAGAGAAAGAAATATAATAAAAAGAATTCAGAAAAAATAGTATTTTATTTATAACATTCAAACCGGAATGAATTTTTTGACAATATAAAAACAATTAGGATCCTTTTAAAAATACAATTCAATAAGGCCAAGTTTTGGCATATTTTTGAAAATTTAACTTGAAATGTAAAAATATTTGTTGTATATTGGAGTAGTACTCATTTCTATATAACACACTAATTAAAAAATAAGTATTGCATGCCATTTTTGTTCATGGTGTATTACTCATTTTGGTATAGTACTCGTTTTTATGCCATTATTTTAAAATAGATATTAGAATGAGTAATGTATTATATTTTTGTTGATGGTACTCATATTTTATGTCTTTATATTCTAAAATAAGTATTATCCTCATAAAATAAAGCAGTATGTATTTTGAAAAACAATAATATAAAAATGAGAATACTAAAACAACATAATATTCATTTTTGAGTTAGTGTGTTACTCTAAAATGAGTATTATCCCCCAATGAAATATTGATTTTAGGATAATAATATTCCCAATAAGATTATACACATTTCAACATTATTCAAACAAAAATAAGTATTGTATATATTTTTTAAATAATACTCATTTTTTACATATATATACATATATACATAACAATACTCATTTTTATATATTATATATATATATATGTATATATATATATATCAACATTGGTTTGGTAGAAATGCATTTATAAGGAATCTAATAGTTTTTATTTTGCTAAAAATTCATTATAGTTTGAAAGTTGTAAGAGAAATAATTTTCTCTCTCTTCTTTTTCTCTTCTGTTAACTTTTCTCTCACTTCCTCTCTCTCTTCTCTTTATTGTTTACTGCACTCCATTGAAAACATTGCATTCTCATTGGGTCCAACTATTTAGAAGTAAAAGTAGGGTATGAAATCATGTATAGAAGGGTATTGTGTAGTATTTTTATATATTTTTTATGATAAGAAAATATTCACGATGTCCAAGCTTTAGTTATGCAATTGATTCAACGATGATATGTTATATTATCCTGTTTGAACCATTAATTTTTTTTCATTTTCTTATCTTTTGGATGGAATGAGGGGGTTGTCTATTCATGATTTAGGGGCTTGATTAATCGATGAGGTATGAAGTTTTAAAACATGGATATATTTTCTAGTTTAGTAACCTAGATATTGACAATGTCCAAAGATCACAATGTGATTCAAATAATTTCAAATGTTTGTATAGGTTTTTCCAATAAATTACAGAAATGTCTTAACAAAAGTACAATTAATAAATTGGGTTGTCAATCTTTTTTGAATGACGCAATCTATAGATCAAAAAATGAAATTATTAAATGTAGATGGAGAAACTATAAGATTTTTATGTAAAATATTTTAAAGACACCGAAGAAGGAAAATTGCATCATCAGATAGCACCCAAAGCTATAAAAAACAAAAGGCATAAAATGATGATGATTTATTTGACAAGCTTCTTCTGCTTGTAGACCTTTTACATCGCAACATTAGAGGTTGTCTGGCCTGCTTTAAAGTTGTTTGAAAGAAAGCATGACACAGTGTTGTGTTGTACCAATTTTTTGAGTAAGAAATAAACAACAAAGGTGATTCAACTTGACTAGAAGAGTATATTTATATGAGTTTAAGTTAGATCTATAACATAAAAGTATAATAGTCACATCACTTTTTAGTATATGTGATGGTGTATTGTGTGTGAACAATAGACTCTTTAGTTCCTTATTTCCATCATGTGAGCTGGAACCAACTCTTATATATTGGAATCTTTGTGAGTACTCGGTCATTTGGAGTAGAGGAGGGAATAGTTGTCAAGAAACATGCCTACCACACACACCACGTCTGGCTGGGCTAGACTTGAGGAATGGTGGTCTTCAGTTCCTTTTTATATTCCAAGGATAGGAAACTAAAATTTTCCACTAAAAGAAAACATATTATGCTTATATTATGACTATCATATCCTAGTAGTTAAATATTATTTGAGTATTTATATTTGAGAAGTCAAGAGGATGTCAAAGTATATATATTTGGTCATTTGAAACTAAAAGTCAGATATGTTTCTCGGGTTTGTGGAGGCAATAGACGCGTAGGAAGAGAATAAAAATTATAACAATATACATTCTTACAAACAAATCTTGTCAATAATAATATATTGGGAAGGAAGAAATGTAAGGATTACCTTACAACAGAGTAGGTCGGACAATAATTCTCATAAGAGTAGTATACGTGAAGAAGATGTCTCCTAACATAGTCATTAGTCGACAATGTCTCAATATAGTCCACAAAGACGACTATAACTGAATGTTGCACTTCTAAAGTTGGAAGGCAAGGACCAACTTTTATGTCTGTGAAGTGCTAGTGTTGCACAATATCTCTTTCTATATCTCTCCTTGTGGCTCATCATGACTAGGATTCATGTGTCTAAAGGTGTAACCAAGAACCTAGCTGTCATGCCCCTTTTTATAGAAGAGGCGGGGAACCATGATTACTAATAAACCCTGAGAAATGAAAAGATAGTGGTCACTTTTTAGCAGTTCTCTCAAGGACAACCATTTAGGAAACTGGGTTGGGTCAGGCGACTTTTCAACAACCCTTTTAGGATAGCCAATCGAGCGATTGGTCAGTCTAGTTGGGTGTGTGTACCGGTTCACAACATTTTTAGATCTAATCGATTGATTCATTGATCCAATTTAGTCAGCAAATTAGGCCATCCAGATGATTGGTTTGTTGATCTTATCAAGTTAGGTGACTGGCCTAGCTAGCCGATTGATTGGGATGATCTCGGTCTAGTCAATCCACTGGACCTTCTAGTTGACTGATTGGTATGTCCAGTCAGGTGACTAGACTGAACTTTGTACTCGGTCGAGTGCGCTTTCAGTTGATCAATGATCTAATTGATTACATAAATCTTTTAGAAATCCCACATTATGTTGGTAGTGATGTCTATAATAATATTATGACTTCATAGACATTGATTAATATCTAATAAGACTTTATTGCCATCCAAATAATTGGAGAAATTAGATAACAACTTCAACCTAGTATTGTGACCAGTGTTATGTGGTCGTGTAATCCATTTGCCTCTAATATTCAAATTGAGTCAAATACATGGAAATATCATCCTCTTAATGTTCAATATTTTTTCCTTGATCTAGAGCGGACTATTTGATATACATATAAGCTCAATATCATACATTGACTTACATGACATGGTCATATATTTCATAGTCTCACTCATCAAGTGTCAGTGATATTACTCCAATTGGAGGGACGAATTCCATCTCATTTTCAATAATCCATGTGTCACATGCAATGCACACAAGCACTACTTGTACGACAACCCTTAAATAATGTCACATTGGGTAGTACTAAAGTACACACAAAAAAACATGTGATTGGTGTAAGGACTCAAGGTTTAAGGACCACAATCACCACTGTCATATTGAGATATGATTCTAATTGTCATTATGTCTTCTATATATCATACTCGAATTGGGTTTGTCCAGTAAACTTGTTCATAACAAATACATATGTGTTTGACTTGATAACCAATATCATGAATGCAACATAGACTTTAGTCAATGCACATTCAAATCTTAGTGTATTATGGTCATCCTAATTGCCACAATCATATCTGACTAGGGACCTATACAAGAATATACACTCTTAGCATACACATCATCACATGTTCATGTTGTCAACCCAAAATCACATGTCACTGAGTCATTAATTGTTACAAAATGATTATATAAATTCATTATCTCATATTAAAGTGAACATCATAATTGGAATTACCTTTGTTACTAATTAAATCAATTACAAATTCTACCATCACAATTATCAGAGGATGATCTCTTAGGGCATACTGCCAACAATGTTGTACTCCAACTATACCCATGACCTGCATATGACTAATTGAAAATGTATTTGAGTAGTTGTTGAATAGTCAAGTACAAGCCATATCTAGTAAATTAAAAATATAGTAAATGAATCATATCGTTGAAATTTTCAATGTAGAAAGGTATGAACGGTTAGAGTGAAAATAAAAATGGTTCACCCAGTTGACTAATAAAAATTCCTCCACTGTGATTAGGGAAAAACACAATTTTCCTTGACCCTTCACAATGTTTGCCAGCTAGAGTTTGAGAAGACCATCTTCCTCCATGTCTTAATATTATCTTTAGATATTGATGTTTCTTGATCCCACTCCAACCAGTTGGGGGTGGTTGAATTATGATCGAGGTAAGTTGAGTATCTCGTATGTGTGAACATCGGGCCATGAGGGGAAGTGAATTCACAAACTTGCACCATTACTGGAGAGCTATTTTCTCTAAGGAAAGTCCTTTTTGGATGGCTCATTCTGGGATAAGATATCCATTTTCATTTCTAAATCCATCTGCTTCTTGGTCTACTATTTCACTTTGGATCTTAACCTGCATCTCCTATCCTATTGACTATGTCATTGCAATAAATATAAACTTACATATTATACAGGAAATACTTCCAATAGAGAAACGAGTTACTATAGTCTTTGCAGACATTGTGGGTAGTTCTTTTATTTGCTGTGAGATTGACATTTCTTCTATATATGATAAATTTGATAGGTTTCATAATAAACATTAACAATAATACAATATGTAAAGACCAAGTCTCTACTATTAAACATGATAAACAAAAACACTAATGTGTGTAGCAGCAGAAATTTAAATCTTGACTTTATTCAAAATGTAAAAAGAGTACATTATAAAATTTCCCAAATGGGAGTACAACTTTATACAAGCAACTAGGATCTAGGTAGAGGGAGACTTAACTAATACAACATTATCTCCAAACAAAACAACTATATAACATAAAAGCAACTAAGATCATGCAAGCTATATGTTCTATCCTTCTCGTCCTTATCCTTAGGTTCACCAAGCTTCCATTGTGCACTCTGATCCTAGCCTGGATGGTTGGGGTCATCCAGCAAGAGAAAGATAAAAGGTATGTGTCAAAAATAGGATAAAGGCAATCAATAAGCTAAGTAAAATATTCCATTAAGGGATTTCAAGAAGAGAGAGACCAATGAGTAAATAAGAATTTAGAATACTGCCACATTTTAATATCAACAAATATCACAATTGCATGAATATAAATTATGACTCAACATCCTCTCAATGTAGGGTGAGGCACCTACCGGACCTCACCAATGGCAGGGGGACTGAAACCCCAGTGCCTAAAAAGTGGCAGGGGGACTAAAACCCCAGTGCCTAATATATAAAATGGCAGGGGGACTAAAACCCAGTGCCCGGCAGGGGGACTAAAACCCTAGTGCCCTGTGGGTGGTTTGTACTCATGTACACTACATTGTCAATTGGCCAATAACTATATCATGCATAAACATTCACTTGGCAGTAGAGTGAAAACTATATCAAGATAACAACATAGCATTGGGAATAAAACCCAAGAATAAAATAAATAGGCCATCATAGGCAACAACAATATCCAAGAACTCCAAGACATAAAGGAGCCAACAAAGCAACAACATTATACAATGTTTTCAATTATATAAATAAGATAAGCCAACATAGGCAATAGCAAGATTAAGCATTTCCAAGTAAATGAGGCAACATATGCAGTAGCAAGATTCATATAACTCAAATGAATGAAAAACAATGGCATTAGAAGCATAAAATAAGTAAAGAGACAATAAATGCAATTAGAGGGAGAATCAGGCTAGCACAATAAGGATTGTGGGGTTGGAAAAGTCCCAACTGAAGGATAGGTAGTTTGCACAATAAACATTCATATTCATCTTTGATAAGATTCATATAAATATGATTCACATACACAAATAGGATCCACATACCTATTTTTAATTATTTACCATCACATTCATCAAGTTGATTGTATCACCATTCCTTTTTCCCTAGTTACATAATTACACATGTATTAATATATATAAAGACATAAAGCATATGGAAAACCCTAATTTTCTACCTTGAAAACCAAAGGTCGATTTGTGACTCAAAACCTTGTCCAAACGATTATTCATATTCTCCTAATTAATAAAACATACTTTATTTTACAAATTGGAGTTAAAATGAATTTATTATGTATTTTAGAACATTTTATATATTTAACAATGCATTCAAAACAAACTTCGAAAAATCATTTAGAAACAGGCTTCAAAAACCACAAAATCAGATTCTACATGAAAAATCCTTTCCATTGACTATTTATTTGTATTTTTTCTGACCATGGATCGATTTACTATGAATTAAGTAAAATCGACCAATCATGATGCAAGAAAACTATATAGTGACATGTATTTAAATGAAAATGAAATTCGATGTAAATAGCAGTTGAAATGACTAAACTACCCTTGTGGGTTAAATAAATCTATCACAGCCGCAGGGGCACGCTTGTCATTTTCACAATCCGATCAATCGCAGCTGAGAAACAAAACGAGAGGGGAAAAGATGATACTACCCCTAGTTAGCTAATAGGCGCATCACGGGGGCTAGGATAATCTGGTCATTGCCTGGCCCTGATTGCTCCTTCCTCGTCCATGGCGAGGGAGTAACCTGGAGCTTTGACTCCATTGCTCCAGACCGCTTCACTGCGGGCTGTCCCAAGATGAGACCGGGAGGTTGTTCCCCAACGTCTCGCGGTCACAGGGAGCTCAAAAACACACAGATGCGTGCACCGGTGCAAAGAAAGGAGGCCGAAGCTGGCCGGAAATAGGGGAGCAAATCTGAATGAAAACCCAGATATTCTGAAGGAGAAACCACCGACTAAGGCTGTAAACACTTTCGTGGAGACTCGGTGACTCGAACCCATGCCTCGCCACGGGCGGAGGAGCACCAAAGCTCAAAAAGACATGGTGCAGGCGGCTGCTCTACGGCGGCTCTATAGGACAGAGCGATCGGGGCCATCGCGAGACAAAACAAAGAAGCGGAAAGGTAGAGGGGAGGTCGATGATGCTCACCCAGAAAGCAATTGGTCCGAAGTGGTCGGAGGTGCAAGCAACAGGTCGAGGTTTCCGGAGAAGAAGACTGAGTAGGTTGGGGAGTATCGGGCATGGTGTGAAGAAATTAGATGAGGAGGAGGAAAGGTGGCAGCCCGAGGGTCATTCCCATAGTCTTATATAGGCGTGAGGAGGCGTCTAGCACCCTCTGCGACCTCACGACGGGGAAGAGGAGGAGGTCACGATTGGGCGTTTCGTCAGCGGTGGAGGAGTCTGAGCGAATTAGGGCTCGCTAGAACCGGCGGCGGGAGACGGAGCCAATGGGCTTGGAATCACGCGCAAAGGTGGAGAGGAGAGGAAGAATGGCCCCGAGGAGCTGGGGCGCCGCACCTGTTCGGCTGGTCGGAGGTAGAAGATGGCGGAAGAGCCGTTAGATCTCAGATTGACGGTCCTAAGGCATTGCTCAAGGCGCGTGACGGGAAAATAACCCGGAACTATAGCGTTACATAAGATATAAATGAAATCGATTCAACTACTATAATCACACTATATTAAAAGCTTATAAAATCAATTTGAGGGGTCAAATGAAGTCCAAATGACACCAAATTTGGACCACATGCTCATATTAATGTGTAGAACATTGCTATGCAATTAGATTTCGTATTTAAGCTCACTAAGGCTCATAACTCATATGTTGTCCATTATTACATGTATTAATATATTAAAAGAGGTGGAATAATGTGGAAAACTAATTAATTGAAATATGGGAGTAATATTTCGAGGCAATCATCTCCTAATTATTTCAAGAGAAATAACTCACCATATTATCCCATTTTGACACATTTTATCCACTTAAGAGGAGAGAGAAGATAAAGAGGTTAATATACTCATTGTTAATTCAAATGCTTATTATTATTAATATATTTATCCAAAAAGCTCCAAATTAATATTATCTACTTATATCCATCCTTAATGACCAAATTACATTATTAACCCTCACTTATCTCCTTAATTGGGTTATTTGTGCAAACACCCCTCCATTCATATAAATGAGGGTAAACAGTGATTTCAACATCAAATTATGCCCAAATTGCACATAAAGTCCAAAAATGATTCAAAAGGATGGGAAATTTTGTTGGCTAAATGGACATCTAAAAATCCCTTTGTTTTGATTATGACAAACATTTCATTCTTATTAATCTAACGAGCTACTTGAGTGTGCAGGACTAAGATGGATGGCAAAGCAACTAGGGAAAATCCACAAGCTAAAATGTTTATATTTTCATGCAATGTAATCATTGTTGTAAAAACTTGTACAAATATATAATGTACAAGTACTTAGAATTGCATGTAAATCAAGCGTTAGATTTTCCCTAGCCAAACACCATAGTTAGACATGTCATCCCATTTAAAAAGGATCATTTATGCACACTCACACATATAATTAATGCCTAAATTGAAACCTTGAAACAGGATCACTCTCGGTCGACAAACTCCTCGACCGAGACACTCTCGGTCGACAATCTTCTCGACCGAGAAAGATCCAAAGTAGCCGTTAGACACAACAGACAAGTTAGTTGGCAGTTGAAGAAAGACGTTGCAAATCACTTGTTCCAGAGAGCCTGTCGGTCGACAAAAGTTCGACCGAGTAGGTGTCTCGGTCGACCATTTGTCGACCGAGATGGTCTCTAACAGCAACTGCAGAATAAATTAATTAGCCGTTGTTAAAGCAACAACTTTGTACCTAACGGCTAGTGAAGCACTTAGAAACCCCTAGAAGTTGTCTAGAACGTCCTTAAGCATACTTAGGCCATTCCTATAAATAGGACAAGCCATAGGACACTAGAATTCACTTGTTACACTTGAGAATACACTTGAGCATACTTGAGCAATCTATTGCAAGTAATTTGAGCACTGTGATCATTAGTCTACATTCTCCTTAGCTCAATCTCGTGTCCTATAGGCTACATTCTCCTATCCACAGCAATCACAAGTTCACACACTTAGCTAGGAGATCTATATGCTTGATCTAGGCATATCAAGCCTTGGGCTTAAAGGATAAGTTGTAATTTCCTTTTTCTTTCTTGTTCCTTTTTATCTTTTGTACTCTCCTTGCTACTCCTAGGATTGGAGGCTGCGGATTGGAGAGGGTTGACTTCTCAGGTGGAGAAGGGGACTTCAAGCTACTTCAAGAAGGCTATCGCAAGGGAAGCTACTTCAGAAGGCTGGTGCAACGGGAGTTGGTGCATCTACTTCAAGGGAAGGCTGCTTCAAGGTTGGCGATTACTTCTAGGTGAAGGCTGCTTGAAGGGTTTGGGAAAAGAGATTGTATTTTATGTAAATTCCTTGTGAGGTAATAAAATAAATTTCTTTTCAAATCCCGGTTGGGTAAGCAACCGGGTAGTGGATTGACGACTATAGTATTTGCTATAGTTGGAACCACTCTAAACCCTGTGTCTCCTTGTCCAATATTTTCAATGTGGTTGTTTGAGTTTAAATTATTATTAAAATCTTTATAAAACTCTATTCACCCCCCCTCTAGTAGTTTTCAATTGGTATCAGAGCAAGGCTTCAAGGAACCCTAACAAGGTCTTGAAGAAATGGGTGATGGAATGCTCAACAACCTCAACATTGAAGGGACTCTTGTTGCTAGGCCGCCGGCGTTCGATGGAACAAACTACCAATACTGGAAGAGAAGGATGCAGTTCTACTTCCAAGGCGTCAACTGGGATCTATGGAGAATGGTATCTACTCCTTATGAATTCCCTCAAAATGACTTTGCGGAATGGGATGCAAACACGGTAAAACAGGCCCAAATGAATGCAAAAGCTGTAAGCATTTTATATTGTTCTATTTCTGTAGGAGAATTTAATAGAATATCAAATTGTGATACAGCGTATGATATTTGGCATAGATTGTCCATCACTTATGAGGGTACAGCCCAAGTCAAAAATTCCAAAATTAGCTTGCTTAAAACAAAACTTGAACATTTTCGTATGGATCCTAATGAATCTATTAGTGAAATGTATTCAAAATTCTCTACTATTGTTAATGGTTTAAGTGCCTTAGGAAAACCTGTCCTTGAGGAAGATCAGGTATCAAAAATTCTTCGATCACTTCCTCCAAAATACAAGCCAAAGGTGACAGCCATTGCAGAAGCAAACGACCTCACTCGCCTCAAAATGGAACAACTCATTGGTAATTTAGAAGCTCATGAAGCAGATCTAGAAGAGGAAGAAAGAAGAGAACATGAACACCAAAGTGGGAAGAAGAAGGAGGTGGCTCTCAAAGCCTCAAAAGTCGTCACACAAGAAAGTGATGAGTCAAGTGAAGAAGCAGAAGAAGCCTTAATCGTCAACGGTAAGAAGTACAAAAGGTTTAAATCTAACAAAATTTCTAGTTTCTCTACTCCCAGGTGCTTTGAATGTGGGAAGAAAGGGCATCTCAAAAATGAATGTCCCAAAGAAAAGAAGGGAAAGAAAAGCTCACATAAGAAGAAAGGAGAAAAAGCCTATAAAGCTGCCTGGGATGAGTCAAGTGACAGTGAAAGCGAAGAAGAGAAGGTGGAATGTTTAATGGCAAGAGAAGAAAATGAAGACTCTCAAGAGGTAAGCCTAGTTGATCTTCCTAAAGAAGAGTTAGTTACTAGTTTACAAGAAACTCATGGTAAGTATGTTGATGCCAAGAAGAAACTAAAGAAGGCTATAAAATCAAATAATGAGCTCATTGCCAAATTAGATGAACTTTCTTATGAAAAGAACAACATTGATCTTGAAAATGTATCTTTAAAAACATCTTTAGATGATTGCACTAGAAAGCTACTCAATTTGGAAACCAATGTTGATCTTCTATCAAAAGAAAAGACTGATTTGCTAGCTAAACTACAAGATTATCAAACTCAACCTATCTTGTGCAACCATCCGAACTATGATAATATTGTAAAAGAAAAGGATTCATTGTTTTCTGATTTAGACCAAGCAAGAAAAGATATACATAAGAAGATGCATGACATTGCTACGTTGCAAAGAGAACTTTATAAGTTAAGAAGAAAAGATATTCTTGATAACATATTGAGAGTTGGTACTGTCTTCAATGGAAGAAAAGGTTTGGGATATGTTCCAAAGAAAAACCAACCAAAAAAGACCCAAACTATGTTTGTACCCAAGAACACAATGGCTAGAAAGAGAAATGAAATTGACTCTATTACTTGCCATTTCTGCTTACGTCTTGGACATTATTGCTTTTCATGCCCCTACAAGACTAAGGAATCCGACTTAGTTTGGATCCCAAAACCCCAAACTTAGAAGAATGGAATGTAGTTGAGATATGACCAAATGCTTAATTTTGCTATTTATATTGTCTTATCTCAACAAAAGGTGCCATGCTTATTGTTATTATTTTTCTGCATTATTGTACTGAAATAGAAACCTTGTCGGTCGAAGTATTGTCGACCGAGCTCTGGGTCGGTCGAAGTATTGTCGACCGACTGGATGTCTTTAACAAATCAAAAAATTTACAGCACCTATTTCGGTCGAAAAACGGTCAACCGAGAATTTTTCTGTGTTTTTGCTTGTAATACAGTAACCTGCTCGATCGACAAATTATCGACCGAAACAGATATCGGTCGAACAATTGTCGACCGACTGGTTTTCTGTATCAGAACTTTTATATACATAAGCACTTAAAAAGTTTCTAACCATATCGGACCATCACATGGGTACCAAAATCTACATTCTAATGCAGGAATGGGTAGTTGACAGTGGCTGCTCCAAACATATGACCGGGAACAAGGACGCATTTCAAACTTTTGAAGAAAAGAAAAGTGGAACGGTCACCTTTCGAGACAATGGTAAGGGCAAAATCGTTGGAATAGGTAATGTTGGAACAAATCTCGAAATTAAAAATGTTCTACTTGTTGATGGATTGCATCATAATTTAATAAGTGTAAGTCAACTATGTGATAGTGGTTATGATGTGTTATTTAACAAAACCTGCTGCAAATTATTGATAGAAAACACTATAAATGTCGTTTATGAAGGAAATAGAGTTGGAAATATTTATATCCTTAAACCAAACTCTATGAAATCAGTAGTAGGAAAATGCTTGCTTGCAAATGAAAATACCTTACAACTATGGCATAAAAAGCTGGGACATGCTAGTTCACATGCTATTAAAAAGTTAGTGAAATATGATCTTGTTCGTGGATTACCTGCTTTGTCTTTTGATCAAGTTGAAAACTGTGAACCCTGCACAATGGGAAAGCAAACCAAAACATCTTTTAAATCAAAACATGTACTTAGCACCAGTAGATCCTTAGAATTAATTCATATGGACTTATTTGGACCAATGAGGACACAATCTATTGGTGGTAAACGATACTGTTTTGTTATTGTTGATGATTATAGTAGATATACATGGGTACATTTTATTGCAACTAAAGATGATACTATTCATGTCTTTATGCAATTTTGTTCCAAGATTGAAAATCTTTTACAACATAAAATATGTACCATTAGAAGTGATCATGGTGGCGAATTTGAGAATCATACATTTGAGACCTTTTGTACATCTCAAGGGTATACTCATAATTTTTCTGCTCCACGTACCCCACAACAAAATGGTATAGTTGAACGGAAAAATCGATCCCTACAGGAAATGGCAAGGACCATGATGCTTGAACACAACACACCTAAAACCTTTTGGGCTGAAGCTATAAACACTGCTTGTTATGTGCTTAATAGAGTAACTGTTCACTCTCATTTGAAGAAAACTCCATATGAAATATTACACTCTAAGAAACCTAGAGTCGACTACTTTCATACTTTTGGCTCCACATGCTACATTTTAAATACCAAAGATGATAGAGACAAGTTTGATTCTAAATCACACAAAGCATTCTTCTTGGGATATTCCACTTCTAGCAAAGCCTTTAGAGTATATAACACTATCTCTAGAAAAGTTGAGGAATCCATTCATGTTTCTTTTCATGAAGAATCGAAGTCTGAAAATCTAGATATCATTGATCTCACTAATCAATTCGAAAATATAACCATTTCCAATGATAGTGAGAAAATTCCTATCTCCGATCCCCAAGTTGAAACACAACCTACACCTAGGCTTATCAAGGATCATCCCCAAGAACTAATTATTGGAAATCAAAATGATAAAGTCAAAACTCGGTCTTCCTTCAAAGATGTTGCAAACATGGCTTTTGTTTCTATCATTGAACCTAAGAAGATATCTGAAGCTCTTAAGGATGATTACTGGATAATAGCCATGCAAGAGGAGTTAAATCAATTCACTAAAAATGATGTATGGGATTTAATTCCTAAACCACAAGATAAAACTATCATAGGAACTAAATGGGTGTTTAGGAATAAGCTCAATGAGGCAGGAGAAGTCATAAGGAATAAAGCTCGGCTAGTAGCACAAGGATATAATCAACAAGAAGGAATAAATTTTGATGAAACATATGCACCCGTAGCCAGACTTGAAGCTATTAGGATGTTACTAGCTATTGCTGCCCATAAAAACATTAAGCTATATCAAATGGATGTCAAAAGTGCATTTCTAAATGGCATCATACACGAAGAAGTTTATGTTGCTCAACCACCTGGCTTTGAAATACCAGAAAAAGGTGACCATGTTTATAAACTTAAAAAGGCACTTTATGGTCTCAAACAAGCACCTAGGAATTGGTATGAACGACTCAAGATATATCTTTTTGATAATGGTTTTTCTATTGGAAATTCAGATTCTACTTTATTTTTCAAAACATATGCATCTTATTTCCTAGTTGTGCAAATATATGTTGATGACATTATTTTTGGAGCTTCTAATGATTCATTATGCACACAATTCAGTGACATTATGCAAAAAGAATTTGAAATGAGCCTCATGGGTGAACTAACATTCTTTCTTGGTTTTCAAATTAAGCAAACACCTGCAGGAATTTTCATAAGCCAAGAAAAATATACTAAAGAACTTTTAAAATGTTTTGGGATGGATCAATGCAAACATGCTACTACTCCTATGGCTACCTCTATCAAAATTGATAAGGATGAAAATGGGGAACCTATTGATGATTCCTTATATAGAGCCATAATTGGTAGTTTGCTATACTTAACTGCTTCTCGACCAGACATTATGTTTTCCGTTGGTCTTTGTGCTCGATTTCAATCCCAACCTATGCAATCTCATTTTCTAGCGGTTAAAAGAATTCTTCGATATCTAGCTGGTACTACTTGTTTTGGTTTATGGTATCCAAAAGGACAATCCCTGGATTTTAAAGCATATACTGATGCGGATTATGCTGGTTGTCGACTTGATCGCAAAAGTACTAGTGGTGGATGTTTCTTATTAGGGAGAGCCTTAGTATCTTGGTTTAGCAAGAAACAAAATATGGTTGCCCTATCTACAACTGAAGCTGAATATATGGCAGCCGGGTCTTGTTGTGCTCAAGTACTTTATATGCAACAGGTATTAAGCGATTATGGTTTTAATCTTCCCTCTACACCTATTTTTTGTGACAACACGAGTGCCATAAACTTAGCACACAATCCTATTTTACACAGCCGGGCAAAACACATTGAAATCCGTCATCACTTCTTAAGGGATCACATCTCAAAGAATCATGTTTCCCTTCATCATGTTGATACGGAAAATCAATTGGCTGATATTTTTACAAAACCGCTTCCACTAGATCAATTCAACAACATTAGGAAGCAACTGCTTATTACTCCTTTGGAAGATGTTTTCTTTGATATCTGCGGTTCTTAAAATGAATACGTTTACTTGTTTCATTTTGGCTTTTCAAATGGACATCTTTTTCATTAGATTTGACGGGATATCTAATTAAGGGGGAGTTTTTATTAAAATGGTTATCTTTTTGAAATGACAAAGGGGGAGAGATATATAAAACTATATCTTAGTATTTATGAAAAACTCAATCAATGAGTTTCATAAATATACTCTTGGCTTTACATTGAAAGTTGCTATATTCCCAACTGAACTGGATTTCATGTTCTATAATTCATTGGGAATAATAAGCACACATTTTATAAACAAGAGAAAAAGCTACATAAGGCAATCTAAAGGTATGAAATTCATATGTTTTATATTTCCTTATTTATATTTTGGAAATGTTTGTCATCTTCAAAAAGGGGGAGATTGTTGGCTAAATGGACATCTAAAAATCCCTTTGTTTTGATTATGACAAACATTTCATTCTTATTAATCTAACGAGCTACTTGAGTGTGCAGGACTAAGATGGATGGCAAAGCAACTAGGGAAAATCCACAAGCTAAAATGTTTATATTTTCATGCAATGTAATCATTGTTGTAAAAACTTGTACAAATATATAATGTACAAGTACTTAGAATTGCATGTAAATCAAGCGTTAGATTTTCCCTAGCCAAACACCATAGTTAGACATGTCATCCCATTTAAAAAGGATCATTTATGCACACTCACACATATAATTAATGCCTAAATTGAAACCTTGAAACAGGATCACTCACGGTCGACAAACTCCTCGACCGAGACACTCTCGGTCGACAATCTTCTCGACCGAGAAAGATCCAAAGTAGCCGTTAGACACAACAGACAAGTTAGTTGGCAGTTGAAGAAAGACGTTGCAAATCACTTGTTCCAGAGAGCCTGTCGGTCGACAAAAGTTCGACCAAGTAGGTGTCTCGGTCGACCATTTGTCGACCGAGATGGTCTCTGACAGCAACTGCAGAATAAATTAATTAGCCGTTGTTAAAGCAACAACTTTGTACCTAACGGCTAGTGAAGCACTTAGAAACCCCTAGAAGTTGTCTAGAACGTCCTTAAGCATACTTAGGCCATTCCTATAAATAGGACAAGCCATAGGACACTAGAATTCACTTGTTACACTTGAGAATACACTTGAGCATACTTGAGCAATCTATTGCAAGCAATTTGAGCACTGTGATCATTAGTCTACATTCTCCTTAGCTCAATCTCGTGTCCCATAGGCTAGATTCTCCTATCCACAGCAATCACAAGTTCACACACTTGGCTAGGAGATCTATATGCTTGATCTAGGCATATCAAGCCTTGGGCTTAAAGGATAAGTTGTAATTTCCTTTTTCTTTCTTGTTCCTTTTTATCTTTTGTACTCTCCTTGCTACTCCTAGGATTGGAGGCTGCGGATTGGAGAGGGTTGACTTCTCAGGTGGAGAAGGGGACTTCAAGCTACTTCAAGAAGGCTATCGCAAGGGAAGCTACTTCAGAAGGCTGGTGCAATGGGAGTTGGTGCATCTACTTCAAGGGAAGGCTGCTTCAAGGTTGGCGATTACTTCTAGGTGAAGGCTGCTTGAAGGGTTTGGGAAAAGAGATTGTATTTTATGTAAATTCCTTGCGAGGTAATAAAA
Organism: Alisma plantago-aquatica; assembly: GCA_963693085.1. NCBI lineage: Eukaryota > Viridiplantae > Streptophyta > Magnoliopsida > Alismatales > Alismataceae > Alisma > Alisma plantago-aquatica. The sequence goes on along the minus strand of OY856412.1, from coordinate 876,704,945 downwards.
TAAATTTCTTTTCAAATCCCGGTTGGGTAAGCAACCGGGTAGTGGATTGACGGCTATAGTATTTGCTATAGTTGGAACCACTCTAAACCCTGTGTCTCCTTGTCCAATATTTTCATTGTGGTTGTTTGAGTTTAAATTATTATTAAAATCTTTATAAAACTCTATTCACCCCCCCTCTAGTAGTTTTCAAATTTATGGAAAAGGTCCAAATGGACTAGAAAGCAAAGAAAAGCTCAAAAGTGGGTAAATTGCAGGGAAGACCCTGAGTTTTAGTATGTTACACAAGAAGCTATGGCTCACAATAAAAGGGCAAATTTATGCATTGATTTAGATTGTCCCAAAATGAATGAATGAGAATCCAAAAGTTCAAAGAAGATAGTCAATTGAGAAGAGAGAATAAATTGTGCCAACTTTGTATTCTATTAGTTTTCTGAAATATTGTCTTCAATGTATATAGTTATTTTCCTTTCAGACCCACGAAGGAACTTTGTTAGTTTGGGTCAATAGTATACTTTTGAAGACCTTGGTACAATATACTCCTATTGATAGATTATTGAAACGAAATGGATGAGGGATGAGTCATTTTCAAACAAGAAAATCATCTTTTACTCCTTATTTTTTATTTGTAGTAGGTTGATGTGAAAGTACCTAAAAAATATTTATTCTGTCATAAAAAGGTCCCTATGTCTTGGAAGTCTTTTATCTAGATCTCTATCATTCTTTGAATGTTGTAATGGCAGGTATACCAACAAAAGAACAACACAAGTTTTATAACCAAATTGTTCCCGTTGAAATTTCCCCTAAGGTCAATTGTACACTAAAACAAAAAGAAAGTTTAGAAAATAATTTAAAACAAGTGGTCAACTAGAAACCAAATGAAAAAAAACTAAAACTCTGTTGGATTTGTGATCATGTTCATCATTGGGCTAAAGTAGTGTCCCTCCAAGAAGCTGAAGATACATATGTCCAGTCATGGAGTTGTGGTTAACATCGTGACTAGAACCTTTGCCAACAATGATGAGTAGATATTTCTAAAACATAATTTTCTTGCTATATCTGAACCACTACACTAGATTGTGATATTCGGGGAAATGTGCATAGTTGTGCTGACAATTCAATGTTCATATCTGACCAAGTCCCTAGGGATAGGTTAGTGACCTTGGGAGATAACTCCAATGCTGCAATCAAAGTCGATGGTTGTGCGGATCTTAAGCTTTTGATGGGACATGTTCTTACTTCATAATAAGTGAGACATGCCCCCACAATAAAACACAATATATTTAGAAGTCCCATATTGATGAATGATGGGTTGAGAGTAGACTTGTTTTTGGAATAAGGTAAATATATAGCCGTAAAATGGGGTATAGAAGAGCTATACATATAGATGAGGGTATCTATTCAAAGTCAAGCCCACATAAACAACAAAGAAGATACAAAAATTATACATGAGACCTAACTACAAAACTTAGTGTACCTATGTATTAGGGATAAGATTAGTTAAAATTTTATGTGTAACATTTACATGGCATCTAAGATCCTTTGGAAGAAAATCATGCATCTTAGAAACATCCATCTTTTTCTGGTCATGTATGCTTTTATTTCTTTCATTCCACAAAACCCATCCCACTCCAATGATGCATACATTAGTAAAGCCTCTCATATCCTTCTTATGTTCAAATCTCTTAGATATTTAGAATAGAACCTCCATCAGTTTGGTAGGAACTTGTGAACCCCAACCATTTCTAAGGCATATGATTCTCTACAAGTGCTTGGCTGCCCTGCAATCAAAGAAAAGATGTTTGCATGTATCCCTTTCCTCTCTACATAACTTGTATGTCTCCTCAATCTACAGTCCCCAACTTATGATTATATCCTTGGATGGAAGTCTATTGAGGATAATTTTTGTAATAGAAAGTGATCCATTTAGGACAATGAAACATGCACCAAAGGACATCGGCCCACAAGGCAATGCTCATTGTACTAATGTTAATCAGTGGGCAAATTCCTAGGAATCCAATTAGCATTCGTATCAACATTGTACATATTTGAATGTCTTCAAAATATATACACAAGACCCACCAAGTTTTTGATGGATTGCAACCAGCAACCAATGTCATATTACCCCCATACTGAAGTTTCATTCAAGAACTATATTTTTTGTATGTAGCATCTAGAAATTTATTTACTCTCTTATAGTTTCCTATCTGCAGTAGTTCCTCAACTACAATTTTCTAAAGTCCACCCATTTTGAATGATTGTGCAATGGTATCCCAAGTGATACTATGACCTCTTCCTTCCCATATGAAATTTGCAATAAGTGATCAAATAGCCTAAATGATCGGATTGGGAATATCCCCTATACCAGCCCAGAATCAGATAATGTCTTGTATCACAGAGAAAACAAGCACCAGACACCTAGATAAAGAAATCTTCTGACCACTCCAGTCTTATAATTTCTTTCTAATAGTGTCTATACACATGCTAAAAATCATTGGCAGTAGCTTTTCGTGTGAAAAGAGGCAATCCGAAGTAGTTAGTAGTGAACACACTTTTTCCCATGTAGAATTCATATGTAATATAGCTATGATGACCATGCTTGTGATGGTTTATTTTGTTGCAAGATATCTTTATTTGATATAGAGGATTTCCTCAAGATTCAAATTGAATGTTTTTCTATTCCATTGTTGAATAAGAATAAAGTTTCTATTCTTTTGGATCTTGAATTATCAAATGTTTTGCATAAAGATTTGAACATACTCATTGTGACTCTATGAAAAAAACAATCAATCTTAATCTTATTATTAATGTTTTCATTGATAGAAGACATAAATGTGTTTATGTGTAAGGGAAGTCCTAAGAATCATATCCATTCAATTGATGGTAAATCCAATATATTAGATATAATGCAAACTAAAATATGTTAGTTCAATGGTGAAGTCATTAGGTCCAAAAAATGTTACTTTATATCCTTCATTGATGAGTTTAGTAGATATATATATATATCTATTTATATATTTAAAAGTAAGAAGTAATCATTAGAATTATTGCAAGCTTACAAGAATGAAGCAGAGACCAAACTTGGTAAGGTACTTAAAAGACTTAGATCTGACAAGGGAGGAGAGCATACTTGAATTCTTTTTCTAGAATACTACCAAAGTTGTGATATCATGCATAATATAATTGGTTTGTACCCCTCACAATTTAATGGAATAGAAGAACCTTATCAGAGGGCCCTACTCGATATTGACAACACTCTACTACAAACTTTTGGGTTGTCCAAATTTATGTAGAGAAAATCTTTGAACACAATTTTTTGTATTCTAAACAAAATTCCCATACGTATAAATAGAGTAGTTTTTTTTACTTTTCTGTGGTAAATAGTTAACCTTAAACATTTTAATTGTGAAGGTGTCTTGTAATAGTACTTATCTAATATGACAAGAGAAAGAATTTGGGATCACAAAGTGTTGATGAAGTATTCTTGGGCTATGTATAGAGATGATATGCATATCATATTTTTTATTATTAGATTAGATGTTTCTAGCATGGTTGTCAACACAATAATTGAACTCAGTATGCAACATTATTCAATAATGTATTCCCTATGAAAACTTGGCACCTCAAAGTGATTCTTTAGTGGATACTTACCCTAAAGATTCCATTGCTAAATAGGTGAAAGGTGTTGGTAGTATATCCTAAAATCTAGTGATATAATGACTGTCATGGTATATTTTGTGATTTTTTTGAACAAATTAAATTATTTCTATTATATTTACTTCAATATGAGATAATGAATGAATATGACGATGTCCTAAGAATGTATGACAATGTCATTTTATGTGGGGTTGAGGACACATGAGATAAATATTCATTCTTTTCAAAGTACCTAGTTAGATATTATTTTGGAAATGAGGATAATACATTGAGACTAGTATGTGTCTTGGTGGATGACTGCATGTCATTAGCCAAAATATTGAATATCAAGTCAAACACATATGTACATCTTATGAAAAAGTGTACCAGTGGATCCAACTTGAGTATGATATATGGAATCTAGAAATGGAAGTAGGTTCATATGTCAACGTGATGGTGTTATTTTTGTCCTTACACCTTGAGTCACTATAATGGTCCCATGTTATTCAAGATACTTTACCTTTACTAAACATGACCATGAATGATAGTTTCCAAACAAATAGTACTTGGGCACACCATGACACAAGTGGACTATCATGACTGATGTAGATGGAATTTTTCCTTCCCATTGGAGTCATATCCTGACCACTTAATGAATGAGACTATGAAAGCATGGAAATGTTCATTTGATTCGATATATATTATTGAACTTGTTGTTATAATACTCTAATTTAGATCAAGGATAAAAGATTTAACATTAAGATGAACACTTAATATAGGTAGTTTTCCTCTTGAAGGTTACATGCTCTAGAAAGTGGTGACCCGCTAGAATTTCGATCACCTCTTCCTTCCTAGAGGGGTGGGGGAAGATGGAGTCAGCCACACCTTGTCTGACTCCCCTTAGGTTCTTCGTGCCCTAAGTTTGTCTAGTGAAGTTATGTGTAGGGTGAGGCACTGAGTTCTAGAGGAGTGTCTGTTGGATCATGTTTTTCATCACTAGAAGTCTTTCTCCTCTAGAAGATCCAGTCTTGAGGTGAGGGCAATCATGCTAGACTTGTTATCCTTGACAGTTGTGATTAGCACTGTCTAGGATTCTCTGAGGTAGGGGCTTCCTAAGGCTCAATCATCTACCCTACCTTCTGTGGATCTATCTGGTTTGGGATTTTTTCCCTTTATCGATCTTATTTATTTTCTCATTTGCTTTCCATCCATTAGTTTTTTTTTGGGTTCTCGGTAGTCCAACTATCTATTTTCTCAATGGTTTATAGAGATGCTTATTTTCTCCTCCAATCTGGGAGGTGGATAGAGTCTGGGTTATTGGTATGTATGCCCTAAAATCTAGTTATATAACAATTGTATTGGGATTTTATTTTATTAATAATAGGCAACTCTGTTATTATGTTTTTTCAAATTAGAGATGATGATATAACATAATATATGTCTAAAAAATGATGTTACTCGATGACATATGGTTTAGGTTGGGGACCTTAATATGCAGATATATTTTATGATTAGAGTATATATATTCTTGTCATGTCCCTATATGAATATTATTTTGGAAACTATATAGACAACAATAATACTAAAGACTAGATATGTTTTGACTGTTGACTAAATTTAGTCTTAATATTGGACATCAAGCCAAACACATAGGTACTTGTTAGAGAATAAGTGTAAACATGGAAACCATTGAGTGATAGTTAGAATCATGTCTTAATGTGATAGTGATGATTGTAGTTCTTAGACTAGAAATCACTACAATAATCACATGGAGTTCAATGGACTTTAGTAGCATTCAGTGTTACCTTCAATAAGGGTTGCTATACAAATGGTTCTTGTGTACATTTTGACACATGCAAAGTGTTGTGATTGATGTATATGGAATTTCTCCCTCCTATTAGAGTGATATCTTAGACACTTTATAAGTAGGGATGTAAAGTGTATGAACACTCATGTGATTTAATATTTAATATTGAGTTGACATGCATTTCAATAGTCTACTCTAGTTCAAGAAACATAGACCGGATATTGAGAGGATTATGATTCCATGCCTTGATTTCAATCTGGATATCTATGACAAAGGGATTATACGATCATCATAACAGTAGTAAGAAGTTTATGTTGAAGTTGTTCTCCAACTTATCCCATGACTTGGGTTGCAATGATGTATTTCTAGATATCACTCATTTCATATGAAGCCATAATATGATTATGGACATCACTATCAACCTAATATGGAGCCTATAAGGTCATACACATAGGATGCACTGGTAATACGAGTTTAATTATGAAAAATATTTATTTTGGTTACCAAAATTCTTAGGTAAAAAGACTAAATAGTATCGAAAATGTCAGATGACTAGATGGAGAGTCCATTTGATTGACTAGACAATATTTTTTTAAGAAATTGCACATACTAGTTAATCGATTCAAGATTTTAGTCAACCGAATGGATATCATCATCCAAAGATTGATTAGATTTTCTATCAACTGAACAAAAGTATCTCGATTGACTCATTTGACTCGACTGAATTTGTCAAGTCGATTAGTTGGACCAGGTTGAATGATTCACGATGTTCAAATTTCAAACATTTTCTTGGGAGATGAAATAACGGTGAACCAATTAATTGTTGCATTCAATAACATCATCAATCTAAATTATTGTGACATGCCCAACAAGCTGATTGACCAACTAGATAGTCCATTCAACCTAATAGCTATGGACAACAATTGCATAACTAAGATATTTTCATATTTGTTCTCCTGAGTTTTAGAAACCCTAGTGCTACCACTTCTATATAAAGTGGTGTCCAGGACTTTTGCACAAGAAATCATCTCCCGTACTTGCAATGTGTTAGCCTATCCATCTTTCCTATGAAAAATAGAGATATCAATGGAGAGAAAAATTTAAGCTAGAACATCAACAAACGAAAGGGTTGCTTCTTTTCTCGGCTCAAGAAGTAAGACTTGGACTTTCCAGTGGTATGTGTGAACTACATAGAAACACAAAAGATTTGTTGATTTTCTAGGAAGATTTTGTTGAATGCTATCCTTATTCTTCTCAAGTTGGAGGCACATATTTGTGCAAGGATGGTCCATGCGCTTGCTCTAGGACAAGGTATATCTTGCTTCCTATTTCCAAGACATCATTGTTGGTACAATATGCTAGTTAGGAAACATATAATAATTTTTTATTTCCTCTATGCTTTACCACTCCATATTTCCCAATAATGATGAGTCACATCAATTTATGGTGTATTAGAAATTAATCAATGTGATCAAATTTTATTTTATCATTTATCTTATTGCATACAATGTGAACATTTTAACAGAAATGTGTATATCTGATTAAATGTCGCATACAATAGGAAATGTTCAGTAGATAATTTATATATGTGAAATGATATATATGCAAGTCATACACCATGTCATAAAAAGTTTTCTTGGTAGATGTATGCATGGTTATGATCAAAACCTCTTGAATACTTGTGTATGTGAATTGTGAATGGTTTAATTCCTATTTTATGTATTTGATTTTCATGTTGAGCCTCCTCCATTTATCTCCAAATGCAACTAATGCTTAACATGCTTGCTCCCCTCAGATGTCACTCGAGGTATTCATTTTACATTATGTAATAAGCAGATAAGAATAACATTAGTTTAGACATCTCAGCAAAATGATGATTTTAATGTTCTATTTAGACCAGTCTAATGACGGAGGAGTTGAATCGACCAACTCAAGAGTTGAGTCCACCAACTAGAGGATTTAATTGACCAACAGAATGGTTTAATTGATCGGTTGAGTAGGATCTATTTCACTGGAAAGACCGTCCAACCAGCTAGAAGGACCATTCGACCAATTGGCCCATTCAATTGATTGAAGGAGTACAATTGACTGACTGAGTTGAGTCCAACACCAAGATGTTCATTTGTAGGTTCATACATGTTATGTTTGACCCTAGGTGGACATAAGACTTGTGTGTCTTCAAAGGATTGCATTAGTAGTGTCATAACCATTGCTTATATAATTGTGATTGCATGTTGTATTTTTGGAAATAGCATGTATATGATACATATTGTAAGTATTTGGTGATTGGATATAACCATTTATATATAAAATTAAAACCCCTCAATAAAATATTAAGCCTTAGATGCTTTCCAAAATATGCACAAATGAAAAAATTGATTGGGTATGCATAGGAACACTAAATGGTGGTGAGTTATCTATCTCGTGGGAATGTGAGAATAGATATGTATGTATGCCAAAGACGGTGCATATTCTATTCTGTTAGTTCTTGGGTCAGGATTAACTATGTGAGTTTAATAGGAATAGTGCCTAAAAGTGTACAGAGGGAATATGGCAATGAGTTTTGCATACCCTCTATCAAGAGTTGCATCTGATGCAATTGGCAAGTATTGCCTACCTAAATAATCAAGTTGTGGGTGATCATCGAGCGATGACTCATGATTTGATAAAATATAGATCTTGACCCATAAAAGATTATACACTAAAGTTTTCTCAATTAATAGTGAAGGCTATAAATTTTAAGTAAAATAGTGAGAGAAATAATTAACTAAGGATTAATTAAAATCAATATTTTTCAAATAAAATAAAAAAGTTTTGACTTATAAAATTTTTGTTTTGTATAATAAAATTGGCAAACAGGGATACCTTTCTATTTTGATTGGTCCTTGAGAAGGATAAATTGAATGTGAATAGCTACATGATTGGTTTAGTACTATAAGAAATTTGCTCACACATGACCATAAGTTCTATGTCCTGGATTGACCATTACAAGAGGAACTCGCTCTGAATGCACCTAGTCTGAAAGAAATGCTTATCATAAGCATTCTAATGACACCATAGACATCTAATGACTCATGCTAAACTCCATCAACTATGATCTTCCAAAGAAACATGAGAACAAGGATGTTCTTGAGACAGTAACACATCTTAGTAACATGTACCATGAATAAGAAAGGCAAGAGAGGTACGATGTCTCCAACACACTGTTTAAGTGCAATATGATAGAGGGAGATCTAATAGGGCCCCATGTGCTCAAACTAGTTTGGTATGTAGAAAGCATAGAGGCATGGATTTTCTCTAGACTAAGAGTTGAACATGGATATGATTGTACAATCATTGCCCAAACCTTATATCCAATTTGTCATAAATTATAATATGAACAATTTTGTAAAATTGTTATCCAGATTTCTTGGCATGTTGACAACTGCAAAAGAAAAAATGAAGAAGTACAAATGCAAATCCGCATTGATGGTCAGTAAAGGAAAAGGGAAGTCTAAGGACAAATAAAAAAACCAAGAATGGTTCTCATGATAGACAAAAACCCAAATCTTATGTACATAAGACAAAGTGAGGGGTGAATAAGGAAGAAAATTGCCACAACTATCACCAGGCTAGGCGTTGAAAAAGGAATTGTCCTCTTTACTTAGAGGAAGTTAGGAAGAAGAAGCAGAGAATATAGATCTTCACTTCAGGCATATATGGTATTGAGATAAGTTTGTCTACTTCTTCATCATGGTTATTGGATACCAAATGTTGATCTCACATATGCTCACATATTAATGTAGAATATGAAATGAAGTAAACCTTTAAAGAAGGGAGAGATGGAACTACACATTGTGAATGGAGGAAAACTTAATTCCACTAATGTAGGCATCTATCATTTATCTCTGCCCAACTAGTTTGTAATTGAGTTAGAGAATTTCTATTATGTAATGCCATTAATAGGAACATCATTGTTATTTCTTGTTAGGATAAGAGTGGATTCAAATTCCATAGAATGCTTGATATTCTACCTCTAACAATGAGATCTTTTATAGCAGTGCCCCTATGTATTATGGTCTTTACTTATTAGATTTTGAGAGAAACATATATAACATAGACACCAAAAGGTTAAAAATTGATGAATCAAATAAAACATACTTTTTGCATTGGCATCTGGAACACATAAATAAGAAAAGCATTTCTAGACTTCATAAAGATGGTTATCTAAATTCTTTTGACTTCAAATCAATACAAAAATGCAAGTCTTGTTTATTAGGAAAGATGACAAAAGAACCTTACACTGGTAATAGTGAGAGAGAAAGCAACCTATTCAGACCCATACATACTAATGTACGTGGACCTTTAGCACAAATGCCAGAGGTGGTAACCAACACTTCATCACATTCACTGATTACCTCATTAAATATGGCTATGTGTATTTAATAAAACACATGTCAGAATCCATTCAAAGGTTCAAGGAGTTTATGAATGAAGTACAAAAACAACTTAGTAAAAGTATTGAAGTACTTCAATGTGATTGAGGTGGGGAACACTTAAGACAAGATTTGAGGACCTTCTTGATATTGTGGTATTGTATCACAGAAGGATGCACCTGGAACACCACAACACAATGGTGTATCAAAAAGAATAAATCACAGCCTATTGGACATAGTACCTTCAATGGTGAAATCTATTGATATTCCAAATTCGTTTTGGGGATATGCTTTAGTAACCACAATGTTTACACTTAACCGTAACCTTCTGAATTGGTTCAAAATACACCATATGAGATATGGATTAGGATACATCTCGATGTGTCTTTTATGAAGATTTGGGTATGTGAAGATTATATAGGAGGCAATTTTCTGAATAGTTTTGAACCAAATCAAACAAATTTCATTTTGTTGGATATCCTAAGGAAACTAAGTGATATCACTTCTACATTCCATCTGACAACAAAGTGTTTGTTTTAGTTGTATTTCTTGGAAAGGAATTTATTTCCAAAGGAACAAGTGGGAGGAAAGTAGAACTCAGAGAATTTTAAGACCAAAAAGAAAACATTGAACCTATAGAGGTAGAAAAGGTTCAAGAACAATCACAACCAATTATGGAATCTCATGTTCCTCTTGTATTAATGAACTTAAAAGATATAGTAGGACACACCTCAAACCAGATAGATTTGTATTTATCATGACTCAATAAGGAGATGAGTTGATCATGAATGACGATGAGACAATGACCTACTTAGAAGATATTGAGTGACAAGCTTATGAGAAATGTCTTAAAGCCATTATATTTGAAATGGAGTCAATGTATACCAACAAGGTACGGATCTTAGTGGATCCACCTTAAGGGGTAAAACCCATAGGGTGCATATGGTCTTAAAAAAATGACCGACATGGATGATAATGTACAAACCTATATAGATAATTTGGTTGCAATGATTTTGACCATTTTGACTTTCATGAAACATTTTCACCACTTGACATGGTTAAATCCATCAGGATCATGCTCGCCATTGTAGCTTATTATTTCTATTAGATTTGGCACATTGATGTTAAAACCACTTTCCTTAATGGGAATCTTCTCGAGGATGTGTACATGACAAAACCCTATGGCTTTATACTTCCAAATGAAGCCAACAAAGTCTGGAAGATACAAAGGTCAATTTATGGATTGAAGCAAGCATCTTAGAATCAGAATCTTTGATTTAACAAGGCAGTAAAAAAGTTTGGCTTCACTCAAAATGAAGATGAACCATGTGTTTATAAGAAGGTTAGTGGGAGCATAATTGTATTTCTCATATTTGATGTAGATGACATACTATTGATGAGAAATGACATACCAACCCTACAAATGGTAAAAATGTGGTTGAGAAGTACCTTCTCTATGAGGGAACTAGGCAAAGCAACTATATCTTAGGATTCAAGACCTAGAAGGATTCATGGCCTAAGATGGAGTGCATACATTGACAAAGTGTTGAAAAGGTTCAACATGCATGACTCAAAAAGAGGAAACTTGCCAATGTCTCATGGAGTTAGTATCTTTAGAGCCCAATGTCATAGTTCTTATGAAGAAAGGGGACACATTAGTAAGATCCTATATACATTCATAATTGGGACTATCATGTAAGCAATTTTATGTAATTGTCTATATGCCTCATGTTCTTTGAGCATAAAGAGAAGGTACCAGTAAAATCTCAGTAAAAGTCATTAATTGTTTTAAATAATATCCTTAAGTACTTGAGAAGAACTAAAGATCAGTTCTGTTTTTATGATGGTGTAGAAGAATTGATTGCATAGTTTACGTCGACATAAGACTCCAAACTGACAAAGATTATTATCAATCACAATCCAAATTTGTGTTTTGCCTCAACAATGGAGTTTTAAGCTGGAAAAGTTCCAAGCAAGTGATAGTTGTTGATTCACAATAGAAGACGTGTACGTTGTTGCTTCCAACGTATCAAAAGGAAGTTGTATGGATGAAGAAGTTTGTTAGTGAACTTGGGGTATTTCTAACCATTGATGATGTAGTAGAGTTATACTATGCCAACAATGGATCTATTACACAAGCTAAGGAACCTAGATCCATATTAATATTCCAAGAACATACTTCAGTGTTTCCATCTCATACTAGAGATCATAAAGTGAGGAGATGTAAATATTTGTAGAGTACTAACTGAGAACAATATTGTTGAATCTCTGAAAAAATTACATTCACAACATAAGTATGATGGTTATATTATATCATGTGGGATTAAATTCATGAGTGATTGCATTTAAGTGTAAGTGGGAATTTGTTGGTGTGTATGCCCTGAGAGACATTCATATAATGACTAAATTGGGATATTATTTGATTAATAATAACAGAAATTATATTATGATGTTTGTTCAAGTATGAGATGATGATGTAACATAATATATGTCTAAGGAATGGTATCACTTAATGACCTATGATTTGGGTTGAGGACATGAGCATGTGATCATATGTATGATTATCGTATATATGTTTTGGTCATGTCCTTAATTGTATATTATTGTTGAAATTATATAGACAAAATGAATACTTAAGACCTGAATGTGTGTTGACTGATGATTGAATCTCACTAGTCATGATGTTGGATATCAAGTCAAAGACACATGTACTTGTTATAGAACAAGTGTAACTGACGAAACCACCTTGAGAATGATACATGGAAATCATTTAATGGAAATCAAAACTATGCCTTAATGTGATAGTGGTGCTTGTTGTTTTTTAGACCTGTAGCACCATAATCACATGGACTTTAACACCATTAAACATGACCTTGAATAAGGGTTTCTATACAAATGGTTCTTGGGTACATTATGACACATGGGGATTGCCAGGAGTGATGTAGATGGAATTTGTCCCTCCTCTCAGAGTGATCTCTTATCCACATTATAAGACTGTGAAAAACACGACCATGATCATGTGAGTCAATATGTGATATTGAGTTTACATGCATCTTAATAGTACACTTTAGTTCAGGAAACATAATTTGAATATTAAGTGGAGTCCATGCCTCGTGTTTGATCTTCATATCTATGAAAAAGAGCTTATACGATCAATGTAACACTAGTCACAAGTTTAGGTTGAAGTTGTCATCTAATTACTTGGGTAGAAATGATGTGTTTCTAGGTACCGCTCATTGCATGTGAAGTCATAATATGATTATGGACATCACTGCCAATGCAATTTGGAGCTGATAGGGTCACACACATAGGATGCATTGGGAAAAGAATCTAATTGTAACATACCAGATCTAGAACCCTACCCTAGAACTGTGACCTTTTGGGTTTGACCAAACTAGGTTAATATTAGAGTGATCCTAATAATCTAATGCATGAATAATGTAATATAATACGTCAAATAATTCATTTGGTGATAACAAGATGATAAATAACTTAATTGGATGCATAATGATGTTAATGGGCCTCTAATGGGCCAGATCACAAAACCCATGTAAGAAATTCTTAAAAGTGGAAATAAACTCCAAATTTGTAATCTACACATTAAAATAAGTTTACATGTCAATTTTCATTTAATTTTGACAACCTTGGAATAATATGGTAAGTTAAGAGAGAAATTGCCTAAAAGGTGTAATTAATAAATAAATATAATAAATGACTCCAAAAGAGGAAAATAATTTTAGATTCGTAATCTACATAATAAAATAGGCCTTTGGGTGAATTTTCACTCAATTTAGAGAAAGTTTAATTAAAAGATGATATTAGGAGAGAGAAAGTATGAAGAACATTCAAAATATTAAATAATTATTAAAATAACTTAAACATCTAAAATTTATGGAAAATTCGTATTAAACATGTTAATCATGACTTTTGGGTCAAGTTTTATTATTTTTGGATAATCCAAACATCACTAATGAAGGAAGAAATAGAAAATAGTAATTAATTTATTCAACACATTAAAAGTTTCCAAATGGCAAAACTAAGTACATAATCGGAATCTACATGTATTAATTGATCTCTGTGCAAAATTTTATTAAATTTAGTTAATGTTTTGACCCTCAATTTTCTTAGTAAAGAAAGTTAATCAAACATTATTTAAGTGCATAGTATTTTCTCGATTTCCTTATCACGTTATTTGATTTCCTTTAATTTTTGGGCTTTAACCTTGACCCTATGATTTTTGATCGAAGACGCTCGGCTCATTTCCCACCTTGGGTAGAAGTCCAGCGCAACCCGTTCTATGCAGGGTCCCGACTGCGATCTCCACTCGGGTCTCTCTCTCTTTCCTTTCTTTCTTTCCCTCCATTTTCTTCTCCTTCGCCTTTCCTTCTGCTTCCCGAACCCAATGACCCTATAAAGGTAGGGTTGTGGTTTCCCCTTTCCAGTAGTGGTTGGGCACCACCTTCTTCCCCTGTTCTCCCATATTTTCCTCTATTTTCTTTTCCCTTTCGACCTTCTCCCCCTCCCTAGACCATCAGACCTCTAGGAACTCGGTCCCGCACCTTCTTTGCACCACCAGGAATCTTTCCTTGGTGCTGGCCTTGACTCCCCCTGTCGTGAACTATTTGGCCTAGAACCCACATGTCGCTGTCGGTGAACGGTACTTCGTTACTGTGCAACTGGACTCCTCGACCCTGGCTAGGTCTTCTGATCTTATGCTCGACATCTTTATGGGTTTTTGAAGAGCTACCAATACCCAATTCCAACAACTAGGTAGACACCACGTTTTCCCCCTTTTCAGTTTGGTATCAGTGGATTCATGATCGTAGTGCTATTTTCCCATCTCTGGCCACCAGCCAGCTCGAGTCTGGGGTGATTGAGTTCGATTTGATCTCAGGAGATCGAGTGAGGGTTTCATTTTGCAGGACCTGCTTTGGTGGTGAGAATCTGACTTTGAATTGAACCTGTAGAGTTCCATTTGCCTTTGTTCTTGTGAAGAAGATGACACATAGCCATTTTACATCTTTACCCTCCTGCTTTACTGCTTTCGTTGTGTTTCTCGACCAGGAGCTTTTTGGTAATTTCTCTTGGAGTTTGCTTCTTTTGCGGTCTGCCCTCTCTTCTGCTTTCTCGCCTTTAAATTACTGACATGTAATTTCTTGATTGACCGAGATATAAAAATTAATAACTAATTAATGGCTGGTCAGAAAAATATAAATAAATATTCATTGGATTTAGAAAAATGCAAGATTTCTAATGGTATTGTTTTTGTCACCTGAATCTGATGTTTTAAAAGGATGATATAATGGATCTAGTTAAATAAGATAATAACTTCTAAAATTCATAACTAATCATTTATAAGTCAGAAAAATATAATAAAATATGTTTTGAACTCCTAATTTAATATAATAAATTATGGCATGGTTTTGGAAACCTAATTCGCATAATGGTACAAAAGTGGTTTTTAGGGTTTTGATAATGTATGCATGTTATTTATGTTTATCTCACATGCATGCAGGTTATTGATGTTGATTGTGGGGTGTGTGCCCTACTCTCCTTATGTGCCAGTATTGCACACTCTTTATTATTTTGTTTTATGGCAAGTATCCCTTTTGTTATGATTCTTTTCTCTTGATACCCGTTTGGGAGGTACGTATCTCTTATATGGGAAGCACTTTACATTTGATATCCTTTATTTCCTTATATTGCTCAATTTGCTTTTTAGTATGCACATACCAGCCTTTGCTGATGTCTCCTATTGTTTCTCTTTTGCTATGGTATGCTTCCAACCCTAGGTGGAGGACTGGATGACAAGGTTTGATGACCTGGACTTAGAATATGAAGTTAAGCTTGGAGACAATCTTGAGGTGGTTTAGATTTCCAATACATGGATCCTTGTGATGTAAGTTTGTAACCCTTTGTTTTATAATTGAATAGTCAAATATTTTCTTCTGCTGCTATACATTGGTCTTTTGATTACCATTATATAAAGATTTGAAAATTTTACACCCACTCCAAGATACCTTGAAGGTGTGTTTGTACTGGAGGTTTTATTGTTCAAATTTTTAGTAGAGAGGTGTTTTCACTTCTTTACACTAATCATGGACAAGAATGTATTTGGTTATCAAACTATATTATATTGGAAAAATCATTTAACCAAATGGAGAGTCCAATCGACTGACTAGACAATATCCTTTAGAGTTGATAGTACTTACCAGTCGACAAATTGAAGAGTTTAGTCGATCAAATGGATATCATCACCTATCAGTTGAATGGATCATCCAGTCAGCTGACCAAAAGGACTGGGTCGACTGACTCATACTGGTTGACCTGAGTTCAACAATTCATATGTTGGAAATGCCAACAATTTAATGGGAACCAAAACAACGGCCAACCAATTAATCATTTCATTTAATAAGATCATGTAAGTAAAAATTTTGCACCACATCCAATGGGCCAGTCAATTGAATGGATAGTCCAGTCGATCGATTGATTGTGCAAAAATTATCTAGCCAGGATATTTTGATCTTTTGTCTCCCAGGTTTTAGGAAGCCTAGATCTACTACTCCTATATAAAGGGGTGATGGGCATGGATTTTTATATCAACTCCTCATGTTCTTGTAATGTATTAGCTTAGCCATCTTACCTATGAAAGGGAGAGATATCAAGGGGAAGAAAATTTTGATGCTAGCATATCAACCAATGAAAAGGTTGCCCCTTCCCGTTGGCTCAAGACAAACAAAGTGGAGTTTTCAATAGTATGCATGGACTACATAGAGGCCTGACAACTTTGTTGCTATGCTAGAAGGACGTCTTTGACCGCCATTTTTGTACTTCTCAAGCAGGAGTGACATATGTGTATCAGGACATTCGATGAAATTGATCCCGCACAAGGTATATTTTTCATTCTATTTCCTATACATGGTTGTTGATATGATCTGTTAGTTAGGAAATATGGAATAATTTCTTTTTCTGCTACATTTTATCACTCCATATTTCCTAGCATGGGTTTCCTCCAGTCACTAAACGATGATGGGGTTATAATTTTCACCTTATTTTTCTTTTAGATTGTTAGTGCATTCTTAAACACTTATGACTCTCACTCTAAAAAGTTCTATAATTGATATTGGGGGAGATGAAATTCTAGTTAATGCATGGTAAATTGGGTTTCTACCTATTAGAATGGCAATCAAGGCTGAGGAGAGATGCTATTGAAAATCTACTTATGCATGAATCACCAAGGAATCAAGATGAAGCACTTGATTAATTACAATCTCATCATTGTAACATGGCTCTTCCCTTGTTCCTGATATGATGTCACTGCAGGTTCATTTGTATATGCGATATGGATTTAATGTATAATCCAATTTGTAGTTTTAGAAAAAAAAAATCATTGAGCGGGTAATGTTTCCATGTTGTAGATTCGACCTAGATATTAGAGACAAAGGGACTATACATCAACATTTCGTTGAAGTTGTTCTCTAGCTTATCCATTTATCAATAATGTCTTTCTAGATACTAGTCATTGCTTGTGAAGTTGTAATATTATTGTAGATGTCAATGCTAATGTAATGAGGAGCCTATATAGTCACACATATAGGATGCACATGGAAGAGGAGTATATTAATGGACACATAATTAATTGGTTATTAAAAAATTAAGTAATCAACTAGATCAATGATAGTCTATCTGGAAGCCCAATTGGTTGATTGGAAAGTCCAATCAATCTATTGGACAGACTAATTGATCAACTAGATAGACCACTCAATTAACTAGATAGACCAATCAATCAACTACAAAGTCTAATTAGTCAATTGAGCTGAGATCATTCCAATCAGTTGACTAGGCAAACTAGTCAGTTAAATGGACACGCTCACTTCAATCACATGACTAGACAGTCCTATCAGCTAATTGGACAAGATATTAAATAAACCAATTAGTCAGAATTTATGATATAGTCCAATTTTCAATTGGTCTAGACAATTGACCGGTTGTCTATTCCCAATTGGAAACTTAATTACTACCAAGCGATGAATTTTTATTTTCTCAGGGTTTTGAAAACCTTACTTCCTTCCTCTCCTATTTAAAGGGGAATGACATATAGGATTTTGGTTAGACACCTTTTGATATGTGAACCCTAGTCATCTTTACTAATAAAGGAGAGAGAGAGAAGGAGAAATGGTGAGAATGTAATGCTAGCATGCTGTCAACACAAATATTATTCATATTTCACTGACTCTTGTAGTGTGACATGAAGTTTTCATCATCTGCATGGACTATATAGAGACATGGACGCTTTTGTGATTGCATTAAGAGGATATCATCGTCATACATATGTGTGCCATCAGATTTCCACATATTCTTTTAGAATGATGTCACTGGATCTACTCCACCACAAGATATACCTCAAACCCTTCCATATGGATATATCATTGTTGACAAAATCTACTTGTGAGAAATATGAAAATTTTATTGCGTTTGGTGTACATGTAGTCTCCATATTTAGAAATATTGATATCAGAGCCACATCAACTAACTATTAATTAGTAATCTTTTTATTGGAAAACATGGTTTCTACTACATTAAAAATTAGCAATAAGGAGGCTATCGGGGTGTACTCTAGGTCCTTAAATGTGGGAGGAGATGGCTCGGGGGCGCGGCGGCATAGGGCGCGGGCGCGGATGCAACCCTAGCAGTCGAGGGGGAAGAAGCCAAGCCGCAGAGTCGTCTCCATCGACTCCTCCGCTTCGCCAACCAGCGGCGAATGGAGAAGGAAGTCAGCCAATCCCGGAAACCCCAAGGGTACAGTCGCACGCGGAGTCGTCGAACTCCACCTCCAACCCAAAGTCTCCGCCCAGAAGTCCTGACGGAAAGGCGAGCTCTAAGCGGTTCACTGATTGTCTTAGACTCAGCCGTCTGGATCGCGAGGAGATCGATTTTGAATCGATCAACTTCATCGAGCCCATCACCAGAAATGGCACGAGGTGCGCATCCGTCTCAATCCAAGACTGCCCCATCCCCACATGGGAGGAGCACATTTCTATCCGCTTCGTCGGTAGGAAACCCTTCTGCGGCCAGCTTCTTCGTTGGATCCGCAGGCAGTGGCACCCCAGTGGCCCTGTAGAGGTGATAGCTGAGGAACGGGAGGGTTTCATCGTGAGGATGCCGACCCATGAGGAAAGGGAACGGGTCCTGAACGAGGCACCTTGGTTCATGGATGGGTCACTTCTCATCGCTCATTAGTGGAAGCCGGGTTCCCCTCTTCAGCCCCTTTCCTTCACTCACGCTCCAGTGTGGTTCAAGATCGAGAACCTGGGGATGTCGTGGACGCTTAAGCATATCGCCTGCGTCGCTAGCAACATAGGGAAGCCTGTCGATATTGACAATCACTCTGTCACCGCCGGCTGTCTTGGTAAAGCCTTGGTCTGTATTGAGATTGGAAGCGATGTCAAGCTACCCAAAGAAACGATGGTCGAGGTTGACTCTGTCCCGAGATTGCTGAAAGTTGAGGCAGTAGCCACCCCGGTCACCTGCCCCAATTGCAAGAAGTTCGGGCACAGTGGTCAATCTTGCCCTATGAAGACAAGGAAGCCTCCACCTGAGAGAGACATCTAGATTAAGTTGGGTAAACCAAGTGCTCGCGGTATTGCCAAAGCATCCAAGCCCAAAGCACTGTCTGTGAAGGCTCTGGACTCTGAAATCCCCGACCACACTGTAGTGGATGACAACCTACGTGATTTTGTGTCCCAGCAGGTTATTGATACAGTTCTGAATGGCCACGTTACAGATCACCAGCGCCACCAAATTGATACGAGCCATCAACAATCTGAGCCTGACATGCTCAGGGAATCTCCGGTTTGTTATGATGGTAACAACTTTGATTGGGAGCTGGAGTTTGCAAATTGTGGCAAAGAAGACAGAGGATCTGTCTCTTGGAAGATTAACAGGGTCTGGGAGGGCTGCAATTTCTCAGCTAAGGCCTATGATAGGAAGGAGAATCTATTTGGGGATGGTGACTCTATTGATTCTGAAGTCGAATTTGATCAATGTGACTCTGACTTCATGATCTTCAACCAAAAGTGGACAAAAAGAAAGAAGAAGTCAGCAAGGAAGCGGATGGATTGAGTCATGTACTCATCCGACCCTACCTACTGATCAGGGAATTTTTCCTTAACATAGCTTAGTGATCTGGTCATGCCACAAAGTCTTCTTGTCTCCTGGATTGATGAAGAGGGCTAGGAACTCACATGTTCTTCACACTTTATGAGATGTTTCTAACGCCAGTGCTGGGATAGGTTTGTTTCTCATCAAGGACATCAACCATGGGACAGCTTATGGAAGGGCACCTCCTACATTGCTATCTACAGCTTGGAAGTGTTTCGATGGTGAAAGAACCTTGTTATTCATCGCTTTCAGGTAGTACCGCCTATTCTCCTTGCTAAGACAGATTCCAGCCTCCCAGAACGACACACTTTGAAGGTGGGATTATTGATAGTCTCGGTGCTGGCCGTTCTGGTTTATGCCTTACCTAGATGACAGAGTCTGTACTCTTTAAAAGCCTTAGATTCTTGTTTCTTTTTTTTCGTTGGGGTCTGTTATTCCCTTTTTTTCATTCATTTCGGATGTTTTCATCCCCGCTGTATAGGGGCGCAATGTCTGTACCCGAAGTTTTTGGAAATTTTATAGTAACAAGATTTTTTACCGACCAAACAAAAATTAGCAATTAGGAATCTATAGAAAAAAGGAACTCATTGCATAAGGAGATTTGCATCAACATATGAGTTAGATGCAATTGGAAAAATATTAGAATCTTCAGTTCAGATTCATCCCATACACACTTATAAGAGCAATTTTAAAATGGAATCCTTTAACAATCATGGGTCTTATCTGCCAAGAAGAGATTCTATCCCCTAACCTTGAACTATGGCCCAACAAAAGTAGCATCCAACAACTAACCATTTCAAAATAAGATAGAGGGGGAACCTCGATTCTAGGAAAGGCATTAGGGAAAACCTGAACCCAAACGATATCCATAAAGGAACAACTAAAAACTTATTGCAAGGACTAACAAGTATGGGGACTTGGGGACTAACAAGTAGGAACCTTACCAACAAAATAGAATGAAAAACAAGGAAACAATATAGAATAAAACCGTAGGAGGGATCCCACCCCGATCAACAAGCCACCACCAATGTCTCTTTGGAAGACAACCTAGAAACTACTAAGAGCAACTGACTTGGAAACTATCATCTCACCACCCAGGACCGAGCAATGTGACAATGCCCACCCTCACAGAAAAGATGGGACACCCAATGGAGAGAGAGCTTCCAAAGATAGTGGGAGGGGAAAACCATTGTGAGGTGAAGGGAGGAGAAGAGTGGCCATGGGGAGAAGGGACCAAACACACTGGCACTGTTCCCACTCCCCAAGCATGACAAAATTTTATGTTACCTAGATTGCAAACACGATCACCAGATTGAAGCTGGATGATATTAGGATTCAAAGCAATGTGGTTGGATTTTGTAATACTATTTCATGTAATTGCATGTGATGCGTAGATAATATTAAAATGAATTACTTCTTAGTTCCATATACGTCTTAGATATATATATTTAATATGTTGGATGGGATCAACTACGGAAAAATAACTTTTTAGAGCAAGAAAGTGAAATTTCTTATACCATTTCTGGGGTGTTGCCCCTAAGTCCCTATGAGGGGTGGAATCCCATCAACCACTACTGATTAAGTGTAAAATGGTATCCATATATATATATATATATATATATATATATATATATATATATATATATCACTACTACAAAAAATGGTTTTTACAACAGTTCATTTTTCCATTTTACAACGGGTGTGAAATGTTGTATTAGATCGCGTGGTCTTATGGGGGGTTCTTTATACAACAAGTGTTGCACATGTTGTAATATATATATTTTATACAACAGTTAATACATGTTGTAGATCATTGAACACACCTGTTGTAATAGGGGTGTTCTATATAACATGTTGAGACAAAAGGAAATACATCTAGACACAAGGTTTCGAACTTGAGACCACTTGAAAGTAAGGCACATCTCAAACCGCGGAACTAGTTTCATTTTATGCAACACATATATTCTTTTTTGTACATATACAACAAATGACGTGCAAACCTGTTGTGTGATTGTGGTCTATTACAACGGGTAACTATTATAATAGGTGAAAGTCTGTTGTATAATTATAGTATACTACAACGGGTTATTGTATGTTGTGTAATGATGGTATATTACAACGGGTTAACATATGTGACTATTACAACGGGTAGAGCATGTTGTGTAATTATGACCTCTTACAACGGGTTAGAGTATGTTGTGTAATGATGGTCTATTACAACGGGTTAACATACATGACTATTACAACGGGTTAGAGCATGTTGTGTAATTATGATCTTTTACAATGGTTTAGAGTATGTTGTGTAATGATGATCTATTACAACAAGTTAGCATAAGTGACTATTACAACGGGTTAGAGCATGTTGTTTAATTATGGTCTTTTACAATAGGTTTGAGTATGTTGTGATATTACAGTCTATTACAACAATTTAGCACAAGTTGTAGTCATCACATATACTACAATGAGTTTGTCCTGTTGTATATAATATATAATTCACAACACACAAATAGACTTGTTGTAAAATATATGCTAACTACAACACAACCAACAGAATTGTTGTGTTTTTCCCGTTGTAAAAAGAATTTTCTATAGTAGTGTGTGTGTGTGTATATATATATATATATATATATATATATATATATATATATATATATATATATATATATATATATATATGTGTGTGTGTGTGTGTGTGTGTTTGTAGGATATGATGAATATATAAATCATACATGTTGCCTTTCAAAACATGTTTGGTTTGGTGGGTAATTTTAGGGTTATGGATCAAAACCCTTTTGTGTGTGCATGTGGTTATGGAAGGATGGTCCTTTGATTTTTGTTTACAAATAGTCATGTTTCATGTTGTTTCATCTCTTTTATGGTATATATAATGATGTCTATTTCATTAAAATTTCCCTTGAATGTAAATTGAGGTTTCTAAGTATCATGTAATGCTACACATGAATAGAATAAGTTTAGGAGATTTTTCGATATGATATAACCTTATAGATACAACTTCAAGGAGCATCTATAGATTCATTTACCATGGTGCATCACAAATGCATTTTAACATCATAGTTCTCTAGTTGATGATGCATAAGAAGAAAATGAACTTAGATAGAAAAGAATTCTTTGTGTCCCCAAAATATTACATTATTATGTTCATAATTAATGTTTTATATATTTGCATTGTGATTGTGTATTGTGAATATAATATGTATATGATGCATAGTTAGGATTTGACAATACATGATGTTTTTCTTTCTTGGAGGTGTCATAATAGGTATATGGGTTTGACAATACATGATGCATATTCTGTTACGTTGGCTTTTAGGTTGGACTAGACTAGGTGAGTTTGATAGTATTATAAACCTAGAGGCATATACATGGTTATGACAAAGGATTGTGCATTCATATATAAAGTGTTATGTTAGATGCAATCAGAAAATGTTAGCTATTAAATAATCAAGTGGTGGGTGAACATCTAATGTTGACTCATGGTTTGATGAAATACAAATCTTGATCCATACAAATACTTTTTGATGTAGTCTTTCAAATTAAAAATGAGAGATATAAAAATGAAACAAATAGTGGGAGTGATGTTTAAATTAAAGCCAAATTAATATCATAAAAATTATTTCAAACTAATTTTTTAAACCTTGCAATATTATATGAAAATAAAATGGCAAATCACAACAACCACTTCGATGACTAGTTTAGGTTTTTGAGAATTATTGCTAGATAAGAGCATAAGCTCTATGTCCCTGCTAAACCAATACCAGATGAACCAACTCTGAATGTGCCTAGGGAGGAAAGGTAAGCTAATAATAAGCGTTACAATGAAGTTGTGGACAATAATTCACTCATGATTTACTCCATGTATCATGAGCTTTAGAGGAAAACATAGAACATGGGACTCGTTGAGATTGTAACACATTATAGGAACATGTATGAAGAACAAGCATGGAAAGAGAGGTATGATGTCTCCAAGGTACTATTTAAGTGAAATATAGGAAAAGATGATCCGTTTGGGCCCCATGTTATCATATAATTGGGTATGTGAAAGTCCTAGAGAGACCATGATTTCCTTTAGGCCAAGACTTGGGTACAAATGTGATCCTACAATTGTTTTCAGATTCATGTAGATAATTTGTTATCATATAAAACATGAACCATTTAGTCAAATTGAAGTCATGGCTTTTTGGCATATTAAGTACAACGAAGAGGAAGATGAAGAAGGAAAATCTAGATCTATATTGATGGTCAAAAAAGTTAAAGGAAAATCCAAGGATAAAAACAAAGAAAAGAGAAGTTCTTAGGCTGACTAGAATTCTAAGTTTGTTGCACTTAGGGTAAAAGGTGGTATAGATAAAGAAGGAATTTGTCACCATTTCCACCAGGATGGGCATAAAAAGCAAAATGTTCTATCTATGTGGAGGAAATAAAGATCAAGTAAGGTATTGAAATCACCATCTTAGGTATAAATGTTATATAATTTATCTACTTATTCATCATGAATCTTAGATATCAGACGTGGATCCCACATTTATTAAAATATGTAGGATATGAAAAGAAGTATGACCTTGAAGAATGAAGAGGTGGAACTATGCATCTTAAAGATCAAGAGCTTATGCTACTGGTTTAGGAACCTACTTTTTATCTATGCCTTGTGGACATGTAACAGAGTCATAAAATTACTATTATGTACATGCCATTAATAGGGACATAGTTTGTTTTTCATGTTTAGATACTATATATTTTCAATTTAATATAAAGAAAGGTTGTTAAAGTAATTAAAATGAGATATTTTATGAAAATTCCTCTATGCCTTATTGTTTTTGTTCAAGATTTGTTGAGACAAATGTATATAACATAGATAACAAGAATCTTAAAGTATGTGACTCGAAACAAAACTTATTTGTGGTATTTCCATCAAGGCAACATAAATGAGAAGCGTATTTCTAGACTCCTAAAGATGGTTAACTGGAATAATTTGATTTTTAATCAATTGATGCATGCGAATCTTGATTACTAGGTAACATGAGGAAATCATGTTTTTCTAGAAATCATGAAAGGGAAAGTGACTTATTAGGACTCATACAAATTTATGTATGTTAAAATTTTAACACAAATGCTAGAGGTGTATATCAATGCTTCATCACATTGGTTGTAGATCTGGCTATGCATATCTAATGAAAAAAATTGGAATCTGTTAAAAATTTTAAGGAATTCATGAATGAAGTAAAAAAATCAACTTGGCAGAAGAATTAGAAAACTCTGATCAGATCAAGGTGGTAAATACTTAAACCAAGAGTTTGAGGCCCTTTTTTGAGATGGTGGTATTATATCATAATGGACTCCACCTGTAAATCCAAAACATTATGGTGTATCATAAGAAGGAATTACATCTTGTTGGACATGGTACAATCAATGATGAGTTCTAATGTTCTCTTGACTTCCTTCTAGGTATATACTTTAGAAACCACAATATTTAGACCTAATCACATAGTCTAAATTGTTTAACAAACACCATATGAGATACATACTAGAAAAGTCCCAATATGTATTTTATAAATATTTGGGGATCTGAATTTTATGTTAGGTGTAAGGACCCTAACCTCCATTTAGGGATTATCCTATTTGCTTGGCTTAACCCTGATGCTTAGTTGTGTGCTAATCACCTTTGGTGGTGATTAGGGTTTGTTGGTGCTTTGTTGAGAGATGGAGGTGCTACTTGCAATTAACCCAAGTCTGGGGTTTGTGGGCAAGTTTGCCACCTTGTGAGGTGTCCCTCCCTCTCCTTGTTTCCTCTTATGTTGAGAGGAAGGTTTGGGCTCGTTGCTTGAGTTCCTTTGGGCTTGGTTGAGCTTGTTGGGCCTTGTGGTGCGTTGCCTTTGCTTCTTTGGGCCTGGTGTCGGGCAAGAGCATGCTTGTGTCGGCCTGGGTGTATCGGCCTGTGCTTGTATCGGCCAGAAGTGTGTCGCCCAGGGTGTGTGTCAGCCATGGTGTGGGTGTGTCGGCCATGGTGTGGAGGTGTGTCACCCATGGACCCCTTTGACTCTCTTTGACCTCATTTGTGTCACCACTAGTGGACACTTGGTGCTTGATGCTTGCATGTGGCAATGGCCTTGGACATGTGTTTAGGACATTTTATTAGTGGTGGCTTTGCACATGGACAAGTGTCCCTAGGTGGGCGACACCTTGCCTTGTGTTTCCTTGGTTTCTCCTCCATCCCTTTCTATATATGTGTTTCCTTTCCCTTGCTAAGGATCCCTTTAGTTCCTTAGTCTCCCTCTCCCTTGGTGCACGACACCCTCTTCTTTTGCAAGCTTGGTGGCCGATCCTTCTTGGAGTCTCCTTCTTCCTCTAGTGGTGGCCAAATCCTAGAGTGCCTTTCTCATCTTCTTGTGGTGGTGCTTGGATCTTGGAGCTAGGAGCTTGGAGCTTGCTTAAGGTGGGTTACATAACTCCTAACCCTAACTACACTACCTTCTTTTATGTTCTTATATGTTGCTATGATCATATCGGCTATGTGTGTTGCTAGTTGGTTTCTTGCTTAGTTGTTTCTTGTTGGTTGAACCTATGTTCTAGTGTTTCTTGGTGAGCAACACTCCTTTCTCTCCTTGTTCTAGAGGAGTGAGCTTGAGTTCTAGTAATATGGGAAATACCCCTCTCTCGTCTAAGTTGAGAGGTGAGCTTGTGTTCTAGTTGCTTGAGCAACACCCTCCTCTCACCATGGACTTGAAAGGTGAGCTTTGTGGTGGTTGTA
Source organism: Alisma plantago-aquatica (assembly GCA_963693085.1). Taxonomy (NCBI): domain Eukaryota; kingdom Viridiplantae; phylum Streptophyta; class Magnoliopsida; order Alismatales; family Alismataceae; genus Alisma; species Alisma plantago-aquatica. Next base: position 876,678,163 of record OY856412.1, on the reverse strand, counting down.
GACCTTGTTAGGGTTGTTCCTTGTGTTGCCCGATTGGTGATAAGAGATGTGCAAGACCCCTCTCTCTTAGTTGTTGAGAGGTGAGCCATCTTCTTGATCCATTAGGGTTTTGGTGCCCTTGTGCTTGAGGTTGATGACGACCTTGTGGAGTTGCATCTTGACCGTTATGACCTTGGGGGAGGTGCTGCCCGATATCCCTCTTGATCTGAGCCTTGGACGACACATGTTGTGGTTATGTTGAGCGTTGCACTTGGTCCCTGCTTTGTGTGTGTCAGGCATCACCCCTTGATGAGTAACCTGCCTGATACACTTAGCCTATGTGATGGTTTGATGTCGTTGTGCGTTGAGGTGTGGAGCTTGTTAGCTAGTTTGTGGTGTTGTGTCGGGCATCATGCTCCTGGTTGTTGACCTTTGTGTGTCGGGCATCACACAACAGGTCCTTGCTGCCCGATACACCTGACCTGAGGAGGTAGTCTAGTAGCTGTCTTACCATGGACAATATGGAGCTATGTTGCCAGCTTGGTGCTGGGCGTCACGACATAGTGATGATGCCCGATATGGTAACCTACAGTAATCCTAGCTGTTGCACGACACCGAGATGCACAACGCACCATTACACATCATGTCTTGTAGAGTAAGTTGCATGCTAGACCTTATGGTCGTTGTCCCTGATGCACGACGCATGGTTGCATGTAGAGACCGAGCTGCACGTTACATACGTATGCCTGATACCCTGTGTTCCACGACTCTGCGTTGCCCAACACCGAGGTGCACGACGCAACGTTGCACGATACCACTTGGGAAGATAGCCCGACACCCTTGCGGGTTGCTTGACCAAGATGAGGCTGAAGTGGTTGGACGATATGAGGAATACCCTGCCCGATACCACCTCTAGGGAGGGTGCCCTACCCGTCCCACTTCTTGTGAGGGTAGTGGGCACTTCTAATGAGGGTCTTGTCTCTTATGGAAATCTATACGCTAGCTCTTGTTCATGAATCACGTTGGTTTTGATAGTAACCCTTGACATGCTTGAGGGTAATCGTAATAGTAGATTACATCTACGTATCTTTCCATGATAGTACATGTGTTTATGATCATCTTGAATCATCTATCTAATGCTGAGTAAATGATAAGCATGTGATATGTTTTGCATGATGATATGAACTATGTCTATGGTCACCGGTTGAGGCATGAATGATAAGCATATAATCATCAATGTTGCCTATGTTGATAATATAATCCTCCTGATAACCCATGATGATTGTGCATACTAACCATGCAGGTGTTCCATACAGATGCATAGCCAGTTAAAGGGCTATGAGGTATATATGTTTGTGTAACACTGCTTTGATAATTACTCTTGATGATGAGATAACATACATGATGTGTATTGGTCTGAGGACCTGAGTTTGGATAAAGTGCCTAAGTTGATGAGAATGCCTTGAGAGGCAGTGGCACTAGGTGATAAGGGGTTGAGATCCCATGGCAACGTGATGATCCTTGAGATGGATCTAGATGATTGGCAAGAGGCCAAGTGATAACATGTAATGTTGGATCCTTGTGATGGATCAGGATGATGTTGATTACAATAAAAGCACAATATTGAGTTTCATGTTGTTTATTCTTGTTATAAGTTTGCATGTTATACAACTTGGTTGAATCTTGCAATCCACATAAAAGATACTAACTAATCATAGTGGAACATATCATGTAGTTGCCCTGGCCATAGATCCATCATCGTCAGGAGCTGGTGATGGTGAAATAGGTTCTCCTGCGGGTTAACCTAGAAGCGCATATTATTGAATATGTGTGGTTTATCCTAGCTGAAAATGAGGAGGTATGAGTGAAACTTCGGTTGTAGACTCCAGAGTGCGGATTTAGGCCCGTAGCTCAATATGGGAAGAGCATGGTGAACAGGCTCATGGCTCAGGATGTGTGATATAGGAGCATGAATGCATTCATGGCTCAGAACACGGTGAATGGGCCTATGGCTCAGTTTCACTATCACCGATACCTATACCAAGGCGGGCTAGGCAGAGGGTGACCTGACCCTATGGCTGAGGCCACTTAAGCATGAGACAGCGGTCCTACTTGTGTTGTACTCGTGCACTGACCACGACGTGGGAGGTCATGGAGTCCGGCTCTTCCATTGACCTTGTATGGCACCGGCTTGGGTTTCGCAACCGAAGGTTGTATTTGAGTGGTACGGCTCACTTCCTCAGGGCATAATAATACGTAATCTAGCCGAATAGTATTTATTGCTTAAGGCAAAACATGGAACATTGGTTGAGGCCTTGCTTGTGTAGTTAACCCTGTTATACTTGCAGTTTCTTATATGTTCCTCATGTTATATGGTAAGACCTTATAAATATTATCTTGTTAATCATGTTCCATAAAAGAGATATTTGGTGATATGCCTTCTGTACATCTGGTAAGCTTGATGGTATTAATAGCTCATAAACTGCTCTTGTTACATCTTTTATCAGTTATCTACTGCTATTGTTTTAGCCTTCCTTTGGTTTTATAGTTTCGGCGGGGAGTTATGTTTCTCACTGGGACTGTGTGTCTCACCCCGCTAGTTTACACCCTTTTTAGGTGTTTGAGCTAGACGTGGTGGTGGTCGCGGAGTTGCGGCCGAGCAGCAAGAAGAGCAGTAGAAGGCAAGAGATGGACATGTTGTTGTTTTGGTCATTTTGTAGTAGAGTCTTAGAGTCATCCATGTACTCTCAGGTCCTTGGAGGTGTTTTGACGTTGTTTCACAATGTATAGTCATTGACGTTTTGTATATCTTACTACTGGCCGGATGTAGGCTGTTATGTATTTATAAACAGGTGATGAACTCATGTGATGGCTAGGTAGCCAATCTTCTAAGTTTTGGACATGTATCAAGACTTGTAAATATTTATATAACCTATTTCCTTGCAGGATGAGGACCTAAATGTAATAGTTTCTCAGTTATTCCACTTTCTACAATCGGTTTTAATTAACTCGTGTTTTTGGTAATCTGTGGTTATGGTGATTTCTGCACGTTTTTGCGTAACACCTCGCTGTCTATGTGATAGTGGGATGTCTTGCCACAAGTTTTGGTATCAGATCTCTAGGTTCGCTGAGTCTACGGGGTTTTAGGACTAGGTTGTGTCTGTTCTTGTGAGTTTCCCAGATTTTCTTACAATCATCTTCTTCCCTCGGCGGAAGAAAAGCCAAGATGTCTGGAAACCATGAAGAACATGCTGCTGAGAACAGCGATGTTGCATCAGTTGATGGAGCTATAGGGCAGACACATTAAGATCGGGTGCCGGAAGTCCCCCAACCTGACCCAGCCATTCTTGAACATACTGCCTATCAACAGCTTATGGGGCAGATGATGACTATGATGAATCTCCTGGTAGAAAGATTGCCAGTGCCTCCGCCGAGAGCATAGGCTCCCCATGGTGAAACATCGGATATTGGGAAGACCTTTGAGGGGCTTCGCCGAGTCAGAGCTTTAGACTATGCTGGAACGACTGATCCAGCAGATGTAGATTTGTGGATGACAAGTCTTGAGAAGGCATTTCGGATCCTCGACATCCCCGAAGCAGACAAAGCCAAGCACGCTATCTACCTCCTGAAGGGTAGTGCTGGTCACTGGTGGACCATCGAGGAAGAGAAGCGACCTGGTGAGGTGATCGGTTGGGAGATTTTCCGGCGCGAGTTCGTCAGTAGATACTTTCCGAAGACGTATCTGGATGAAAAGATCAGTCAGTTTGAGCGCTTGCACCAAGGAATGATGAACATCACTGAGTATGAAGCCAAGTTCATGGATCTATTGAGGTTTTGTCCTCATATGGCAGCAACAGATGACGAGCGGATCAGACATTTTGAGAAAGGTCTGAATGCTGAGCTAACAACACCTGCTTCTGCATTGGAGAACAGAGAGCGGTTTGCTACATTTTTGGACTCTATCTAAAGGATTGAATGGTGAGTAAGGGAGAAAAGAGAATCCATGTCTAAGAAGAGGCCTGTGCAGTTCCAGGGACAGAGGTTTGGTGGCTTCAAGAAGCCCAGGTTTTCAGCACCTTCAGTGATGAGAGGTTCCAGTGCACCGTCGCAATGGTCTCCGAGTAAGGGAAGAGGTTATGTTTCTTCACCATTAAAGGCACATAGTACAACTTCTATAGCAGTGACAGGGCCGCCTAGGCCACAATAGCGAGACCAGTCATGCCATCTGTGTGGTCAGATCGGGCATTGGAGGTCAAACTATCCAAATAGAGATGTCAAAGTGACACAGTAGCTGAGACATAATCAACATGGGTCAGAAAGACAACAGCCCTGTGGTAGCAGAGGGCGAGGACACGGTCAAGCGTCACAAGCAGGATTGTCTGCTCAAGGGAGCAGAGGACGTGGACAGCAAGCAACGACTCGATTCTATGCTATGAGTCAGCCGGAGGCAATAGTCAACCCGTGAGTGGTGACATGTCAGATGGAGTTATTTCATTCTGATATGTCTTCTTCTTGCTTTATATCTATTCTGGTTGACCTGGGTGCTACACACTCTTTTATCGCCTATAGTCTGCTTGAAAATTGTCATTTACCTGTTAGCTGTAAGAAAGTTAGCTTGTTATTAGAAACCCCTCTTGATGGTTCCTCGATGCTTCGAGAAGAGTGTCCATCTTGTATCTTATCTTTTTCGGGACATAGTATACAAGTGGATCTTATACCACTTGATATGCATGGTTTTGATTTTATCCTTAGGATGGATACCTTAGAGAAGTATAAGGTTGTTTTGGACTGTGGTTCCAAGCAGGCAGTGTTTGATGATGATGGAGAGAAGTGGATCTTCCAGGGAGAAGAAGATTCTTACGACATGTCTAGTATCAGCTATGGTGGCAGAGAAGTTGCTACAACAAGGATGTGAGGCATTTTAGCTCACGTTGTGGATACCGTTGTGGCTACCAAGGCGAAATTTCCTAGCCTTAAGGAGGTGTCAGTTGTCTTAGAGTTGCCGATGTGTTTCCTGATGAGTTCCCTGGTGTTCCTCCACCCTGAGAGATTGATTTCGAGATCAATCTAGTTCCAGGAACACAACCAGTTGCATAGACATCGTATAGGATGGCTCTAGTAGAGATGGCAGAGCTTAAAAAGAAGTTATAAGAGTTGTTAGAGAAAGGTTTCATCCAACCAATTACATCGCCTTGGGGTTCTCCAGTGTTGTTCGTTAAGAAGAAGGATAGATCTATGCGGTTATGTGTAGATTACCGACAGTTGAACAAGGTCACGATCAAGAACAAGTACCCGTTACCGAGGATAGATGATCTGTTCGATCAGTTGTGTGGTGCTACAGTGTTTTCAAAGACCGATCTATGGTCCAGATATCATCAGTTGAGGATTAAGATGGATGACATACCAAAGTCAGCTTTTAGGATGAGGTATGGTCACTTCGAGTTTGTGGTTATGCCGTTTGGGCTAACCAATGCACCTGCTGCTTTCATGGATCTGATGAACAGAGTGTTCCATCCATTCCTAGATCAGTTTGTTGTAGTCTTTATCGATGACATCCTGATCTATAGCAGGGACAAGAAAGAGCATGAGAGACATCTTCAACTAACGTTGACTCTTCTTCGCCAACATCAGTTGTACGCCAAGTTCAGTAAGTGTGAGTTCTGGTTGGAAGAAGTAACTTTCTTGGGTCATGTAATATCTGCGTAAGGAGTCAAAGTGGACCCGAAGAAGGTGGAGTTTGTTGCAGAATGGGAATAGCCGAAGACGCCGACAGAAGTTTGTAGTTTCCTGGGTTTGGCAGGATACTACCGGAGGTTTATCAAGGACTTCAGTACGATTGCATTATTAATGACAAAGTTGACTAGGAAGGATGTACCTTTTGTCTGGGATGATCGTTGTCAGCAAGCTTTCCAGAGTTTGAAGAAGAAGCTGACTAGTGCTCCAGTGCTAGTGCTGCCAGAGCCTGGGAAGGGCTATGTTGTTTTCTGTGATGCTTCCAAGAAAGGTTTAGGTTGTGTGCTGATGCAGGTAGAACATGTGGTTTCTTTTGCTTCACGACAGCTTAAGAAAAACGAGGAGAACTACCCAACTCATGATTTGGAGTTGGTAGCGGTGGTTCATGCGTTAAAGATTTGGAGACACAATCTTTATGGGGAAGTGTTTCAGATCTTTACAGATCATAAGAATTTGAAGTACATCTTTTCGCAGTAGGAGTTAAACATGCGACAACGTCGATGGATGGAGTTAATCAATGATTACGACTGCACCATCGAGTATCATCCTGGTAAGGTGAATGTGGTAGCTGATGTGCTTAGCTGAAAGTCTTCTTCTCTTTCTTCAAAGAAGGCACAGTTGAGTTCCCTAATATGCCATAGACGGGATATGCTTGTTTCCTTGTGATAGATGAATGTGGTGATGGAAGTTTCCTTGTTAGCTAGACTTTTTGCATAGATACAAGTCAAGCCTACACTGAGAAAATAGATCAAAGATGCACAGTAAACAGATGATACAGTACAGTTGATCAGATCAGAGTTCGGCAGAAAAAAGTGTGATGGGTTCCATGAGTCCGAGGATGAACTAGTTTGCAATCGTGATAGGATGGTGGTCCCCGATGCTGATGATCTGAGGAAGTTAGTGCTCAAGTAAGCACACACGTCAATGTATGTTATGCATCCAGGAGTCACCAAGATGTATCATAGTCTGAAGGACTTGTATTGGTGGCCTGGCTTGAAGAAAGATGTAGCCGAGTTCGTGGCTAGGTGTGCGGTTTGTCAGCAAGTCAAAGTTGAGCATCAAAATCCGGTAGGTACGTTGCAACCCCTGCCGATACCGTAGTGGAAATGGGATCATATAACCATGGATTTCATAGTTGGTCTACCCAGGACAACTAGGAATCATGATTCCATTTGGGTAATAGTGGATACATTGACTAAGTCTGCCCATTTCTTACCAGTAAAGACAACATATACAGCTGAGAAGCTCGCGTGAGTATATGTGGATGAGATAGTATGTTTGCACGGTGTGCCAGCAACGATAGTTTCTAACATAGGTCCTCAGTTCACGAGTCATTTCTGGGAACAGTTGCACAAGGCGTTGGGAACACAGTTGAGGTTGAGTACCGCCTTCCACCCGTAGACAGATGGACAGTCTGAGAGGACTATTCAGACTTTGGAGGATCTCCTTCGAGCTTGTGTTTTATAGTTCCTAGGTAGTTGGGACGTACATCTCAGTTTGATAGAGTTTGCCTACAACAATAGTTATCAACGGAGCATTGACATGGCTCCTTACGAGGCCTTATATGGAAGGAAGTGCAGATCTCCTTTGTGCTGGTATGAGTCTGGTGAATATCAGCTTTTGGGCCCTAAGTTAGAACATCAGACAACAGAAAGGATCAAGGTGATACAACAACAGTTGAAAGCGGCATAGGACAGGAAGAAGTCTTACGCAGACAATCGTCGACGACCTTTGGAGTTCCAGGTAGGAGACAAAGTGTATCTTAAAGTCTTTTCGTGGAAAGGTGTGCTAAGGTTTGGCCAGAAGGGTAAGCTAGCACCCAGGTATATGGGGCCATACCCGGTCATAGCATGTTTTGGCAAGGTAGCTTACGAGTTAGAGTTGTCGCCAGAGTTGCACAGGTTACATGCAGTGTTCCACGTCAGTATGCTGAAGAAAGGTCATCCAGATTCAGGAACAGTGATACAGTCGGTCGAGGTTGAGCTTGACGAAGATGTGGCCTACGAGGAAGGTCCTATGGCGATCCTTGACAGAAGAGTTAAGAAGTTGAAGAGGAAGGACCTGGTTCTTGTGAAGGCATCATCATGGCGTGGGATCTTGAGGAAGAGATGAGGAGGAAGTACCCCTCACTTTTCTCTTCAGATTTCAGGGACGTAATCCCTTTGTAGGGGGTTAGCTTGTAAGGACCCTAACCTTCGTTTAGGGCTTATCCTATTTGCTTTGCTTAACCCTAATGCTTAGTTGCTTGCTAATCACCTTTGGTGGTTATTAGGGTTTGTTGGTGCTTTGTTGAGAGCTGGAGGTGCTACTTGCAATTAACCCAAGTCTGGGATTTGTGGGCAAGTTTGCCACCTTGTGAGGTGTTCCTCCCTCTCCTTGTTTCCTCTTATGTTGAGAGGAAGGTTTGGGCTCATTTCTTGAGTTCCTTTGGGCTTGGTTGAGCTTGTTGGGCCTTGTGGTGCATTGCCTTTGCTTCTTTGGGCCTGGTGTCAGGGAAGAGCATGCTTGTGTTGGCCTGAGTGTATTGGCCTGTGCCTGTATCGGCTAGAAGTGTGTCGCCCAGGGTGTGGGTGTGTCGACCATGGTGTGGAGGTGTGTCGCCCATGGACCCCTTTGACTCTATTTGACCTCGTTTGTGTCACCACTAGTGGACACTTGGTGCTTGATGCTTGCATGTGGCAATGGCCTTGGACATGTATTTAGGACATGTTATGAGTGGTGGCTTTGCACATGGACAAGTGTCCCTAGGTGGGTGACACCTTGCCTTGTCTTTCCTTGGTTTCTCCTCCATCCCTTTCTATATATGCGTTTCCTTTCCCTTGCTAAGGATCCCTTTAGTTCCTTAGTCTCCCTCTCCCTTAGTGCACAACACCCTCTTCTTTTGCAAGCTTGGTGGTTGATCCTTCTTGGAGTCTCCTTCTTCCTCTAGTGGTGGCCGAACCCTAGAGTGCCTTGCTCTTCTTCTTGTGATGGTGCTTGGAGCTTGGAGCTAGGAGCTTGGAGCTTGCTTAAGGTGGGTTCCATAACTCCTAACCCTAACGACATTACCTTCTTTTATGTTCTTATATGTTGCTATGATCATATCGAATATGTGTGTTTCTAGTTGGTTTCTTGCTTAGTTGTTTGTTGTTGGCCGAACCTATGTTCTAGGGTTTCTTGGTGAGCAACATTCCTTTCTCTCCTTGGTCTAGAGGAGTGAGCTTGAGTTCTAGTAATATGGGCAATAACCCTCTCTCATCTAAGTTGAGAGGTGAGCTTGTGTTCTAGTTGCTTGAGCAACACCCTCCTCTCACCATGGACTTGAAAGGTGAGCTTTGTGGTGGTTGTAGACCTTGTTAGGGTTGTTCCTTGTGTTTCCCGATTGGTAATAAGAGATGTGCAAGACCCCTCTCTCTTAGTTGTTGAGAGGTGAGCCATCTTCTTGATCCATTAGGGTTTTGGTGCCCTTGTGCTTGAGGTTGATGACGACCTTGTGGAGTTGCATCTTGATCGTTATGACCTTAGGGGATGTGTTGCTCGATATCCCTCTTGATCTGAGCCTTGGACGACACATGTTGTGGCTGTGTCGGGAATTGCACTTGGTCCCTGCTTTGTGTGTGTCGGGCATCACCCCTTGATGAGTAACATGCCCGATACACTTAGCTTATGTGATGGTTTGATGTCATTGTGCGTTGAGGTGTGGAGCTTGTTAGCTAGTTTGTGGTGTTGTGTCGGGCATCATGCTCCTGGTTGTTGACCTTTGTGTGTCGGGCGTCATACAACAGGTCCTTGCTGCCCGATACACCTGACCTGAGGAGGTAGTCTAGTGGTCGTCTTACCTTGGACGATATGGAGCTATGTGGCCAGCTTGGTGCTGGGCATCACGTCATAGTGATGATGCCCGATATGGTAACCTATAGTAATCCTAGTCGTTGCATGACACCGAGGTGCACAACGCACCGTTACACGACATGTCTTGTAGAGTAAGTTGCACGCTAGACCTTATGGTTGTTGTCCCTGATGTACGACGCACCGTTGCATGTAGAGACTGAGTTGCACGTTACATACGTATGCTCGATACCCTGTGTTGCATGGCGCTGTGTTGCCCAACACCGAGGTGCACGATGCAACGTTGCACGATACAGCTTGGGAAGATAGCCAGACACCCTTGCTGGTTGCTTGACCGAGATGAGGCTGAAGTGGTTGGACGATATGAGGAATACCCTTCCCGATACCAGCTCTAGTGAGGGTGCCTTACCCATCCCACTTCTTGTGAGGGTAGTGGGCACTTCTAGTGAGGGTCTTGTCTCTTATGGAAATCTATATGCTAGCTCTTGTTCATGAATCACGTTGGTTTTGATAGTAACCCTTGACATGCTTGAGGGTAATTGTAATAGTAGATTACATCTATGTATCTTTCCATGATAGTACATGTGTTTATGATCATCTTGAATCATCTGTCTAATGCTGAGTAAATGATAAGCACGTAAGATGTTTTGCATGATGATATGAACTATGTCTATGGTCACCGGTTGAGGCATGAATGATAAGCATATAATCGTCAATGTTTCCTATGTTGATAATTTAATCCTCCTGCTAACCCATGATGATTGTGCATACTAACCATGCAGGTGTTCCATACAGATGCATAGCCAGTTAAAGGGCTACGAGGTATATATGTTTCTGTAACACTGCTTTGATAATTACTCTTGATGATGAGATAACATACATGATGTGTATTGGTCTGAGGACCTGAGTTTGGATAAAGTTCCTAAGTTGATGAGAATGCCTTGAGAGGTAGTGGCACTAGGTGATAAGGGGTTGAGATCCCATGGCAACGTGATGATCCTTGAGATGGATCTAGATGATTGGCAAGAGGCCAAGTGATAACAAGTAATGTTGGATCCTTGTGATGGATCAGGATGATGTTGATTACAATAAAAGCACAATATTGAGTTTCATGTTGTTTATTCTTGTTATAAGTTTGCATGTTATACAACTTGGTTGAATCTTGCAATCCACATAAAAGATACTAACTAATCACAGTGGAACATATCATGTAGTTGCCCTGGCCATAGATCCATCATTGTCATGAGCTGGTGATGGTGAAATAGGTTCTCCTGTGGGTTAACCTGGAAGCGCATATTATTGAATATGTGTGGTTTCTCCTAGCCGAAAATGAGGAGGTATGAGTGCAACTTCTATTGTAGACTCCAGAGTGCGGATTTAGGCCCGTAGCTCAATATGGGAAGAGCATGGTGAACAGGCCCATGGCTAAGGATGTGTGATATAGGAGCATGAATGCATTCATGGCTCAGAGCATGGTGAATAGGCTCGTGGCTCAGTTTCACTAGCGTCGATACCTGTACCAAGGTGGGCTAGGCAGAGGGTAGCCTGACCCTATGGCCGAGGCCACTTAAGCATGAGACTACGGTCATGCTTGTGTTGTACTCATGCACTGACCACGAGGTGGGAGGTCATGGAGTCCAGCTCTTCCATTGACCTTGTATGGAACCGGCTTGGATTTCGCAACCGAAGGTTGGATTTGACTGGTACAGCTCACTTCCTCAGGGCATAATAATATGTAATCCAGCCGAATAGTATTTATTGCTTAAGGAAAAACACTGAACATTAGTTGAGGCCTTGCTTGTGTAGTTAACCCTGTTATACTTGCAGTTGATTATATGTTCCTCATGTTATATGGTAAGACCTTATAAATCTTATCTTGTTAATCATGTTCCATAAAAGAAATATTTGGTGATATGCCTTCTGTACATCTGGTAAGCTTGATGGTATTAATAGCTCATAAACTTCTCTTGTTACATCTTTTATCAGTTATCTACTGCTATTGTTTTAGCCTTCCTTTGGTTTTATAGTTTCGGAGGGGAGTTATGTTTCTCGTTGGGACTGTGTGTCTCACCCCGCTGGTTTACACCCTTTTTAGGTGTTCGAGCTAGACGTGGTGGTGGTCGCGGAGTTGCGGCCGAGTAGTAAGAAGAGCAGTAGAAGGCAATAGATGGACATGTTGCTGTTTTGGTCATTTTGTAGTAGAGTCTTAGAGTCATCCCTGTACTCTCAGGTCCTTGGAGGTGTTTTGATGTTGTTTCACGATGTATAGTCATTGACGTTTTGTATATCCTAGTGCTGGCCAGATGTGGGCCGTTATGTATGTATAAACAGGTGATGAACTCATGTGATGGCTAGGCAGCTGATCTTCTAAGCTCTGGACACGTATCAAGACTTGTAAATGTTTATATAACTTGTTTCCTTGCAGGATGAGGACCTAAATGTAATAGTTTCTCAGTTATTCTGCTTTCTGCAATCAATTTTAATTAACTCATGTTTTTGGTAATATGTGGTTATGGTGATTTCCACACATTTTTACGTAACACCTCGCTGTCTATGTGATAGTGGGATGTGTTGCCACATTAGGAAACTATTTCCTGACACAATCTTGGATCAACTCTGAAATGTCATTTTCTAGATATCCTTTAGAAATAAAGGGATATTACTTCCATACTCAATCTAATAACGAAGTGTTTTTTATAAGAACTATTATATTTCTTGAAAAGGAACTTGTTTACTAAGGAATAAGTTGTAGAATATAGAACATGAAGAAGTTTGAGATCAACAAGATAACTTTGAACCTATTGAGGTTTTTAGGTATAAGAGAAATCACAAACTATTCTTGAATATAAAGTTCCTCTAGTAATACAAGAACCTCAAAGGTTTGGTAGTGTATGTCTTGAGCCAGAGAGATTTTAGTTTCTCATGACTCAACAAGATGATGCATTGTTCATTGATGATGATGAGCCTAAAATCTACAATGAGGCTATCAATGGACCACATTTTGAGAAATGTCTAGAAGCCATGCATCTAAGACATACTCTATGGATACGAACAAGGTATGGACCTTAGTGGATCCAGTTGAAGGGGTAAAACCCATAGAATGCTAATGGGTCTTCAAAGGAGAATACTACATTAATGTTAACATACAAACCTAAAGTGGGAAATTGGTTTCTAAAGGTTTCAAATAATTTCAAGGTGTTGATTATGATAAAACCTTGTCACGTCCTATCTTTGTTAAATCTATTAAGATTAGACTTGCCATTGCAGATTATCATGACTACAAAGAATGGAAAATGGATGTTAAAACTACATTCCTTAATGGAAATCTCCGGGAGGATGTGTACATGACCCAACCTGAAGTTTTTATCACTCCAAGTGAACAAAAAAGTATGAAAGCTACAAAGGTCAATCTATTAAATAAAGAAAACATCTCAAAAAAAAATCTTTATTTTGATAAGATAGTCAAATAGTTTGGATTTATCTAGAATGAAGATGAACCTTGTGTCTAAAAGAAGGTTAGTGGGAGCATAATTTATTCCTCGCATTGTATATAGATGAAGTACTATCAATGGGGAACGACATCCCTCCTCTAAAGTTGGTAAAAATATAGTTGGAAAACACCTTCTCCATTTAAGTACTTAGTAGAACCGTCCTATATTCTTGGAATGAAGATCTATAGAGTTGATCAAGAAGGATTCTTGATCAAAGTCAAAGTACATACATTGATAAAGTGTTAACGTCCATGGACCAAAAGGTCTAAGAGAGGAGAGTTACCCATATCTCATGGAATAAGTCTCACTAGATCTTAACATCCTAGCTTTCTAAAGAAAGGTAATGAATGAATAAAATTCCATATTCATCTACAGTTGGATCTATTTTGTATTCAATGGTATGTACACATTTAGGCATCTCTTATACCTTGAGCATGATGGATGGGTACTAGTCACATCCCAATGAAGGTCACTTAACTATATTCAAGTACATCCTTAAGTACTCAAGAAGAACTAAGGATCAATTCTTTGTATATGGTGTTGAGGAATAGTTGGTTGTAAAGGGTTACACTGATACAAGCTTCCAAATTGCCAAGGACAATTACCTATCAGAATCACATTTTGTGTTTTCCTCAATAATGAAGGTGTAAGATGGAGAAGTTTTAAACAAGAGATAGTGACTAATTTTACAATAGAGGCCAAGTGTATCACTACCTCCAACATAATAAAGGAGGTTGCATGGATCAAGAATTTTATTAGTGAAGTAGGAGTGGTTCCATCCATTGGAAATGTAGTAGAGCTATATTCCCACAATAGTGGATCCATTAGACAAGGTAACAAACCTAGTTCACATAAATATTCCAAGCACAATCTACAACATTACCACCTCATACAAGAGGTCAAATGGTGAGGAGATGCAAAGATCTATAGAATACCAGCTGAAAAAAATATTGCTAATCCTTTGATGAAAGAACTTTCACATCAAAAACATGAAGGTCATGTTAGATCACCTGGACTTATATTTGTAAGTGATTGCCTCTAGTTCAAGTGGGAGACTTTTGGTAGTATTCCCTGAGACTCCGTCATATGATGTTTTTAATGGCTCACTTTGTAATTGATTGATTATTAATGAAGACAATTCCACTTATTATCTCTGCTTTGATATCTGATAATGACTTAATATAATATTGTCCTAAGAATGTATGACTCACTGATATGTGCTTTTGATTTGAGGACTTGAACATGAGATTATGAGTATGCTAAGTGTATACTTTATTTTCTATGTCCCTAGTCGGATATTATATTGGACTAGGATAAAAATAGTACATTAGTATTAGTATTTGTGTTGATTGATAACCATGCATAATTAGTAATGATATTGGATATCAAGTCAAAAACATAGACATTTATTATGAACATGTATACCCAACATGAGTATGAGATATGGAAGCCAGAAACAGAAGTAAGAATCATATCTCAATGTAATTATGTTGATTTTGGTCCTTAGACTTGAAGTCACTACAAGGACCACATGTTGTTTAATATACCTTAAAACTTCTCAATGCAACATTGAAAAAAGGTTTCCATACAAGTGGTTCTTGGGTACACTATGAAACATGTGGATCACTTTAAGTGGTGTAGATGGAATTTGTCTTGTACATTGGAGTGGTATACTGAATACTTGATGAGTGCGACTATGAAATGTATGACCATTCCATGTGAGTTAATATATGATATCAAGCTTGCATTTATCTCAAATAGTCTACTCTACATCAAGTAACAAAGACTTAATATTAATATAATTATGTCTCCATCCCTTGGATTCAATATGAATATCAAACACAAAGGGATTACTATCACAATGGTCACTACACTAGGTTGAAGTAATTTTTGAATTTATCCAATGACTTGGGTGTCAACAAAGTCTTTCTATATTCCAATCAATGCTTGTGAAATCATAATACGATTATAGACATCACTACCAACAATGTGGAGCCTATGAAGTCGTACACATAGGATTCACATGGAAGAGGAGTATAATGATTAACACAAGATTAATTAGATATTAAAATATTTAGGTAATTCATTACACCAATGATTGATTGTATGGAACCTCAATGAGTCGATTGGATAGTCCAACTGATTGAAAAATTCATTAGTCGATTGAGACAGTATCATCGGAATCAGATGATTGGCTAGTTCATTCTTCGAACTGGACAAGATCAATCCAATCAATTGACTGGCATATCCAGTTAGACAAATACACGACATCACCAAATTATCTGATTTGTTCCATTTTGATCTACTCTAGTAACCTTTCTAGATTAGCTAGTCAGTCGGTATTTCTTCCTGAGTGGAAACTTAGTTGTTTCTACCAATGATTTTTTGTTTTTTAGTGTGTGTGAAACCCATTTTCCTTCCTCCCTTATATAACAAGGCATGATGTACATGGTTTGTGTTAGACAAATTGAGACACATGAACCCTAGCCAGAATTACCCATAAAGGAGAGAGATAGAGAGAGTGCAATGCTAAGACGTTACCAATAGTAACATTTTTCTTCCACTTCTGACTCTTAGAGTGAAACACAGACTTTCCATCGTCTGTGTGGGCTATATTGAGATGTAGACACTTTTGTGACTGCATTGGGAGGGCGTCATTGACATCCATTTGTTAACCACAAATGCTACATATTCATTGTGAGTGACATTTGTAGATCTACTCTGCGACAAGGTATACCTCACAATGCTCCTTCTATATATATCATTGTTGATGAGATCTTCTTGTGAGTAACATGAAAATTATTTCTTTTGATGCACATTTCACCTTAATATTTCCTGATGACCCGGTCAGCGTTAGTGCAGCTGGTAAGGCACGGTGTCCCCCTCCGGGGGAGCCGGGTTCGAACCACGTTGTGGAGCGCTGGATTTATCACCCGCCAGTTATCCGGCCTATGGCTGGAAAAAGGATGCGGGCTTTGCCTAAGGCAGTGAAAAAATCCTTTTTTTTAATATTTCCTGATGTAAATGATATTTAAAGTTGGATTCGGTAATGAGTGTAATTTTTCCAGATTTTATGGTTCTAAGGAAATAACAAAAAAGGAGGAGTATACATGCAAGGACATCAAATGAATTTGTAAGTAACTTTTGAATTACAACATTGAGAATGATCCTATTACCAATAAACAAGTCTTATTCTAAAGTAAAATTCTAGAATGAAGCCGATACTGATGAAGTCAAATCATTTCTTCCAAAAAAAATTGGGATCTGGTGGATTTACCTCAAAGTTTCACTATAGGGTGAGGCAAATGAATATTTGAAAAGAAACTAAACTTTGACAGGTCAATTAATAAGTACAAATACATATTAGTTATCAAGGCATATACACAAAAGGAGGGAATATAATGTTTCAATATAATTTCCCTTGCTTCTCTTATGACCACAATATAAGTACTTCATGCATGGGCTTCCATATACAACCTCTCTATCCACCATATGGATGTGAAGACTCCATTATTGAATGATGATCATTAAGAGGAAATATACATGGACCAACCAAAGGTTTAATGGTAGGATGAATGAATCCAACATTATCAAACATGTTAAGTCATTATATAGTTTGAAATAAGACTGTAAACAATGGCATTGAAAGTTTTATAATATTACATTATCCGTCAACTTCATCTCAAATGAATGTGATAAGTGTGTTTACTAAATTGCTCAGTAATAGATAGTAAATATTCAGCTATTTGTCCATGATACTCTTCTGTTTGGTCCAAATATGAGTTTCTAATTAGACTAAATCATTCTTTTGTAGTAAGTTTGATATGAATGACATGGGACTTGTGGATATGCTTTTATGGATTAAAATGATTATAACTTTAGATGGTACAACATTATCTCAATCTCATTTTGTTGAGAAAGTACATGAGATATTTGACTATACATCTTGTAGACATGTCAAAACTCTATATGATTCTTATAAATATTTGTTCAAAAATAAAAGTAGTATTCATGTATCTCAATTAAGATACTCTTATATTGTTTGGAGTTTAATGTATATTATAAATTGTATAGGAACATACATTGTGCTTGTTGCTTTTAAGTTAAGTAGATACACAAATAGTCCAAGTACAACCCATTGGAAAGATTTAGACAAAATAATTAGATATATAAAGGGATTTTATTCCCTTGATTTATATTATGGAAAATTTATTCCAATTCTTGAAGGATTTAGTGATGCAAGTTGGAACCCTAAGAACTTTAGTAGTAATAGGGTATATGGATATGTGTTTCTTTTGGAAGTGGTGATGCGTTTTGAGGTCCAAAAATCAAACATCTTATCAATTCACCTTTAAGGATGAGTTGACTGCTTTAGATGAAAGTGAGATGAAAGCTAAGTGGATAAAGAGAATTATGTCCAACTTACCTATATTAAAGAAGCTATTTCATGCAATTTCAATTCATTGTGATAGTATGATTTTTTTTTTAAATAAGGAGTTCTAAGTACATTAAGAAACAAAGAAGAGTAATCCATGTCAGACTTACTTGTATTGGTACAAAAAAAATACATTTGATCCTTTTACTAAGGGGCTTTGTATAACCAAAATAGATGAATCAAAGTTGGGTATGAGACTAAAACTTGTGACTTATTCATCCATGGAAGATATCCAAACTAACTGAGTGGGAATATCCCAAATTAGCTTTAATGTGGTAGTAACAAGCTATCTAGTGAATTGATGACACTTAATAAAAATTTGATTCATTATAATATGTGTTTGTCCTCAAGAAACTAGTAAAGGTCATGAACTACAAGTAAGAGAATTATCTCTGAGTGGGATCAAGTCTTCAGATAGGATGTCATCCATACATCCTTAAATATTCTGATCTAGGTGATTGGTAATGTGAGGATGAAATGGGGAATTAGATTATTCTCTTAAATCAATCATGATACATGAACGATGCATGTCTTTTATTACATTAACCATACAAATTACAAGCATATACTTAATTATGTGGTTATTAATAGACACATTTGCAACCAAGGTTCATGTTTAAAACATTTGTTTGACTAGTTTGTGTGATGGTAATATTGACCAACTTAGGTAGTGGTTCAAATGAGAAGGCATAAATATCAAATAAAATAATATGGTAGCAATTTTAGTGAGAAATTTACAATTAAAGATAATGAGAAATTATATATCAATAACATAAAAGTCTAATTATATGCACAATTTTTTAGTTAGTATACGTGATGTATTCGTATGAAGAAGGGAATGTATAGTCCTATATTTCGTTTCTATGATTTAGAACCAAACCTCATATATACAAAGTTTCTTAATCACATGTTCAAATGATCTAGAGTGGGAATAATTGTACACACACATGCACTCACATGGTCTCCAAGTTTGGCTAGTCTCGGGCATAATGCATTGGGGAATGGAACTTGGTATTTGAATTCTTTTAGAATTACAATGATAAGAAAATGAAATTATGCTTTAAGAAAAAATGTATTGGACCTACACTTAAGAAACATATTTGACTATCTTAAATGTTTTTGAATACTTATATTCCAACAATAAATACTATGTATATGTACTTGTATTTGATCAATTGAAATTGTATCTTTTGAGGCATGTTACAAATATACTCAAGACAAGTACTCGACTAGCTAAAACTATATATGAGTAGTTGCTAAATGGTGAATTACAAAATGTGTCTCTTCAGTTACAAATCAATAAATGACATTTCCTATCTAAGAATGTGGATTGATCAGAAAGAAAGGAAATGGTTCATCTATTTGCTTAAATATGGAACTGGTGTGATTAGGAAAAAACATTTTCCATTGATTATTTCATAATGTGTGACAACAAGATTTTTGGTGAATCGTCTTTTCCCTTTTTTAGATTTTGGTACCATGATTAAACCATAAAATGAGTGTTTGATCATGAATAAAAAAAATAAAATTCACATATATGCATTCATTCTCTCTCTCCCATATCTCTCTTTATACATATAAATTTATACACACACACACATAGACACACACACATATATATATATATATATATAGAGAGAGAGATAGAGAGAGAGAGAGGTCATTCATTCACTACATGTGCGGGTGACTAAGGTTAGTTACTCGTGCATTAGTTTTGTAATAGGAAGGAACATATTCGTAATGAAACATCCAAAATTGTAGAGAGATGACTAAAATTGTAATAGAAAGACTTGTTTTATAATATAGAATAAATTGTTTATTGTTTTTTCATAAATACTATTTTTATTATTTTCAGAGGGATAATAAGAATTTCACATTATGTTTACAAAATGAGTCTTTCTATTAAAAAAATTTCATCTCATTACAATTATGAACTTTCCTATTACAAAATAGATCCATGGGTAATAAAAGTTAGTTACCCACACTAATAGTGATATATACCCATATATATCCCGAAGCTTCTCGAAGATTTGTCAGAATGTGGTGAATTTGTATTCTGAAGCATCCCAATCAGAGAAAGGGATAAGTTACAACATAGTCCAACACTACATAACTCACACTTTAGCTATGAAACAAGCTATACATTCAATCTACTATTTGTAATTTTACAAATCTTCTTTTCTATACTAACTTCATCTCTCTTCTTGTCTTCATGCCTTTGACTATTTCTTTTCTTCCTGGTGTAGAAGTAGACAACAGTGATGATCAAGAGCATCTTTTTCTTCTAAATCCCAGTGTTCTTACCCAATTTGGATATCATCTCCCTTGTAGTGGTGAGCTTGCATGGCTTGAAGTGTATATTTTCACACACAATTTTCCACAAAGTAATGGTGAACTTGCATTCCTAAAAGAGGTGAGTATGTGATTCTTGTTGCTCACCAAAGAGATAGTATATTGTGGTGGAGTCCTCGTACCATAATTGGGCTCTATCCAAGGTGGGTAGAGACTCATTGGTGGTCTGATACATGTAGAGACTCCATTTGGGAACTTCATAGCCTATCCAGAGATATCTAGTGCCTCTGATATCAGTTCCTTTGGGTCTGATCAATTCTTACAGATCCACTTCAGTTGTTGTGGACCTCAGTTTCCATCTACCACCTTGTAGTGGTGAGAAGACATGTTTAAGGATTTTCTTGATGGTAGCCATCCTATTGATGACTCTAGAATACCCCTCTCGAGTGTTGAGTTAGAAATCAAGACCTTTAAGGTAACATTTCCTTATCCATAAGCTCCAAACCATATCTTTGTATTATAATTTTAGGACTCTTCGGGTAGTGCCCCATTCATCTATCATTGTGGGGGACTTCAATCCTACTCAACCTTCTTTTTTGATTAGGGAAAGACTTGAGTATTTCATAGCATGCGATTGACCATCCCAGATGAAGTTCAAGATGGTCATCTCCATCCTGGATAAGACTACCTTGGGGATCTCCCCTTGTTGTTCCCGGTACATTAGGACACCTTCCACTACTGAGGTGACTAGGGTGATGCATCCTTCCATTCAGATATTGGTGATTGGTCATCTGGCTATCATATCTTCCAATTTGTTTGTGCATTCTGTGAAGTCATTGACTTGCAGATTCCCACCAGCTAAAGGAAAGTTGAGGTATCTTGTCGATAAGCTACATACTTCGATCCCCAACAAATCTTTAATGATGGCCTGATGTTGGTACAATCTGATGAGTTAAGGAGTTAAGTATTCTTTTTGTTAATATAAAGTCATGTCTTATCTCCAAATCTTCCCAGGAGTTGCTTCAAATTCTAGATGTATCTGGTCTTGGCTTCCGTGAAGACCACATGATCATCTGCAAACACAAGGTGGCTCATCACTCTCGTTCCATGAACTGAGTAGCTGGAAATATATTTTCTTTCTTCCTCCTTCTTCATTAGTCTCTAGAAGTATTCCATAAGAATGGTGAAGAGAAAGGGAGATAGGGGATCTCCCTATCTGAGGGCATTAGATCCTTAAAAGATCACATTAGGAGTACCATTAAGAAGCATTGAGAAACTTGTCGTGCAAACACATTATTTCATAAGGGAGATCCATCTTGCATTGAACCCCATTTTATCAATTATCCACCATAGCTTGTCCCACCTCACACTGTCAAATGCCCTGGAGACATCTAGCTTCATGCACAACTTCTTGTATCCTCTATTGACGTTGAAGCTAGCATGAATTTTCCAGCTAGAAGGGAATAGTCAGATATGCTTTGACCTGAGATGAATGCACACTGGTTCTTCGATATGAGTTGGGGAAGAACCAAATTCAATATGTCAGTTAAGATTTTAGCTATAATTTTATAATGTACATTACAACAAGTGATTGGTTTGAAGTCATATAGAGAGTTCATTGTTTTCTTCTTGGGGATGAGGACTAGGAAGGAGTTATTGACTTGTGAGAGCATACACCCCCATTCCATGAACCATTTCACACTCTTACAGAGATCTGATTTAGTTGTATCCCAAGCTTCTCTATAAAATTGCGAGTTAACCCATCTTCTCTTGGAGATTTTCTCACTCCAATGTTCCATAGGGCATTCTTGATTTCATCTTCATTAACGGGCCTACAAAGAATATTGATGTGGGTGTTAGTTAATTTATACCTCCTAGTTAACTCCTCATCTTCCTGGTTGAGCTCTGGGTGGGATTTTTTTATATAGGGCTTTGTAGAATTTTGTGGCTTGAACCTCAAGATCTGCTTGGTTGTTGACAATCTTACCTTTGTCATTTATCAGTTTTGAGATGGTGTTATGTGCCTCTCTCTTTCGAATGGCATTGTGGTAAATCTTGGTGTTCTTATCACCATATGTGATCCAGTTATATGTGCTTCTCTACAAAGTGAAACTCTCCTCAGTAGTTTTAAGATCTTTAAGCATCTCTTTAAGTTTCATCTCTTCAATGGTTAGTTCAACATTGAGAGGATACCTAAGGAGCTTATATCTCACATCAATGAGATCGTGCTTCGTTTCAAACATCAATTTTGGGAGGTTCACATGTTCCTTCGACCATGACTTGAGTGTGTGCTTTAGGCGCATAAGTTTCCTATAGAAAACATACAACAGATTCCCTGAGATCAGCTCTCTCCAAGAATCTTGGACGAGTTCTTTGTACCCTTCCCATGCAGTCCAGAAGTTGGCAAATCCAAAAGGCCTGGGTTTCTTCTTCTTCTCCTGTACTTGCATGACTAGAGGTGTGTGGCCGCTTATGTCAGCACCACTAACTCTGATTCGAGCAATGGGAAGGAGTTGAGGCCATTAACTATTGACAACATCTTTGTCGATCTTGCTAGCAATCCTTCTTTCAGGCTTGCCCTCGTTGTTTCAAGTAAATATTTCAGTGCCATTAATTGGAAGCTCACAGAGATCAGCTGTGTTGATCATGTGGTTGAAAGATTTAATTATTACTGCTTATAGAACTAATCTCCCTCCTTGCTTCTCCTCCTGCAATCTCATGTTGTTGAAGTCACCCATGAGGAACCATGCACCTTTAATGTTTCTTAAGAGTTCAAAAAGTCTCTCTATAAAGATTGTCTTTGAAACTGTAGGTTGAAGGCATAAATGGCTGAGAACCAAAATTTCATTCCCCCTCTATTGGTGCAGATGGTATTATTTATTTGTTTCGATTTATTGTGAATTTGAATGTCCCAAACATTCGGGTTCCATCCTAAGATCCTGCCAAGATCCACTTCTTAGCGGTTGGTGATGTGAGGCCAACCATTAGGGAAGACAGAATTCACACTACCTTTATTGCACCTCTTTATTTTTTCTTGATGATAGCTGCCAATGAGACTCCATTAGAAGAAATCTAGTTCCTCACTTCCTTCTTCTTGGTAGGGTCATTGATGCTTCCAAACAATGACAAACATATATATGACATGCATTTAATACTCGTGCGGGTAGCTACCCGCGCCCTATTTCAGTTATTTTTTTGGAGTTTCTTATTTTTGACATGTAGAGGGTTACTTCACCTTACAAATTGTTACTTTTCATACATAAATAGTTACATTTACAACATCTATAATAAATATACAATTATATATATATTTGTTATGTATTCTGTCCAGATTTACTTTTTTAGTCGTATAGTTACTTTTTTATCATCCTAGTTACTTTTTTGTCCAGTGAGTTACTTTTCTGACCATATAGTTACTTTTTGGACTGACAGGTAGTGAAATCCAAGCTACGCGCGCGGGCATTGAATGAACGCATATATATATATATATATATATATATATATATATATATATATATATATATATATATATATATATATATGTGTGTGTGTGTGTGTGTGTGTGTGTGTGTGTGTGTGTGTGTGTGTGTGTGTATACACATACATATACATAAACATAATTACATACATATATGTATAAAAACACACAAGCAGGCACGCGTGTGCACACACACACGCGCACACACACACACACACACATATATATATATATATATATATATATATATATATATATATATATATATATATATATATATATATATATAGACACACACACACACACACACACACACACATAAAGTTAAGATGAAATATACTCGAGTGTACCAAAGATGTTATAATCCCAAGTTAACTTTCATCATATAATAATTATTTTGGAAATTCAAACCATTTATTTGCTTAAATATTTTATAGATATGTTATACATAAGATACAAGTTCGTTTGGAAATTTATCGGTCATGCATACTAAGACAACAAAAATGATGCTTAAACAAATAATTTTGCTTGTCGATTTGATTGTCCTTGGATTGATGATTTATAACCATCCAAATGAGATCAAAATTTACACGTATTCTATATTTATTGTAACAATGAATATTTATGGTTTTTTTTTTTTTAAAGCATGATCTTGATAGGTAAACACTAATGCAGTGTATGGTGGGATATGTTCACTTATTATAATCTCTCTCTCTCTCTCTATATATATATATATATATAATAACAATAATAATAATAATAATAATAATAATTCATTATAAAACCAATCCATCATAAGCTGATTGGTTTTCTTATCTTGCAAATATGTCTAATATGAAAAATACAAGGATAAGTGTAGTATAATTTTGTTGTGGTTTTGTGATGAGCAAAATGATAATGTATTATTGTACTATATTATTCAGTATGAGTAAATAAATGCACTATTACAAGGTAAAATGATGCTAGAAGAAGAAAATCCACGAGAGAGGCTAATACAAGAATTTTCAATCCAAAAGTCATGTGCCAATAATTAATTGTGGATCATATATACTTAAAATTGAAGTCTAAGGAGACTGATTCTAGCAAATAAGAACAAATGAGGAACTCCATGCGGAGCTAGATTCAGAGATCCTGAGAGAAACTAAAATTCCACCTACTGCAAGTTGCTAATAGTGACGCGTAATTCTAACTAAATTCTATAACCACTGCAACACAGCACACACTACATTAAAATGAATATTATAGTAACACAGTTGCAGAAATGAAAACCTTGAGTACATTATATGATTTGCTGATTCGGAGCAATGACCGTTTCTGACGCCTGGCACTGTGCATGATGCCATGCTTCGTTGAAAAAAAAGAGTCTGAGGACAGTTGGCAATTAAAAGTTGAAAAGAAAAGAGCCAGACTACTAATTACATGGGAGCTTCTATAAAACATATTATACTGAAAAGAAAGAAGCGTGCAAGGTTTACTCATTGATTATCTATCGTAATTGTGGTGTCTTAGTTATCCTCGCCAAAAAGCAAGCACCGACCCCGCCACACGACAAGGGAAGATGTCATCCTCTATTAATTAACGATAATTAATTTGCTTTTGCTATCAAGACGGAAAAGGAGAACCAAATTGCTAAGTGGGGCTCCTCGATGCGAAAAAGTAATGTGTAGGATCTGCTCCTAACAGAAAATCAGATGGTAACTGTATTAGACGGTTAATACACGGCAAGATCCCCACCAACACAAATAAGGCACGATTCAAGTCTCCGTATACGTCGTAAAATAGTAATTCTTGACAACAAGAATAGATAGTGGGTTGTTTGTACAGGTCAGAACGCATAATAGGCTCTTTTCCCTTTTTTTTTTGCTGCGTTGCCTATTATTTAATTTACTACAGCAGAATACTATACATTTGGACCGAGCATTGGATTTGACAACGAAAGACACAATTGCGCTCTAGTTGTGATTCTATACTAGCGGAAAATGAAGATATCATGAATAGCATAGAACGTCTTTCCAAAATATTTTAAATGATATGTTTATGTAGATAGAAAATACTTGAGAATCCTTAGACGAGCTCTTATAAATTTTTTGTATACATAAACTGCGTGCATAACTAGTTATTATTTAACTCTTATAATAGAAATGAGAAGCGTATACATGTGTTTGCTTCTATAAAACATAAAAATAATTTTAACCATTAAGCCCATGTTTGGGACGGATTGGGATTTTGTAGTCTGGACTAGATTAGACGGGGTTAGTCAGGATTCAGTCTGATTCTGTTTGGCAACCCAGTCTGATTCTGGTCAGCTGGTCTGATTTGAGTCTGATTGCAGTCTCATTCTGTTTGGCTACTAGGCTGGATTCAGTCTGCTTTTGTTTGGCAACGTAGTCAGTATCTGCTGATTCTGTCCTGATGTTGTAGAACTGTTTTAACAAGAGTAAGAAATGTGTAGTTGTGCTGCCGCTTAAGTAGAAGTTGGTCGAAGTGTATTATATACTAAATAACAAATAAATAATATATAAAATGCATAATTTATGTATTTAAATTAAATAGTAGCAAACATGCGTAGCAAGTCTGTAGCAGAACATAATATCACATAACAAAACAGATAATATTTTATTAGTTCCCGGGCAAATACATCTGTAACATACAAACTGAAAGGAGAGGTCTGCCCTGGACCTAGTCAAAGACACAGCTACACAATCTAAGATGGTGAGTAAGCAGCCAACTTCATGCCTCGTCGTACTCGTCGGCCAACTTCATGGCCTCGTCGTACTCATCCCATGACACAAGACATGCTTCGTTCAACAACTGATTTGTTTCATGTTTGTTGGCGTCTTTTGGCCACTCGAACAGTAACGGCAGATGGTGAATAGGATGAGTAACACCCTTGGCTTGTTCTTGTCTCCCATTTGGGCCCTCATCGCGTGTAGGCTTGCAACATTTTTTTCTTGCAAATAAGACTTTCTTCTACATATTTTTTAATCTTCGACAGAGACATCAATAATTTTTCAAACTTTGTCCTTGCCTTTGACCGTGATAGCGATGACGACATCTATAGTTAATAAATAAATATAAGTATATTAGTAAATATCAATAATAGTAAGATAACTGTGATAATATTGAATATAAATAAATGCTCCAAACAAACTTAGCTACAAACAAGTAAGAACGTGATGTATGCCTTCAATACATAACAATAAAGCTCCAAACAAATTTAGCTACATACAAATAAATGTTGCGAAGTAAACACAAACAACTATAATGTCGTGGAAATATATTACAAGTTCATGTGTTACTTTCGCCGTCTAACGTGATTGTTTGATTCACTCATCAGTGTTAATAAGGTATTCAGCAACCCCAGGTGGGTAAATGCGACGAGTCGTCACGAAGTTGCGTTGCACGACCAATGGCGGGGGAGGCAATAAATCTCCCAAAATAAAAAGATTGTCTCTTATGAACGCTCTCCTTATGTGTTGCCATCTCATCTGCAACTCAGTCAAAGATATGTAAGGCCCCCCAGTTATGTTTCGGAAGTCACGCCATGCCTCCATCCAAGCCTGTGTAGTATATACTCCATTAACACATCTCCCCAACTCATATTGGTTTCCCATCATACCTCTGAGAACCATATCAAGCTCCATACACCACATAAAAGAAGGCGTCCTTGGAAGCCCAGCCATATCACAGATTCTGTAAGTAATATATTTTAGACGTAAGGGTGTATGGCACAATTAAGGGAATATAAAATGCATATTCAGTGCTAACTAACATTCAACAACATCACAATGAAAAAACATACACCCTTCATAAACAATACACCAACATTATGATAAATAACAAAACCCTGTTAATGTCGGATGAATTTAGAAAGATTTAATGTTAAAAACATCAAATGGTGGACAATGTAAATCGATACACCAAACTAAATGTAGCTCTCTGCCATTAAATGTTATGGCGTCACCGTGGGTGAAGGAATGTCCAAAAGAAGACTACAATCTTCCTCCAGACTGGCAACATAGCATTCTAGAACCTCATGCTCATACTTTTTTTGGGTGTATATATCATCGTAGTTATGATGAACTTCAACAAAGTCCTTCATATTCATTGCCTGGCCCCACAGTGACTTGCACTCGACAGTTAATAACATAATCTCAGCTTTTAAAGAATCAATTGTTGGGGGGAGATCGACTGCCCAACGGAAGTATCTGCACCAATCTTTTTCCTACAATGTATTATCAAGTTTAATGAATGACAAAGAATGTGCAACATACACAACGACAACCTATTATGTATGTATTTACTAGTGCACTTCACGAGAAGGACATATGTAATACATTTCACCCGGCCTTTCACTCAGAATGCCAAAATCATAGAGCCCTGCATCCTCTGTGTTAAGCCGCAAGGC
Organism: Alisma plantago-aquatica; assembly: GCA_963693085.1. Classification (NCBI taxonomy): domain Eukaryota; kingdom Viridiplantae; phylum Streptophyta; class Magnoliopsida; order Alismatales; family Alismataceae; genus Alisma; species Alisma plantago-aquatica. Next base: position 876,650,519 of record OY856412.1, on the reverse strand, counting down.
TGCATCTAACCCACAATCACACCTCGGAACTTCAGATGGATTCATTGACATCTAAAACATGATTGAGGATTGACCGGCCTAAATCGCGCGTCCTAAAATTGGAGGTGTATTTGAGGTAGTCGAGCCTTCACATTTATAACCCGAATCCTTCTAGGCCCCCGCAACTTTGTTTACGGGGTCGAAGTAGTCATACGGGGTCGAACACAGGGACAAGGTGGGTCGTGTTGACGACTCTGAATCGACACTCTACACTCCGGTGGGTATAAAGAGATATTAAAGTTCCCCGAAAGGGAACAACAAGCTGTCACGATTAAATCAAAGAAAACCATCTCCAACTGGAGTTACAAGAAAGATTAAGATTTTGTCATTTAGCAGTTTTTAGAAATTTTCATGCAATAGAAAATAGAAAGATAAACTGCAGTTTGAGGCGTAATGCAAGGGATAAGACTTCAGTAAGACAAGCGGTAGCAGTAACTCCCTGCACCCCTCCTCTCAGAGCGGGTGCCTCTAATCAAGCTTCAACACCCCTCTCGAGGTTGCTGGGCTCAAGTTAGAGTGGAATGATACTAAAACAACTCCGTTCCGGGCACTCTCGTACTCCAGAACCGGACCAAACACTAGAGCCACAACCCAACTCTCAAAGTAGTTGTGACGGGAAAGACGATTCGGTAGCTAAGTGAAACGCGATCAAAAACATGCAAGCTAGAGTTCGGATATCCAACACAGCAGTTACCCAATCATAAGGCACCAAGCACTAAACAAATAGCAATTAAGCATTTCTATTTCCATAATCAATGAGGGTCATAATACAATGCATAAGCTAAGAATTTAAATAACAGAATTAAAGATAGATGTCGCCTTCTTGATGTAGAAGAATGACAGACTGTTGTAGCTCTCCTGCCCGATATCGTTCAGGAGCCGAGCCCGATACGGCAGTGTCGGGCGGCACCCCCTCTCGGGCAGTGCGACTGACGACTGACTATATCGCTCAAGGACCCTAGCCGATACGCTCATGTCAGGCGGCGCACCCTCTCGGGCAGCGACGACTGACGGGCGGAGCGTATCGGGTTCGATATCGTGTCAGGCAAAGAGTTACGATTCTACTGTCGGGCACTCGTGTCGCTTATCTTCGCTACCCGGTATCAGCCCGCAGTGTTACCCGGGACAACACTAAGTGAGCCATCCCTTCCCTCTCGGGATGAGGGAAAGCTCACCTAGTGTCGCCCGGCACAAGCACTGGGGCGCGATACTCTTGCTCTCACAGCTACCTTCGAAGGTGGCTCTCGAACTATCTTGTCCGAATTCTCCAACTCTCCGACTAGTCTAACGACCACCTATCCGACTCCTCTTTTCGGCTTCCTGTAGCTGCTATTTATACCGGCGGTTGAAGGAGTTATGGTGCTGGAAATGCCACGTAGCTCCCGTATACGCCGGTCGATGGATGTGGACGGCCGATACAGGTATGTCTCGGCGTGAGGTGCTGGCTATCGGTCACGTGGCTGGCGGCACGCCTGCCGGTGGGTGGCTGTGTCGCCCGACGAGTTTGGTCGTCGATGCGGCTTTGGCTCCCTGTCGGGTAGACGGTATGTCGGCCGACACGTCCTTCTTGCGCAGCGCCCTTCTCCGTCGATCATTCTCGTGTCGCCCAGCCCCTGTCGGGCTGGGTTGTATCGGGCGTCAGGAAGGTCGAGACGGGCTTAGACTTATTGTGGGCCGGAATCGGCCTTATTGCACAAAAATGAGGAAAACTCTGTAGAAGGTAGGAAAAATTGGAATAAGAGCGTTGCTTGGCCAATTATTGCGAAAATGCTAATAAAATAGAGGAAAATAGCAGAAAAGGGTAGTTTTGATAACAGAATAAAGGGCAAAAACGTCACAAAATTTGGTGTTATCAACTCCCCCAAACTTAGCTTTTTGATTGTCCTCAATCAATATTTAAACTAAACTTTGTGTTGCTTCTTCTTGCACAGTAAAACTTTAAGGCTAAAGGGTAGCACAAGATTTGCGGTGTCTTGGAGGTAATGCTGTCTTAATGCGAACAAAAGACCTTGCCCTACTTGCCTTATTATTTGAATAAAATTTTTCTTCTCCACAGCTTCAGCGAGACTTTGGTGTATGATTCCGAAGTTAGCTTCCACACCAAACAGCTTTATTTTAGGGGCAGAAAGTTGTGTATAGGGTAGGCTAAAGCTTTTTGGGTTTTTCTTCTTGTTTCCCATTAGTCCATCCAGGTAAGGGTCCGTTAACGGGCAAATGGTCCCTGCAGTCCAAGCTAGTTGGATTTAGAGCAGTGATTTCACATCCTACGTACTACTGCCCCGGATCTACCATGCCTAAAGATGGGTACTTTTGGAAAACAAGTGTGTATATATATATTTTTCTTTTCTTTTCTTTTATTGGGCACAACTCTCATGCTTTTATTCACACTCATAAGGCTTCTTTCTCTTTTTGGGATTTTTGCTGGGTAAGGAGAAAACAAAAGAGATATCTACTGTTTGGGCAGCTTTTTCCTTCTCCATACTCGTCTCTTAGCTGTTTGTGAGATTATTATTTTTCGAAAATTTTTGGATGGCAAGGCACAATCTTTTGTTTGTTTGAGACAGCATTATCAGAAAGATATGACAGAACTTGTAACTCGTTAAATATACAGAAAGTAAACTTTGCAAGAAGTCACAACAAGTTTTTATTATTATTACAACAACTTTGTACATATGCATAGGGATAGAAATTTGCGAAGGAAAGTTTTTTGTAAATTTTTATATGGCATGCATGCGTACATCAGATATACAGGGAGCTATAAGGGCACATCAGGTAAAAGAGGATGAATATCGTAGAAAGCTTGAAGAGATAAAATTTTTATACCTCCCTCACTGGCATACCCCCCCCAAACTTACTTTCTACTCTGTCCCAGAGTAGAGAAGAAAGAAAAAGTGAGGTAAAGCTTAGCCAGTGAGGGTTAGCTTTCTGATGTGCTGTAAAATGCTCCTACGAAGTTGCAGCATGCCATTGGGAGGTTGTCTAGCGGGTTCGCTTCGGAGGTGTAGCGGTTGAGTGTGAGCGTAACCCTCAAAATTCACTTCTGGCCCACCTTTTCTTCACATCTCCGTTGTAAACATAAACAAAGGGACTGATTATCCGTCCCTAGTTTAGTTCCCAGGAGTGTGTAGTCAGGGTGGGCCCTCTCCCTTAAGAGGACGGAACTGAGGTGCCTCGAGCTTGTTCGGAGGCCTTGGTTGCCGCACTCTTGCTGTCTCTGGAGGTGGTCCCAAGCCACCCCATAGACAGGCTGATAACTAGGTGACTCGCTATTGGAGCTACCAAATCACGAAAGATCTCCCCTTTTACTGTTGTTGTCGTTTCTGCCCGACTGTGGTTGCTGTTTCCCCCGTCGTGCTTGTTGGCGCGGCCGGAGGTTTGCTCCATACGAGCCATACCTGTTATTTTAATTTAGAATTTATTCATCTGTTAGGCAAGGAAGATGAAAAGAAACACTTATTAAAACTGGGCGATAAGGGATCGGACGATACGATGTTGTCGCGCGATATGACTCGACGCCCGGCACAGGTGTGTCGGGCGATTCGAGGTCACATGAAGCAAAAACATGACATCGCCGTGAGAAGCATGACGCCCGATACGATGCATAGGGAAAACGCTATCGACCGGCGTTACGCACGAAAGCATGTCGGGCGATAGAAAATCTGCAGGTCATGTAAACCCGATAAGCGGCTCGGTAAAAGATACTGGCATCGGGCGACAGGGTTATCGGCCGATAAACGTGTCGGTCTACAACCCTATCGGGCGACAAGCCATGTCGTTTGGTAAGAAAACAACAAGCCGGCCGATACGCTTCGCACGATGCAAAACCTTTGCCGGGCGAGAGAAAATGTGTCGGGCAAAAGGTGTGTCGGGCTATACCTTTGCTCTCAGGAGGCATCGCCCGATACCAGGGCGAAGGCAAGATGGCCGTCACACGAGCAAAAGGGAGGATCACTGCATGCGTTCCAGGTGGCAAAAAGGAGAAAATGATAGCCCAACACGAAGAAACCTCCACGCTATTTATAGAGAACCCAGCTGGGGGTAAAACAGGCAAAACATGGCGCGCGTCGGGCGTTCTAGTCACGCTATTCCCGAAACGCGCAGTCCCATCGGGCAGTCCCAGGGTTATCCGCTGCCCTTGCGACGCCCGGGGTGAGGCTGCCCGATACCAGCGGTTCTGAGCCCAGCTGGTCGACACGGTAGAAAAGCGGGCGGTCAAAAGGCCAAAACTAAACCTGGGTGAAGTAAAAGGCCTTTGCAGGGTAAAACATCATTGGTATAGAGAAGGATCTCCTACCTCAGATGATATTACTCCTCAAAGTTCCGCAAAACACAGCGGTGGCCCATAAAACAAAAAGAGTCAGCACACGTGTGCATGCACTGACTCGGGCCTTATTACAGTCCATAATGTTTGTTTTTGCAAAGAAAAGAAATGTATCCTAATCTATGACTCGGGCTGCCTCCTGAGGAGCGCTGAAGTTTCCGTCGCCAGCTCGACCGGTGTAGGCTCTTCGGTTGTACCCACATCCAGCAAGTCAATCTCCGCTTTCCTGACAAAAGCTTCGTCTTCATAAAACCTTTTCACTCTGTGCCCGTTCACCTTGAAGATCTTAGTCGGGTCATCCTTGTCGCGGAGCTCCATCATTCCTGACGGGTATATTTTTGACACAGAAAACGGTCCCGACCATATTGTCTGTAATTTCCCAAGAAAAAGACGGATGGAGGACTTGAATAACAAGACCTTATCCCCTTCGCTTACATCCTTTCTCCTAAGGTGGGCATCATGCCACATTTTTGTTCTTTCCTTGTAGATCTTTGCATTCTCGTAGGCGTGAATCCTCAGCTCTTCGAGCTCTTGAAGCTGCAAAAACCTCTTTTCTCCTGCTTTGTCTAGGTCCATATTTAGGAACTTGATCGCCCAAAGGGCCTTGTGTTCTAGTTCCAAAGACAGATGGCAGGATTTTCCGTATATAAGACGGTAGGGGGTGGTTCCAATGGGCGTCTTGTAAGCAGTACGGTAGGCCCATAATGCGTCGTCAAGTTTCATAGACCAGTCTTTCCGCGTGCGGCTGACAGTCTTTTCTAAGATCTGCTTGATCTGTCTGTTTGAGACCTCTACCTGCCCCGACGTCTGTGGGTGGTAGGGCGTAGCGATCTTATGTTTTACTCCATACTTTCGTAGGAGCGCTTCGAACTGCCTTTCTCCGAAGTGTGACCCGCCGTCGCTTATTACGGTGCGCGGTACACCGAAACGGGGAAAGATGGTCTTCTCAAAAAGCTTGATAACCGACTTGGTGTCGCATGTTTGGGTGGCTGCCGCCTCTACCCACTTCGATACATAATCTACTACCACTAGTATGTATTGATACCCTTGGGATGGGGGAAACGGCCCCATGTAATCAATTCCCCATACGTCAAATATTTCTACTTCGATCCAGCTTGCCATCGGAATTTCATTCCTCCGCCCTATATTTCCCGTTGACTGGCACTCTTTGCAAACCTTTACAAATCGTGCAACATCTTTAAATAAGGAGGGCCAGTAGAAACCTGATTGTAGCACTTTCGCCGCTGTTCTTTCGCTACCCAGGTGTCCACCGTAGGGGGAGGCGTGGCATCCCTTCAGGATATCAGCGGTTTCTTCTTCCGGGATGCACCTCCTATACAAGTTGTCTGCGCATCTTCTGAACAGGAGAGGATCATCCCAGTAATAATTCTTGGCATCCGCGAATAGCTTCTTCTTTTGATTGTAGGTGATGTCAGGAGGCAGCTCTCCACAAGCAAGGAAATTGCAGATGTCTGCAAACCAGGGCAAACCTTCTTCTTGAGCTTCAGCCATCATAAGAGCTTCGTCGGCAAAGTCGTCATCGATTTGTGGCCCTCTCTGTCTCTCATCCACTATCCTCGATAGGTGGTCCGCAACCACATTTTCCGCGCCCTTTTTGTCGATAATTTCATGATCGAACTCTTGGAGCAACAAGGCCCATCTCAACAACCTGGGCTTTGCGTCTTTCTTTTGCATTAAGTATTTTATTGCCCCATGATCTGTGTATACTTTGACCTTGGATCCGACGAGATACGACCTGAACTTGTCAAACGCGAAGACGATCGCAAGCATCTCCTTCTCAGTGGTTGTGTAGTTTACCTGTGCTTCGTCCAACGTGCGACTAGCGTAGCAAATCACATGGTGCTTTTTATCTTTCTTTTGCCCCAGGACCGCTCCAACTGCATAGTCGCTAGCATCGCACATTAGCTCAAAGGGTAAACCCCAATCTGGCACTTGAAGGATAGGTGGTGATACTAAAGCATTTTTCAGGGTCTGAAAAGCACTGAGACAATCGTTAGAGAAAACAAATTCAACACCTTTTACCAGAAGATTGGACAATGGCTTGGAAATATTTGAGAAGTCCTTGATGAATCTTCGGTAATATCCGGCATGCCCGAGGAAGCTTCTTATCCCCGTGATGGATTTTGGCAGAGGAAGCTTAGATATAGCTTCGACTTTGCTGGTATCCACCTCGATCCCACGCCTTGAGATCTTATGCCCTAGAACGACGCCCTCCCGCACCATGAAATGACATTTTTCCCAGTTCAGGACCAGGTTGTTTTCCTCGCACCTTTGAAGTACTAACGACGGATTCTTCAAACAGCTATCGAAGTCCTTTCCATAGACGGAGAAATCGTCCATGAAAACTTCCACGATGTCTTCTAGAAAATCTGAGAACATTGATATCATGGATCTTTGAAAGGTGGCGGGAGCGTTGCAGAGTCCGAAGGGCATCCTTCTAAAGGCATAAGTGCCGTAAAGGCAGGTGAACGTCGTTTTCTCCTGGTTGTCGGGTAAGATGGGTACCTGGTAAAATCCTGAAAAGCCATCAAGAAAACAAAAATAATCATGATACGCTAATCTTTCAAGAACTTGGTCAATAAAAGGTAGCGGAAAATGATCCTTTTTTGTAGTCTGATTTAGCTTTCGGTAATCAATGCACATTCGCCAACTGGTGACGGTCCTTACCGCCACCTCGTCACCCCTCTCACCTTTAACCACAGTCATTCCACCTTTCTTGGGTACTACGTGGATCGGGCTTACCCAATTGCTGTCGCTAATTGGGTAAACGATCCCCGCGTCCCTAAGCTTTATTACCTCTTTCTTGACGACCTCCTTGAGCATCTGATTCAGCTTCCTTTGGGGTTGGGCCAGAGGCTTGGCAGACTCATCTAAGTTGATGCGATGCATGCAAAGGGCGGGGCTAAGGCCTTTGATATCATCTACGGAATATCCTATAGCCCCCCTGTGGAGTCTTAACTCCTCAAGGAGCCGGTCTAGCTGATTGCTTGAAAGATCGGCGTTTACGATGACTGGGTTCCTCTGTTCTTCATCTAAAAATTCGTATTTCAGCTCTTCAGGCAACACTCTTAAATCCGGCTTTGCTCGGGGTGTCTCCTCCTGAGGTTCTCCCTCAAGGGAGGCGTACTTTGTAGAGTTCACCTCCTTCTCTTCTTCTTGCAAGTCTTTGTCAGAAAGGTCGAAAAGGTCGAGATGCCTCACGACCTCAGGATCTTCGAGGTCGGGATCCCGACAGCTTATTGCCCTTGCGAGCGGGTCCACTGTCCGGATATCCTCCTCTATTTCCTCGCAGAACTTATTGTAACTATCCGCAAAACAGGCCGATTCACACAGGTATGGACCTCTCATGATCTCCTTCATCTTGAAGTCCATGTGGTTGTTTCCAACCCTCAAGGTGATTATCCCTTCAGAGACATCAATCAACGCCCTCCCTGTTGCCAAGAAAGGGCGTCCGAAGATGATCAGACATCTGGGATCCGCAGCTGTGTCGATGACGACGATGTCGTAGGGAACGAAGAAATCACCGACCCTAATCGGCACATCTTCGACAATGCCAACAGGTCTTTTGAAGGAGTGATCCGCCAGTTCAATCCGCATATTGGTTCGAACCATGTCGGTCAAACCCATCCTTTGCGCAAAACTTAAGGGCGTGAGGCTGATGCTCGCTCCCAAGTTCGCTAGACCCTTCCGCTCGACATTGTCCCCGATGGCAAATGGGATTATGAAAGCTCCGGGATCCCTTCTCTTAGTTGGCAAGCTGGGCTTTACGAAGGCAGAGGAAGTAGAGGCTAGGTACACTGTCTCTATCCTTCCTCCCCTTCTCTTCTTCATTATTAGATCTTTGAGAAACTTGGCGTATGTGGGCATCTCCTCCAAAGCGTCAAGGAAGGGGAATTCAAGATGCAGCTTCCTGATCGAGTCCATGAACCTTTCGTGCCGCTTTTTCAGATTTGCCTTGATCAGCTTGTACGGGAACGGTATCCTGGGAGCATAAGGATTCCTCCTACCAGATGGCTCATCGGACGGTCTCGGCGCAGGCTCTTGGGCTTCTGCAGGCCTTCCTCCGCCTCCTGCTGGAATAGGATCCTTGGGCCCTTGCTCAGGTTCCGGTGGGGCTTCATCAGCGTGCTCTACCGTCTTTCCTGATCTAAGCACTGCCATTACTACAGTTTCAGGGTGAGGGAGCGTTTTTCCTGCAGGGTTCTTCATTAGAGCAGCCATCTGAGACAGCCATTGATCGACCTCCCATTGGTGCATCTGCAGACTCGCCATCTGGTGTTGCATGGAAATCAGAGATCCAGGGTTTGTAAACGTCCCCTGTGCCAACTGGTTGATAATGGTGTCCTGTCTTTTTATGTAGGCAGAAAGCTGACCAACCCAATAAGGCCGGGTCACCCTATCGCTTTGGCTCTGACATTCGCCCTCAGAAAGGGGTTGCTCACCACGAGGCATGGTATCAAGGCTCGGTGGAGCAGGTTACAGCTTTGCAGGGTACCTGAAAACCGCATAAAAATCATGTTTAGAAAATTATAATTGGGGTAAAGAATAATGCTTAAAGTAAAAGAAAAAAGAAAAAGAAAAAGGAAAAAAGGTGTTGTCAAGCCTATTTCTAAGCTTGAGGCACGGGAGTGTAGTTAGTGGTTTCGGATTCGTCAACAGTGCCATTTGCCTTGTCCCCGGCAACGGCGCCAGAAAGTTGACCGGCCTAAATCGCGCGTCCTAAAATTGGAGGCGTATTTGAGGTAGTCGAGCCTTCACATTTATAACCCGAATCCTTCTAGGCCCCCGCAACTTTGTTTACGGGGTCGAAGTAGTCATACGGGGTCGAACACAGGGACAAGGTGGGTCGTGTTGACGACTCTGAATCGACACTCTACACTCCGGTGGGTATAAAGAGATATTAAAGTTCCCCGAAAGGGAACAACAAGCTGTCATGATTAAATCAAAGAAAACTATCTCCAACTGGAGTTACAAGAAAGATTAAGATTTTGTCATTTAGCAGTTTTTAGGAATTTTCATGCAACAGAAAATAGAAAGATAAACTGCAGTTTGAGGCGTAATGCAAGGGATAAGACTTCAGTAAGACAAGCGGTAGCAGTAACACCCTGCACCCCTCCTCTCAGAGCGGGTGCCTCTAATCAAGCTTCAACACCCTTCTCGAGGTTGCTGGGCTCAAGTTAGAGTGAAATGATACTAAAACAACTCCGTTCCGGGCACTCTCGTACTCCAGAACCGGACCAAACACTAGAGCCACAACCCAACTCTCAAAGTAGTTGCGACGGGAAAGACGATTCGGTAGCTAAGCGAAACGCGATCCAAAACATGCAAGCTAGAGTTCGGATATCCAACACAGCAGTTACCCAATCATAAGGCACCAAGCACTAAACAAATAGCAATTAAGCATTTCTATTTCCATAAGCAATTAGGGTCATAATACAATGCATAAGCTAAGAATTTAAATAACAGAATTAAAGATAGATGTCGCCTTCTTGATGTAGAAGAATGACAGACTGTTGTAGCTCTCCTGCCCGATATCGGTCAGGAGCCGAGCCCGATACGGCAGTGTCGGGCGGCACCCCCTCTCGGGTAGCGCGACTGACGACTGACTGTATCGCTCAAGGACCCTGGCCGATACGCTCATGTCGGGCGGCGCACCCTCTCGGGCAGCGACGACTGACAGGCGGAGCGTATCGGGTTCGATATCGTGTCGGGCAAAGAGTTACGAGTCTACTGTCGGACACTCGTGTCGCTCATCTTCGCTGCCCGGTATCGGCCCACAGTGTCACCCAGGACAACACTAAGTGAGCCATCCCTTCCCTCTCGAGATGAGGGAAAGCTCACCTAGTGTCGCCCGGCACAAGCACTGGGGCGCGATACTCTTGCTCTCACAGCTACCTTCGAAGGTGGCTCTCGAACTGTCTTGTCCGAATTCTCCAACTCTCTGACTAGTCTGACGACCACCTATCCGACTCCTCTTTTCGGCTTCCTGTAGCTGCTATTTATACCGGCGGTTGAAGGAGTTATGGTGCTGGAAACGCCACGTAGCTCCCTTATACGCCGGTCGATGGATGTGGACGGCCGATACAGGTATGTCTCGGCGTGAGGTGCTGGCTATCGGTCACGTGGCTGGCGGCACGCCTGCCGGTGGGTGGCTGTGTCGCCCGACGAGTTTGGTCGTCGATGCGGCTTTGGCTCCCTGTCGGGTAGACGGTATGTCGGCCGACACGTCCTTCTTGCGCAGCGCCCTTCTCCGCCGATCATTCTCGTGTCGCCCAGCCCCTGTCGGGCTGGGTTGTATCGGGCGTCAGGAAGGTCGAGACGGGCTTAGACTTATTGTGGGCCGAAATCGGCCTTATTGCACAAAAACGAGGAAAACTCTGTAGAAGGTAGGAAAAATTGGAATAAGAGCGTTGCTTGGCCAATTATTGCGAAAATGCTAATAAAATAGAGGAAAATAGCAGAAAAGGGTAGTTTTGATAACAGAATAAAGGGCAAAAGCGTCACAAAATTTGGTGTTATCAAGGATTAGTAAAAATATTGTCGGATTCTGAACATAGATTTCAAATAAAATTTTCCGAACATAAAATAGGCCTAACTGCTTGTTCTACATCTATGATGTATTGTATCCATCCTCGTTTGAAGAGTCGTTATTGCTCGTGATGTGAAGTCATTGGCGAAGATATTAGCACCTCTCCCGTAGAGTGGAAATATCTTGTTCGAGCCTATCGGTGTCTGCTCTTGTTGAACTGACAAAGTCACATTGTTCAGACCATAGCTTGCGTTCGTTGCATGTATATGCAAGTTGTGTTAGCATAGCATCCATAACTGCAGTAAGTGTGGCAACTGTGGGTGGTACACACTGTGCGGGCAATCTCATCTGACATCTGTTCGAAATAAGACCCCTACCACATGTAAAATACGGTCTGTGGGGGTTGTTATTTTCAAAACGTCCATTTTCCGCATCTGCGGCATCCATATACGCACGTACAGTGCGTTGAAGGCCGCATGTATAGCAAGGCATTCCATTCTCCATTTCAAGACAACCTACCGAATCATTATGTCATGTATATTATTAGGATCCAGTAAAAAGTTCGTAAAATAAACAATTAAAGGCTACAAAGTTATGTGTTGGATGATTTATCAAATAATGTCAAAGACTATTACACATACAATTGTACATCAACGGGCATCCCATAGCAAATTAGAAATGGATTCACGTAAACGATCGCCCTCCCTTGAATCGGCCTGATTTGTTTTTTGGAGAGAACTCAGGTCAAACCCAGCAGGGGGAATGGCAGATGTTGAAATGTCATCTGGGAGTTCATCCATGATACTGTCGCCATCATGTTGGCGGCGTATGAAATTGTAGAGGATACAACAAGCCATTACGAGGTGACACTGTGAATGTATGAGATATGTCGCCCCCTTTTTAAGGTAGGCAAACCGCCGCTTCAGCACCCAAATGCTCTTTCTACAACATTACGTAATTGTGCGTGGCGGTGGTTGAACATCTCCTTCTTACTGGTTTAGGCATGTTTGTTTCCTCGGTACTCATAAATATGGTAAGTTGTGTTGTGATACGGTGCAAGGAATTGCCCAGTGTTGGCATACCCTGCATCAACTAGGTAAAACTTTTCCGGCGGAACTTTAAACCCGCCCGTGGTCATCGCTGACTGTAGGACCCGTTGGTCAGCAACCGATCCCTCCCACCCAGTTAGGAAATATGTAAACTCCATGGAGAAGTCAACTACAGCCAAGACATTAAGAGAGCCATTCCCTTTTCTGTCTCGGTAGAGATTTTTCTTGTCTCGTTTTACCAAGACTGGGATGTGTGTTCCGTCAATTGTCCCGATGGCATTCTATAACACCAAAATAGCTTGTAAATAAATTAAATATTTCCAAATGGTTAATGATTGTAGGGGCTAACTATTACCTTGAAGTATGGGTAGAACCTTAGGGTCTCCAATATACGAGAATGTGTTGTCGTGCATGTCGTTGCAGTTTGCATGACAATGTAGTCATTGGACAACGAACACACGGCGTCCAAGACTTTGTTGAACTTTATACTGATGGTCTCACCAGAGTGAATGTAGTCCTCATCCAAAGCACGATTTGTATGTCCATGGCCAACCATTTGTAGGAAGTAGCATACAACCTCAACTGAACTGATGCCTCTAGTACTTCGTAACAAGGTCCGACTCTCAAGCTTGTCCACAAGGGCCAATATAGAATCTGGTCTCATTCGGTATAGGTTATAAGCCCTTTGTTCAGGACCGTTTAATATTTCTAAGACCTTCTAGTGGCCACTCCTAATGCTAACTGACCTAGGTATTGTAGGTGGTATGTCGAAAATGTCATCGATGATGGAGTTTGCTATGGACTCAACTATTGTATCAGCAATGTGATTAGCTGGACCAGAGAATGTATGTAGAATGTGCGTGAGGATCTCAGGTGTTTCTGTTTGTTCAGTGGTTGACATGATACCTACAAGTGGAATCGTAGCAAGGTTGTCATGGCAACGACAAGGAAAAAATAACTACTCGACAATCATATGTAACTGTGGACATGTAAAATAATGACTTGCAGGAAACATAGTGAATTAGATTGAACGCAAAATAAAAGCATGGCAGTGAAATAAATTATTACAACAGTTAATCAATTTAGTTTGTGCGGAAAAATAATGTTTGGACGGGAATAAAAATATTTCAACAATTTAGCAAATTAGATTATGGCGAAAGAAAATGTTTCGATGGGAAATAGATTATTACAACAATGAAAGAACTTTCTACTGATTTGCTGAGTGAAATGTCTGTCCGTTAATCAAACTAATGTTCCCCCTTATGAGATGGAAGGGCCAGCATCATTAGATGAAGGAAAAAATGCACGTTGATATGACATAAACGACGATGGCATACTTGGGTTGTTGCTGAAGTTGGGTGTTGGGGATTGCGGGAAAATGCATTGTGAGATGGCATAAACGAGGATGGCATTGAAGGTGTTGGTGTTGCATTGGCAGCTTGGGACCTTTCCCAAAGGTCTTGCAACCATATGGTTATCTTTTGAGGCGTGTCTATAAGGCTGAGGTAGATGTTGCAGTTTGTTGAGTCTTTGATGGCGTTCACAAGTGTTGTAAACACAGTAGTGGGGGCATGTGGGTAAGTGTCATGGAAATGTTGTAAGATGGTTGTAAACTCTTTCTTTTCAAAGGCTTTAGTTACCACACCACTTCCTAACTCGTGAACTTTTGCATAAACCTGTGTGAATTCAGATAACTCTTCATTTGAAAGCCCACATCGGTCTTGAGCCATCGATGGTCGCTTCTTACGCCTAACAATAGGAGGCCTCCCGCCAACACTCGGTGTATCTATTCCGCCTCCCCCGGTGTCTCCCTCACTTTGCATCCCATATGCGGCCATATTCGGTTCCCCTGATTGGCTTCCAGTGTTCATGGGTGTCTCTGACCCATCTAAGTCCACAGTGACATCATCCTCAGAGGCAATGTCAGAAGGGATTTGTGTGTCCGTTGAAGACATTGCATGATGTCCTCTAGCAATGTTCCTCCCCGCCATCAACTCGATGTCATAGTAGTGGGGAAATGGCTTGTTAAGCAACCTAGCAAGGTTCTTATTTGCCTAAGTATATGAAAATTTTGTATTAGGAAATTTAAGTATAAATATAGGACATTAGTTTATTCGATTAAGGGACTAGTTATTAGATATACCGCAAGGCTCTCCCTCCATTCAGGGATTTCGGGCAGTGTGGGCTTATGCCTAGTGTCATCCCATCCAACACCACTCTTATTTGTCACAAGCTTCAAAGCGGCATAGTCCCTCCTCAAGTTCTTCCACCGATTTTTGAGCTGGTCTATATTGTAGGCCGTCTTCCCCATCCTATTATGCATTTCCATAGTTGCCTCCCTCCAAGCCTCCCTAGTGAAATGACGATCGACACACCTGCCTAGGTCATATTGTCTGCGCAATGCTGATACTAGAGCGGCATCAGACTCTCTTACCCAAACAATACGAAACTTGGGGTCAGCGGAAGACATACCCCCGCAGGTGTTGCAATATATTATGATACACAAATCGTTATGCTATCAAGATAATAATGTATTGTAGTACAGACAATAAACAACCATCATACTATAGAGACTAGGTTGATATATATATTGTGAAGTTGATATATATATGGTGAAGTTCATATATATATATATATATATATATATATATATATATATATATATATATATATATATATATATATTTACAATAAACAGATGAGTTCCCACTCAGTATATTTACTATAGTGGAATTTGATTCATGCCATCGGATTCATCTCAAATTGTACACGTTAGCTATATTTAAAGATGTGTTTTGTTTTCTGATAAGATATCTGTCTTGCATTACTTGATATGCCAACTAAAGCATGTACTTGAATGGTGATGGCTGAGCTGCAATTACACCAAAATTACTCTATACACCAGCTACTACTATGTTGGTGTGTCCTGGAAGTATTCTGTAACTGAACTTACTCTATACACCAAAATTGATTCCATTTTTTATAGACCTAGGTATACTGTAACAGAATCATTGCTAAATTGCACATGTCTATATAAAATTGTTCTATTTGAGTGTAATGTACAAGTTTAGTGCATGGAAAATCAACAACAAGCCATGATAGGATAATCCAAGCATATTTGTTTGATGAGTTTCAAGCAAAAGAAATATTATGATATCATTTCAATGTTATAAATCATGACCTATAATACAGGTAATGTATAAATAAAGGTAGTTATTAGTACTCATTTTTGACCTATAATACTGCAATACTCATCAGTAGATTAAATTGATTCAATTTTTGACAGAGCTAGTTATTATGTAACAGAAACACTGCTACATTGCACATGTATCTAAAAAAGTTGTTCTATTTCAGTATAATCTACAGGTTCAGTGCATGGAAACTCAACAAGAACCCATGACAGGACAATCCAAACATATTTGTTAGATGAGTTTCAAGCAAAAGAAATATTATCATAGCATTTAAAAGTTATATTAATCTACAGGTAGAAAGAGTATGATTATATATTAATATCACAAATGTAAGGAGATTTGAATTGCAAGTTGTTGAAACAGACTGGGTTGGGTCACTGAAAACTATTACTAGCTATAATAATCAAATAGGTCGACAAAATGTTTATATTAATATCACAAATGTAAAGAGATTTTAACTGCAAGTTGTTGAAACAGAGGAAGTTGGGTCACTGAAAACTATTACTAGCTATAATAATCAAATAGGTCGACAAAATGATGCTTAAACTGAGGAATTGCCTAATATTGTATCATATTAATAGATTGAGTAATTCATGTAATTTAGTAAAATGTCATTCTGAACCACAACATTGAATCTACATAAGAAAATTCCTACTTTCACAAACTTATATAGTTCAATCAAAGTAGACATCACATGAACTAGGCTTTTTAGTGCACTCGTGAACCTATGCTTATGCAAGAAAATCATCACAAGATTTGTCTTTCAAATACAAATCATATGTCAGAAATAAATTACGGTGATCAAATAGACTCAATGTAATTCAATCATTGTGTAGAATCCAAAACAATAATCATTTATTTTAAAGATTATCTCTTCCTAGTCAAATTGATTCCATTTTGTACAGACCTAGGTATTCTATAATAGAAACACTACTAAATTGCACATGTATGTATAAAATAGTTCTATTTCAGTGTAATGTACAGGTTCAGTGCATGGAAAGTCAACAACAAGCCATGATAGGATAATCTAAGCATATTTGTTTGATGACTTTCAAGCAAAAGAAATATTATGATATCATTTCAATGTTATAAATCATGACACATGGTAGGTATACCAAGAATACTACAAGTAATGTATAAATAAAGGTAGTTATTAGTACTCATTTTTGACCTATAATACTGCAATACTAATCAATAGATTAAATTGATTCAATTTTTGACTGAGGTAGTTATTATGTAACAGAAACACTACTAAATTGCACATGTATCCAAAAACGTTTTTCTATTTCAGTGTAATCTACAGGTTCAGTGCATGGAAACTCAACAAGAACCCATGCCATGACAATCCAAACATATTTGTTTGATGAGTTTCAAACAAAAGAAATAGTATCATAGCATTTAAAAGTTAAATTAATGTGCAGGTAGAAAGAGTATGATTATATATTAATATCACAAATGTAAAGAGATTTGAACTGCAAGTTGTTGAAACATACTGGTTTGGGTCACTGAAAACTATTACTAGCTATAATAATCAAAGTAGACATCACATGAACTAGGCTTTTTTAGTGCACTCGTGAACCTATGCTTATGCAAGAAAATCATCAACAAAATATTTGTATTTCAAATACAAATCAAATGTCAGAAATAAATTATGGTGATCAAATAGACTCAATGTAATTCAATCATTGTGTAGAATCTAAAACAATAATCATTTATTTTACATATTATCTCTTCATAGTCGAAACTGATTCCATTTTTTATAGACCTAGGTATTCTATAATAGAAACACCACTAAATTGCACATGTATGTAAAAAATGGTTCTATTTCAGTGTAATCTACAGGTTCAATGCATGGAAACTCAATAAGAACCCATGATAGGATAATCAAAACATATTTGTTTGATGAGTTTCAAGCAACAAAAATATTATCATAGCATTTAAAATTTATAAAGCATGAAACATGGTACGTATACCAATAATACTACAAGTAATGTATAACTAAAGCTAGTTATAAGTACTCTTTATCATTTTATTATTTCGTAGATGCACATAATCATTTATTATAGTTATTTTTTCGACAATAAAATCATTTTGGGATACTTGTGGGTATTAGATAAAGACTATCTTGACCTAGTCCAAATTATCTCCATATAGCAAGCAACATGAAATGAAAAAAGCATAACAACGGGAGAGAAAGAAGGAACTTTGGGGTAGATATCAACCAAAAAGGTTGTATGATTCCCTGGCCTCCTCTCTGACCGTATTCAAACATGAATAATGAGATGGGTATATTTTCTCCTATCCATGACAAACATTACTTAAACTATGCCATCGACTGATAAAATGTAACTGTCATACACAACGATTAACTTATTTGGAACCAGTGTCGGCTGAATATATACACAAATTAATGACCAATCCACCTCAGAAATCACCTCAGAAATGTCTGCCCTAATCGACATCACAAACAAAAGTGCCGGCTACCCTATTTCATGACCAACCTTAGCAGGAAGAGGCAATAAAGAAGAAGCATTGCGGAATCCTGGCTGTGTGTAGCGCCGCCGGAGCACCAAGGAGGAGAACCGCCGGATTTCAGCCAGGGACGACCAACTTCCGCGAACAGCTGCTCCAACAGGCGTATGTGGAAGTGAAGAACCTCGCAGCACAAGGCGAATATAAAGGCAGACGGACACTTTGTCTTGGACGAGGCGAATATGAAGGCAGACAGACACTTTGCCTTAGACGTGCTAGGGTTTCTTCTCTGCGTTGACAAGATGGGACAATGACAATGTCAGATTCAGATAGTCGAACACCAGGGCAGGGTATGAGTTACCTTGCTTTTGAGGGATGTAACCGCCCCAGTAGACCAGTGGTTGCAGACGACTGAATTAATTCTCCACGCGGGCGCTTCGCCCGATGATGACCTATGGCCTCCATCCGCGATTTGGTCGAGGTCGCAGACATCGCAGGCGGCTGAATTACTTCTCTCACACACTGACCAATTGTATGCGCGCAGAGCCGCGAAGCGTCGGGAGGAAGAGCGCCGAGAGAGAGAAGGCTAGGGCGAGAGGGAGAAGGCTAGGGCGAGACGGAGAAGGCTAGGGCGAGAGGGAGGGGCGCGAGGGATCGGGGTTGGGGGGTTGTGTCTGGGCAGAAATCGGACTGAGATTCGCAATCCTGCCTCGACCGGGACTGAGATTATGCGGATTATGGGATTCCGTTATCCCAAAATGGGGATCAAAATGGATTGATTGCCAAACACATTTCTCGCCCAAATCGGACCGGATTGGGCCGCCGTGGCGCTACGCGACACGCCCTAATCCCGGTCCAATCCATTCCCAAAAAGAGGCTAACTCTCGGCAACAATTGCAAGATAACTGCAATTCACAGGACACGCTTTCAAATTTTTTGGGAAGACAACATTCTGAATATTAGTATCAATTTGTTGGTGAACTGAACAAACTTGACAATAGTTATGAGTGGTATTTCATTGGAAGGCGTGGCCATTCTTGGCCTCTTCTCTCGGTCCATGATAAGGTGCTGTATAGACAAACAGTGATATATTGTGAAACAAAATTAAAGTAAACTCGATATAATTGTCCACTAATGGTTAGTCATGGTTTATGATTTTGTGTATTATCGTGTAAATATTATACGTACTTGTTAGTATTTTATTTTTTTACCTTTTGAGTTCTTGGAGTAATGATTCTAGACTAATTTATGTATTAAGGTCACACTTGAAATTGAATAACAATTTCCATTACGGAAAGACTCTCAACCGAGGGTGATATCCAATTAATGGGTATTCCATTGTATATTACCTTGCTTAAATGTCACCGTCGGAGAAGTCTAGGAGCCGAACTTCCAATCCCAACACGCTCAACATCTCGTCAAATTTCTAGACATATTGCTAGCCAAAATACACCAAATTCATGCTCACATTAGTGTTAATATTATTAATGTCGTTACATACAACATCAGCAGGTGCAATTTTATTAACAATTTTATACAGATCTAAATAAGAAATGAAGATCAAACAAAGCAAGAGAACAGAAATAAAAGAGTTAGATTCGCAAACCAGATCATTCGTTGAGAAACGAACGTGATAGTTAAAGAAATCAGTGTCCGACAATCCTCGCGGATAGACACCGTTCTCCCAAACTTGATCTGGAATAGACATGTCAAACTGGGTCAAAACCCACGGGCACCCATTAGTTGATCGTGTTTGAATGGTTATAAAAATATAACATGCTTTTTTATTTGATAGTGACGATGTATAATAGTTAGTTGTTCTTGTTCTATAGTTCATGTAAATATACTAGCAAATGGTCTTCTTTTACCATTACAGTAGCAACTTCCAAAATAATTTTTTATTGTACACATATTATATGGGCATCCGCGGGTGACCCGCAACCCACTGGATCGGGTTTGAATTTGTCTTTCTTTGACCCGCTTAGAATTGCATCTCTTTGACCCGCACCCATGAGACTCAAACCCGCAATGACCCAACCCACCCACCTGTTTGACAGGCCAATCTGGAACGAACCTGGTACAGACACATCTCGCTCGCGCTTGACGTCGTCTCGTTGTACTTCCACCAGTGCAGCACAACAACTGCAGGAACCTCCGCCTGACAGCCGCGTCTCTGTGATGGGAAGGAAGAAGAAGCTGCGCTTCGCACAGGAGAAGAACTCCACGAAGCAGCTTCGGAACGAAGGCAGTCGCTCTCTAGATTAGGGCTCTCAAAACACACGTGAAATGACGGCTGAAGATCGTTTGCTGTGTGTTTAACCCTAATGACCGAAGGAGTATTTATAGCCACGCACATCCCTTATTCCTATTCCCAATAAGACGCAAACACTCGGTCTCTCTTGTACATAATGCGGAAAATTATGTAAAAGAGACACTTTTCAGTTAGGATTAATAAATTCGAATAGGAAAAAAACAATTAATTACACGAGTAATTAATTACTTAGTTGTGTCCTAGTGCAAAAAGAAGATGGAAAACAGAAGACATTCTTCACAATCCACAAGACACAAGCCTGAGCCCGTGCCCGGCCCGTCCCAGCCAGGCGAGGCGTGGCGTGGCGCGTGTGTGCATACGTGCGTGCGTTGTGATGTGGTAATCCCACCCACCAAAGAGGTGAGCATACCTTCCTCCTAGGACCCCTTGGACACTAATGCCCCATGTGATCCTACATATAAGGACCACAAAATTTCTAGGAGTGAGCAATATGGGATAAAACTTCTTTGCCATTTGCAGTAGAGACAAAACTATTTTTCTCACATGTACTTGATGCACTAAATTGGGCTTAACCCATGCTAAATAAATGGCT
The DNA here is from genome assembly GCA_963693085.1 of Alisma plantago-aquatica. Taxonomy (NCBI): domain Eukaryota; kingdom Viridiplantae; phylum Streptophyta; class Magnoliopsida; order Alismatales; family Alismataceae; genus Alisma; species Alisma plantago-aquatica. Next base: position 876,630,033 of record OY856412.1, on the reverse strand, counting down.
GCTACAGCTTCCATATAACTAACAATCTCCCACAAAGTCCAATGTGCAGTGTGCACTACCATTCAGTCCTCCATATTGTGCTTTCAGCAGATATCTTTCAGTTTGAATCTACCTAAATTATCCAACTGTGACCCTCACAGGAACTAGGTGAACAAAAGTCTTGAACCTGAACCTTGGGTACAAGAGTATAGGTTGGTAACAACACAATAAAGACATGGTAGAAAAGAAAACAATGTATTAAGGTCATGCATACAAAATTCTATATCATGATTGATAACAGAGAACAACCCAATTCTCCTATTGCGGCCTACACAACATCAATCAGTTAGCTAGAGTCTCCAAGGATGTACTGCTAAAATCTTATCCTAGGACTTGACACCATTCAGAGACTACTCTCTTACTAACTTGTAGTCATGACACTAATAACTTTCTAGGAGATAGACACACAGATGCTAGAAGCATCAAACAAGAATACACAGTGTCATCTGATTCACCCGACAGCTTGTTATTACCACATTGAACCCAATTTGTGGGATCTCCACTCTTTTGGGTTGGGTTGCTACTTCCTCCAAATCTATATGGGTTTCATTCCCATCCTCAACCTGGATTTTTCTACTAAAGCCAGGGTAAGACCTTTAGTGAAAGGATCAACTGTATTATCTTTGGTACCGATATAGTCCACAGCCACAACCCCATTAGATACTAACTCCCTTACATATTTCAATCTGACTTTAATGTGTCTATGCTATTTTTTATTATACTTGGAACTCTTTTTCTTAGCAATAGTTGTAGTGCTATCACAGTGAACTAAAATTGCAGGAAGTAGCTTCATTTTCATAGGTAAACTGGACATAAGCCCACGTAGCCATTCAACTTCCAATCCAATTTCATCTAAAGCACACAACTCTTCTTCAAAAGTGGACCGAGACAATATGGTCTATTTCTTAGACCTCCGGGAAACAACAACTCCTCCCAACAGGAATACATATCCTGAGACACCATTACTCCCAGAATTCACAGCAATCCAGCTTGCATCACTATATCCTTCGAATACAGAAGTATGTTTATCATAATGCAGCCCAAGGGAGCAAGTTCCCTTGATATACCTCAGAACTCTATCAAGAGATTCCCAATGGGTCTTGTCCGGACAACTAGTGTATCTACTTAACTTGTTCATGACAAATGCAATGTCTGGACGTGTATAGTTCATAAGATACATCAAACTTCCAATAATCTGAGAGTATCGTAATTGAGACACTGGAACCCCAGTCTCATTCTTGAACAAGGGCTTGGATGAATCATATGGAGTCTTAACATGTTTATGTGATGTGTACTCAAACCTCTCCAGTATCTTCTCAACATAATGGGATTGAGAGAGAGTTATACCATCAGTAGACCTAATGATTTTAAGCCCTAAAATCACATCAGCGACACCCATATTCTTCATCTCAAACTTGCTACACAAGAATGACTTTGTCTCATTTACTACTTTCATATCGGAACCAAAAAGCAAGATATCATCGACGTATAAGCATAACAAAATGAATCTATTATTGAAAATTTTGCAGTAGAGACACTTATCAAATTCATTAGAAATAAAACCAAATGATGATATCAGAGAATCAAACTTCTCATGCCATTGCTTAGGGGCTTGTTTCAAGCCATATAATGACTTAACAAGTTTACACACTTTGGACTCATTCCCACGACCCACAAATCCTTCAGGTTGTTCCATATATATCTCTTCCTGAAGATCACCGTGTAAGAACACGGTCTACACATCTACCTGATGGATATATAGATTATAAATGGAAGCCAATGCTATAAGCACTCAGATTGTGGTCATACAGGAAACATGTGAATAGGTATCAAAATAATCTATTCCTTCCCTTTGTGTGTAACCCTTAGCAACTAACCTAGTCTTATACTTATTGATTGTCCCGTTTGCATTAAGTTTCTTCTTAAAGATCCATTTGCAACCAACTACAAAACAACCAGTTGGCAAATCCACCAATTCCCAAGTTCCATTCGAGAGAATTGATTCGATTTCATCATTAACAACTTCTTTCCAAAACTTAGCTTCTGGAGATTCCATAGCTTGTTTTAAAGTGATAGGATCATCCTCAACATTGTAAGTGAGAAACTCACTTCCAAAATCCTTGGATGTCCTCGTCCATTTACTTCTCCTTGGTTCAATTATTTCTTCAAAATCATCAGATTCAGAAATAGCTTGTTCTGAGTCGCCCCCCACATTTGTCATCCTTTCCACGTGCACGAGAATGGAACTTGTGGTAAATGAATCTTCTTGAGATACTTCATTGGGCACACCAATTTTCATAGGAAATACATCCTCAAAGAATGTTGCATCACGTAATTCCACAATTTTATCGACCTTAATGCCAGAGATATTTGATTTTACAATCAGGAATCTGTAAGCATAGCTTGTCTCTACATAACCCAAGAATATGACATCAACCGTTTTCAGTCCCAATTTCTTCCTTTTGTGTTTAGGGACAAGTACCTTAGCAAGGCACCCCCACACTCAAAGATATTTAAGACTCGGTTTCCTCCCTCTCCACAACTCAAATAGACTACTCTCTGAATGCTTATGGGTAACTCTATTCAGAATATGACAAGACATATTCAAAGCTTCCCCCCACATAAAGTTGGGTAATCCAGATGTTTGGAGTAAGGTATTTACCATATCTATTAAGGTTTAGTTTTTACGTTCACCTATCCCATTTGATTGTGGTGAATAAGGAGCAGTGACCTCATGAACTATACCATGCAATTGGAAAAATTCCAAAACCAAGTTTGAGAGGTATACTCTCCTCCCCTATCAGACCTTAATCGCTTAAGTACTTTACTAATTTGAGTTTTGGCTTCTTTTTTATAAATTTTAAATTTATCCAATGCCTCATCTTTATTTCTAAGTAAAAAGACATAACAGTATCTACTTGCATCGTCAGTAAAAGTTATAAAATGACGCTTTTGATCCCTCATAGCAACACCAGTAAAATTCACAGATATATGTATGCATTAAATCCAAAATTTTTGAATTCCTATTCACAGAATGAAAGGGCTTCCTAGGCAGTTTAGCTTGTACACTGATTTCACATTTATTGTTTCTAATCTCAGATTTAGGGATTAAATTTAGATTCATCATACGCTTCATTGAGGCAACATTAACATGTCCCAAATGTGAATGCCAAACATCAGATGAAACAAAATTCATGCAAACAGAACTATAATCATTCAAATTTAAAATGGAATTTAAAATAGGTTCAACACAAATCTTAAATAAGTTCTCCACATCACATAAGTACCCCTTGCCAAAAAATAAAGAATCACGAAGGTATGTAATAATAGCCTTATTACATTTGCAGTCTACTCTCTAACCTTCCCTAACTAAAATTATGCCACTAAGGATATTGTGTCGAATGGTTGGAACATGTCTAACCCTGTTAAGAGTCAACACCTTCCCTGAAGGGAACTTCAAGTCCACCCATCCTTCGCCTTTGACTTCTGTAGAGCTAGAATCGCCCAAAGTCACAGACCGACCTTGAGAGGCCTGGTAAGACACAAACAGGGACTTATTAGCACACACATGTACATTAGCCCCAGTATCAATTATCCAATAAAGTGGTTCAAAAATAGAAAGGATTTCAGGTTTAATAGATACATACGCATCATTGAGGTTCAAGGATGTAGTCATCATGTTGACCACAAACTCCTCAGTTGCAGATGTGGTAGCTTTCTTTTCCTTCTTAGAAGGACAATCCTTGTTCCAGTGGCCAACCTGTCTACAAGTCCAACAAGGTTTGTTCTTCGGTTTCTTCTGGATCTTTGCCTTAGATTTATGTGTATTCTTAGATTTCTTATCTTTGGTATTTTTGCAGAAGTAAAATTAACAGTAGGATTTGCATCAGTAGGTACCTTGACCGTTTTCTCCTTTAAGTGTTCTTCTTGTATATTAATATCCATTATTAGTTCTTCCATTGTATGTGTCCCTTTACGGTGCTTCAGAGACATACCAAATGATTCCCACGACTTAGGGATTTTTCTATGCTAGACATAACAACAAACTTCTCATGCAATACCATCTTGGCATCTGAGAGTTCATGAACTAGGAGTTGTAGATCATGTGTTTGATCAGAAACTGACTTAGCCTCTACCATATGAAACTTAAGAAATTTAGACACGCAGTATTTTTCAACACCTTGATTTTTAGTGCTAAAGTTCTTAATTAACGATTCCCACAAAACTTTAGACGTAGTGACGGATGGCTTTGATTAAGAATCACACAGTTTGTTATTTAAACCAAAGAGAATCAAACAGTGGCATGTTTTATCACGCTTCTTCCAATGAACAATTATATTTGCATTATCAGGAATCATATCATCAGATTTAGGTTTACTCTCTTCTAAGTACTGATTAAAACCCGCAATATTCAGTCAAATTTGCATCCGACTCTGCCAACGGGTAAAGTTGGTACCAGTAAATTTTTCAGGCATACTGTTGGTATCAATTTTATTTTCCAAACCACCCTGACCAGCCATTGTTAATTATCAACAGAAAGTTGATTTCTTTAAGACTATTGTTAATATTATTAATGTCGTTGCATGCAACAGCAACAAGTGTAATTTTATTAACAATTTCAGGCAGATTCAAATAAGAAACGAAGATCAAACAAAGCAGGAGAACAGAAATAAAGGAGTTAGATTCATAAACCAGATCGTTCGTTGAGAAATAAATGTGATACTTCAAGAAATCAGTTCATGATTATCCTCGTGGATAGGCACTGTTCTCCCATACTCGATTTGGAATGAACCTAGTACAGACATGTCTCGCTCGCGCTTGACGTCGTCTCGTTGCACTTCCACCAGTACAGTATAGCAACTGCAGGAACCTCCGCCTGACAGTCACGTCTCAGTGATAGGAAGGAAGAAGAAGACGCACTTTGCATAGGAGAAGAACTCCACGAAGCGGCTGAGGAACGAAGGAAGTCGCTCTCTGGATTAGGGCTCTCAAAACATACGTGAAACGGCAGCTGAAGATCATTTGTTATGTGTTTAACCCTAATGACCGGAGGAGTATTTATAGCCATACACCTCCCTTATTCCTATTTCTAGTAAGACGCAAACACTCGATCACTCTTGTACATAATGCGGAAAAAATTCTGCAAAAGAGACACTTTCCAGTTAGGATTAATGAATCCAAATAGGACTTAGTTGTGTCATAGTACAAAAAGAAGACGGAAGACGGAAGACGGAAGACATTCTCCACAATTCACAATCCACAATCCACCCACAATCTACAATCCACAAACCACAAGCCCGAGCCCGTGCCCGGCCCATCTAGGCGAGGCGAGGCGAGGCGAGGTGTGGTGTGGCACACATTGTGATGTGTTAATCCCACCCACCAAGGAGGTGGGTGTTGGGTTTTAGGGGAGGCAGAGAAGGCATCGGAAACAAAAAAAAATCTCCCCCAAACCCAGAACAAGGAAACGCGTCAACGTCTATACAATAGGAAAAGATGGTTTGGGGAATCATACCTAGTCCTGAGGCTTGCTCGGCGATAATACCTCACACCTTGCGTGGTCTTCACCTTCAGTCTTAGACGGTGTCTGTGCAGCTCCTGGTCACACCGAGACTGACGACTCCTGGTCTCACCAGACTGTCAGGATTGACAGTTGTCCTCCTGAGCGGCAAAAACCTCCCACCTCTGAAGTAGTCCACACGGACCACCTAGAACTCCAATCTCCTTGTCCCACAAGGAATTGGAAAGAGTCGCACCCTTCTGTCAGCGTACTAGTCTCCAACACACTCTCCTGCCACCAATTGCTTTCTACAATTGTCTTTCCCTTGCTATGCCTCCCTTATCGGGTAGTACTTGCTCGGGCTCTCTCGGTTACCAAAACCAGAGAGAAGGACAACTTTGCAGAGCAACTGGTTGCACTGAGTTGTACTTTGAGAAGCCCCCAATACCCCCTATATATAGGAGGGTCATGTGACAGGGTTCTCCATCTCGGATAATGCGGGACTAAAAGCAGGAGTAGAAGGGTTCGAGACTTTCCACAAAACAACCAACTCGCAACCTGAACTGATTGTTTCACAACTGAAACGGTCGGTTGGGGACCTGAACCGGTCAGTTGACACCTCAACCGATCGGTTGGGACACCTCAACCGGTCGGTTCACTTCTGAACTGGTCGGTTCGTGGTCCTGATCAGTTCCCGATTGACTTTCCTTCTTTTGTTTCTAATTGGTATCAAATACCAATCCTTGTTCCAATCAAATTGGGCAAGTGAAATGAAAGGAAAATTCTCACCAATCCTACTTTCCCAACTTGCTCGGTTGCACCAGTTAAATCTATCGTTTCAACACTTGAAGCAATCGTTTCACCCTGACCATGAGCCGATCGACTCACCACCTGAGCCAACCGGTTCACCAAGCTGCGTCGAGCGGTTCATCTCATGAGCCGATCGGTTGGGAGTGCAGATTGTGCAGAATCAGTCAATTGCAGTTTCAATCAATCCGATACTCCAATCAATGTGTCCAACACCTTGAACATTATGAAATTGAGCTATCAATTAATTGAGTGTTTAATTGAACTACTAAAATTCTTTAATAATCAATCTAAACCTTGTTTGTGGACAAAACTCCTCTTCCAGGTTAAATCCTATGTATGTGACCCTGCAGGTCCATTTCACGTTGGCAGTGAAAGTCCATAACACTTATGACTTCACAAGCAAAGAGCGGTTCCTAGTCACACATCAGTGCTACCCAAGTGAAATAGAAAGTTGGAGAACAACTTTCAATCCTACAATCCGTGAATGGTGTTACAACGAATGTATAATTCCTTTGTCACTGATATCCCGAATGAGTTCAAGGCATGGAACAGTCATCATGTCAACGTTCATTCACTTTCTTGATCTCAGAGCAGATTGGAAGAGATATGTATGACATCAATATCACATATGGATTCACACATGCGTGCACACACCTATTTCAATCCTACTCATCAAGTGGCCTTGGATATCAAACTCCCTCAGGAGGGACAAATCCCATATCTATCACTCACCCCTCAAAAGCCCCATGTGTCAAAGCCACCCAATCATCACTTTTATAACAACCCATGTTTCAGGACTGCTTTTGATGATGTCAAAGTGTGCCCAATGACATGTGTTGAGTGTAGTGATTTTAGGTCAAAGAATCACACTCACCACCATCACTGTGAGTATTGACTGTGACTACCATGTCATGGTTCCATGTGTTAAACTCACGGTGGGTCTGTCTGGTACACTTGTTCTCTAACAAGTACCTATGTGTTTGGTTTGATATCTCTATATCATGACTAATGAGATTCTGTCATCAACCAACACCACAATCTAGTCTTGTATGTCATTGCTGTCTATATACCTTCCACAATGACATCCGACTAGCGACATAAAAAGAATGTACAAACTCTTAGCATCCGTATGATCTCATCATTCAGGTCCTCAACCTGAAAGCATACGTCATTGAGTACTGTCATTCTCTAGACATTCAATCTTTTCTATCACTATCTCATATGACTGAACCAGAAAGAATTGGAAGCTTGCCTTTGATGTTTATCAAATCAATCTTAATGTATCCCACCAATCATCCCATGATTCGCTCTCAGGGCATACATACCAACAGACTCCCACTTGCACTGTGAGCCAATCACCCATGAATCATATTCATAGTGATCTTCAAACATGTCCCACATGTTACTGTGCTCTAGTGCGAACATAGTGAGTTATGGCAACACCTTGCCAAAGTCAGTTTTTAACTGCATGTCTCTCATCTCTTCGTTGTACGTCACACATATGAGATGGAGTTTCCATAATTTGCGATCTAGTATTCCTTTGCTAACCTTTAGCCACATTGCATGATCAAGGATTCCATACTTGTCATCAATGAGCAGAATATCTATAAGTTCATCTCATGAACTTCCAGATCCATACAGTATCCGTTGTTGTTCTCCAACACATAGATACTCAGCATTTCCTTTTGAATTTGGAACACTTCCAATTATCAACAAACTTTCACTTTTATATATCCTATATATAATTTGCGATCAATTTTCTGTCCTTTCAGAAGTTCACATCAATGTAACTATTTACATTAAACTCTTCCTTATCTCCATAGAACTAGCACTTCTCAAGTACTTATCAAGTTCTCATGGTATTCCAGTAACCCTTATTGGAAGTAGACAGACATCCACTCGTCATGTCTCACATACGAGTTGTCAGGATGAGCACATCATATTGCCATGTCATACATACAAGATGATGAATGCATTTTGTTCTTGCCATGCAAGATAATGGGATGATTACATGCATGATAGATCCATATCTATTCTTGGTGTTCCCATTCTTCATAAGAATTGGACACTTGGCCTTGGGATACTAACTCCATATAAGATGGACAAGTTTTCTCCCACTGAATCTGTGTACACTGAACCCTTCAGTACAGATTGCCAATGTATGCTTTCTCTTTTCAGATCAAGAGGTTTTCGAGAACTATCTCTATAGATCTCTATTCCTATCACATAGGAAACATCTCTATCTTCCTTCAAGATAATTTCCACTTTTGGATTTCCATTCTAGAACATTTCATTTCACATCAACATGTGGAATGTGAACACGCTCCCAGTAAATCACAGATCCCTTCTTTATCTTTGACATATCAGTCAAACCCTTTTGACTATATCATCAAAGTAGAGATCCAATTCTGAGTTGCTTGTATTCAATCAATCACATTGATCAGTCCATCGCAACTTATAGACTTCAGGTGCATTACTGGATTCATAAACCTTATAGGTTGTGTCACGTACACATCCTTGTTTTATTCCTCATAAGAATGTGGTTTTAGTATCCATATGGCAAATTTCTTAGTCATTAAGTTGGAATCAACAAGCATCATCCTTCTCAAAATGTTATCCATGTGTCTTAACACTTAAGACTTATTTGCACTTATGGATTTTATTCCAATGGGTGATACCATCAAGGTCATACCTTATGGTTCACATGGATGTCATTTAGGATGTAATGGTCATAAACCATAACTCAAAATTCGGTTCCTCATATTCATCTAGATAGTTGACTCATCTCATGAACAACTCATCACATAGATAATTGAGGTGTATCTGTCCAGGATATAAGAACTCACAACTCCTTGTGATTCTCAATGTCCTTTATTAGTGTGGGGTATTCTTTTATTAAGAAGAATTCAATTATTTGATAATCATTCTCTAATTCCTTAGAATATGATTCCTTCTTGAATTAGACATCACCATGCTTTAATCATGAGTTCACTATGATACACTATCATAAACACTCATAAGGATCTCTAACATTTGGTCCAAGTATTTCATTCATTCATCTCATCAAGAATTAACACTTTACCAAATTTGTACTTCATCTATGATAATCTTAAACACTTCAAGATATTCATATTGGTATTTCTCTAAACACCATTTGAAGTATTAGCATTTGTTCCAATAGGTATGTAAATACATCACATGTATTATACCTAATAGGATAATCATTCTCCCACTACCATTATTGAAGATTGATTAATCATGTCCAAGAGATTCATGTCTCTTACTGGTTATCCAACCAAAAGAGTCTAGATTTATCCATCATATGGAAACTAGAAATGAATTTCTCATGATTGATGCTAATTTGATTGTTTGAGTTATCAATAACTTTAGGTATCAATTTATCTTATGCATACCATGTATCACAAGATAAGCAAGGCATTTCCACAAAGATGATATCTTTAAGATTGAAACATCAACTTTATTAATTACCATCATTGTCATAGAATATGCAAAAATAAAGTGTTTCTATCTATTGACAATATATGAAATAGCAGTTCTCAACTCTATTTTGTGCCCTGTAGGCTAAAATAAACTAAAAGGTACTCCTATCTATGGCATCAACACTTGCTCCAATGATGGGTACTCCTTTCTTGGTCCTTTCACAAAGGCCATCACTTCTTTGTGGATATTGCATATCAGATATGACATATCCATATCTTGGTATCATATACATCAGATAAAGAAGTGGTTCATTTCATGATACCTTAGGTGGATATCTCCATCCCCTCCTGCATCTTCTTTTGTTCTTCCAGATATAGAGGGCAATCCCTCATACACCCTTTCCCCATGTACCTTTGAGGCTGAAGACGGCTTGGGCTGCTGGCTAGCATCAGAACACTTTTTAGCTTTGCCCTTACCCTTACCCTTAAGATTTACCCTTCATTGATCACATTAAACATTAGGGTTTGTCTTTCTTCATAATTGCCTCTACTCTCCTCAACATGTCCAACAACTTTGTCAATGCTTGTCAAAGTTTTCCATGTCATAGTTCATCATGAACTATATGATTCTCACAACATTTGCAGTATCATACCAATAACCAACTCTTGGCTCAGAGGGAATCCATGTTAGTCAGGTTTTTCCATATACCCAATCATATTGAGTGTGTGAATACCTTACTGGATCTCCTTCTGTCATGACATACTAGGACAGTGTCCTTGAGACATCATATGTCTCATGTTGTCTCTACAACTCATAGTTCAGAGAACACAATATCAAGCACTCCTCATCAATGTCATCCTCAGTATGCTTCCATAAGCATGCTTCCATCCATTAATGTGGTGGGATCGAGTTCATCTGGTTCTGGTATAACTAGGACTTAGAGCTTTCGCTCTTTGATTGAGAACACTTCTCATCATCCTAACCAGTCGTGGAATTATTCTCATTTAATTTGTTGGTCTCAAAGACTGATCACAAAGAGAAGTGATTGTTGTTTGTTGTCATTTTGTACTACAAAAAGGAAATATGCAATTTTAGTCCAAAAATTCATTTTTGACTTATTTGATTGATTTGAAAAGTTGACGATATAATTAGGCCTTTAATTAATTATCGCTCCCACTATTTTACTTCAAATTGATAGCCCTCACCATCAATTCAGAAGATTGCAGCGTACAACCTTCTAGTGGGCAAGATCCTGAAATCCTCTAAGTCATGGACCAGCTAGGGCTGTCACCCACAACATAGATCTCTCAGGTAGGAAACTCTTGCCAATTGCATCATATGAAACTCTTGATAAGATGTCATATGCAACTCCTTGCCATGATCATCTCCATGCCTCAAGGTACTAGATCCCATCTAGATCACCTTGTTAGGTCTGACCCAGAGAAAACACGATGAACATGCACCCTGCTAGGGAAGACCCACACATTCATCCTTCACGCTTCCACGAGATAGACGGTGCACCACGCTAGGGCGTGCCCACACTTGGTCGATCAAGCTTTTCACGTGTGTCGCATTTGGAAGGCATCCAAAACTTAATATTTTAATGAGGTATTTGGTTTTATATATATATATACATATCCAATCACCACAATACATAGTACGTATCATATACATGCTATATCCCACAAAAAACATGCAAAATGATAAAAGTGATGATTATGGCCATCCTAATGTGATTCCTCGAGCCAAGAGGAATCACGGTCATCTAGGTCTATATCACATGCAACATGTACAAGATGAACTTTGTGCTTTGTCTTCTGAGTAGATCAACTCATCACATGAATGACTTGCTCGTTCTGGCCTGGTCGTATGGGTGCCACTAGTCAATCGGTTGGCTCCTCCAACCGATCGGTTTGCCTGGTCGTCGTGCATCTCATCATGGCCGCCACCCGCTCATCTCGCTCCTCGAATCAGTCATCAACTGATCGGCTCACTCCTTGAACCGATCGTCTGGAACGTCAACTGATCGGTTCACTCCTTGAACTGATCGTCTCAGCTGTCGTCAGGATGTATGCCGTTCTTCGACATAACAAGAAATAAATTCTATCCTATTTCACATTGTAGAAAGAGAAACCTTGAGTTACATTTGAGGGGAGCAAAGGTAGGAAAGAAATCTCAAATTATTTCGAGTTACATCAGGAATAGGAGAAGGAAGATCAGTGCGTAGACCGAGATGCAAGCAACCACATACAACTATACACAGATAGGGTTTATTGGCCATAACCACGCTATACATCCACCAAAAAACTCGTTTAAGGGTGACACGTATCGAGTGCATTAATAATACATATCATATATGTAAATTGGGATTTGTGGGTTTAGGATTGGACATGCATAAAGCCAATTTTATTCGCATCGTATGCAATAAATAAAGACGAAAAACCAAAATCAATCATATCGATAATCCCTAAAGTATAGAGCAGTTGACGTGGCTCTGATACCACTGTTGGGTTTTAGGGGAGGCAGAGAAGGCATCGGAAACAAAAACAAATTCTCCCCCAAACCCAGAACAAGGAAACGTGTCAACGTCTATACAATAGGAAAAGATGGTTTGTGGAATCATACCTTGTCCCGAGGCTTGCTCGGCGACAATACCTCGTGCCTTGCGTGGTCTTCACCTTCAGTCTTGGACGGTGTCTGTGCAGCTCCTGGTCACACCGGGACTAACGACTCCTGGTCTCACCGGACTGTCGGGATTGACAATTGTCCTCCTGAGCGGTATAAACCTCCCGCCTCTGAAGTAGTCCATACAGACCACCTGGAACTCCAATCTCCTTGTCCCACAAGGAATTGGAAGGAGTCGCACCCTTCTGTCAGCGTACTAGTCGCCAACACACTCTCCTGCCACCAATTGCTTTCTACAGTTGTCTTTCCCTTGTTGTGCCTCCCTTATCGAGTAGCACTTGCTCGGGCTCTCTCGATAACCAAAACCAGAGAGAACGACAACTTTACAGAGCAACTGGTTGCACTGAGTTGTACTTTGAGAAGCCCCCAATACCCCTATATATAGGAGGGTCATGGGACAGGGTTCTCCATCCCGGGCAATGCGGGACTAAAAGTAGGAGTAGAAGGGTTCAAGATTTTCCACAAAACAACCAACTCGCAACCTGAACCAATCATTTCACAACTGAAACGGTCAGTTGGGGACCTGAACTGGTCGGTTGACACCTCAACCGATCGGTTGGGACACCTCAACCAGTCGGTTCACTTCTGAACCGGTCGGTTCGTGGTCCTGATCAATTCCCGATTGACTTTCCTTCTTTTGTTTCTAATTGGTATCAAATACCAATCCTTGTTCCAATCAAATTGGGCAAGTGAAATGAAAGGAAAATTCTCACCAATCCTACTTTCCCAACTTGCTCGGTTGCACAAGTTGAATCGATCGTTTCAACACTTGAAGCAATCGTTTCACCCTGACCATGAGCCGATCGACTCACCACCTGAACCGACTGGTTCACTAAGCTGAGCCGATTGGTTCATCTCATGAGCCGATCGGTTGGGAGTGCAGATTGTACAGAATCAGTCAATTGTAGTTTCAATCAATCTGATACTCTAATCAATGTGTCCAACACCTTGAACATTATGAAATTGAGCTATCAATTAATTGAGTGTTTAATTGAACTACTAAACTCCTTTAGTAATCAATCTAAACCTTGTTTGTGGACAAGACTCCTCTTCCAGGTTAAATCCTATGTGTGTGACCCTACAGGTCCATTTCACGTTGGCAGTGAAAGTCCATAACACTTATGACTTCACAAGCAAAGAGCGGTGCCTAGTCACACATCAGTGTTACCCAAGTGAAATAGAAAGTTGGAGAACAACTTTCAATCCTACAATCCGTGAATGGTATTACAGCAAATGTATAATTCCTTTGTCACTGATATCCCGAATGAACTCGAGGCATGGAACAGTCATCCTGTCTATGTTCATTCACTTTCTTGATCTCAGACTAGATTGGAAGAGATATGTATGACATCAATATCACATACTGATTCACACATGCATGCATGCACGCATATTTCAATCCTACTCATCAAGTGGCCTTGGATATCAAACTCCCTGAGGAGGGACAAATCCAATATCTATCACTCACCCCTCAAAATCCCCATGTGTCAAAGCCACCCAATCATCACCTTTATAACAACCCATGTTTCAGGACTGCGTTTGATGATGTCAAAGTGTGCCCAACGACATGTGTTGAGTGTAGTGATTTCAGGTCAAAGAATCACACTCACCACCATCACTGTGAGTACTGACTGTGACTACCATGTCATGGTTCCATGTGTCAAACTCACGGTGGGTCTGTCTGGTACACTTGTTCTCTAACAAGTACCTATGTGTTTGGTTTGATATCTCTATATCATGACTAATGAGATTCTGTCATCAACCAACACCACAATCTAGTCTTGTGTGTCATTGATGTCTATCTACCTTCCACAATGACATCCGACTAGGGACATAACAAGAATGTACAAACTCTTAGCATTTGTATGATCTCATCGTTCAGGTCCTCAACCTGAAAGCATACGTCATTAAGTATTATCATTCTCTAAACATTCAATCTGTTCTATCACTATCTCATATGACTGAACCAGAAAGAATTGGAAGCTTGCCTTTGATGTTTATCAAATCAATCTTAATGTATCCCACCAATCATCCCATGATTGGCTCTCAGGGCATACATACCAACAGTGGGCATACCTCCCTCCTAGGACCCCTTAGATACTAGTTCCCCATGTGATCCTACATATAAGGACCATAAATGTTCTAGGAGTGAGCAATATGGGATAAAACTTCTTTGCCATTTGCACTAGAGACAAAACTACTTTTCTCACATGTACTTACTACACTACATTGGGCTTAACCCATGCTACATAAATGGCTTCTATAGCTGTCATATATCAAACACACATGGCTAACAGATTTTCTATCATCCTACTTAGCTATAAAACCCTTCATCCATACCAAATTTCATAACAAAAAGACACCAAGTTGAGCTTAAATCTGAACTGAAAATGGGGGTGTCGATCTACATACCGTCATTTTTCTGTCCTGGTATTTTGTAGATTTCTAAGCTCAAAGTCTTCAAAGAGAATGTGAATCTCACACACACCCCTCCTTCCTAGTCCTGCTTTCAATCAAGG
>OY856412.1:875757539-876007539 GCA_963693085.1 Alisma plantago-aquatica | reverse complement strand
AGTTTAGTGGAACTGAACTGCAGGTTTACGACATCCATTGATATCAGTCAACAACATGCCACAAACCTGTAAAATTAACAAGATTCATTTTCATATATTTAGCAACTTGTAGTTCCATTCAATTTTCACACATGTAGAAATAATCAGATACATGTAGAAACATTCTTGTAGCAACCTGCAGTTCCTTTCATTTTCACATTCACACATGTAGAAACATTCAAACACATGTAGAAAATCTATGTAGCAACGTGCCGTTCCTTTCATTTTCATATTCACACATGTAGAAATATTTAGACACATGTAGAAACATTCATGTAGCAACCTGCAGTTCCATTCATTTTCACATTCACACATGTATAATCATTCAGACAGATGTACAGACACATGTAGAAAATTTATGTAGCAACATGCAGTTCCTTTCATTTTCACATTCACACATGTAGAAGCATTCATGTAGCAACCTGCAGTTCCATTCGTTTTCACATTCACACATGTATAATCATTCAGACACATGTAGAAATATTCAGACATGTAGAAACATTCACACATATGACAATTCAGAAAAATTCATTTATAAAATATCATTCTTTAGTCATTATCGCTATCAACATCTCAATTATATTTTAAAACCCCCACTACTTGTATGGCTTTTGCCCATTCTTGTCTTACATCATTTAATTATTCCATCGTATAGGAAGCATGTACATCTGATAAGGTCTTATCTGTAGTGGGGTCAGTTTTAAACACCTGCAAAGAGAATGATGTATATATATAATTAATAATATATAAATAAGATTGACATATTTCATATTATCTAATGAGACGTTATATAATACCTCATGTATGGTATCGATGTCAACTATGGCATATTTGATAATCATGTACATAAATCGCATCACATAGTATACACATGCCTAGCCGTTGTCTTGTGTAGCACACTAAACATACAAAATATTAAAAAATACAACTAAGCACAGTTCACATAAATAATATATACATTGGAGTCAGAAACTTCCTTCCTCGTTCTCCCAAATTATTGGCTGATTCTTTTTCCTGGGGACCTTTCCTCCAGCCTTTTTGAACTCATGTAAACCCCTACATGTTAATGTAACATAGTAAATTGCATAATTAAATAGTAATATAATAACAGATGTTAACAGATATAAAAATGAAATATTTCTCACCGGAATAATAGCATTTTCATTGCATATCCATATTTTGGATTCAATTTAGTCCCCTTAGGATCTAGATAATAGACAGTGAACGTCCTAGGGACAATAACTAGTAACTCCCAATGCGTACCCCTAGAGGAAAAAAGTTAGAAACTAATAACTCAAAATCTACAATAAAAATATAATTTTTTAAAGTCCAAATTATAAGCAAAGTAAACTTACTCCACATTGGAGCTATTATCACCGTCTTCTTATTTTGACTAAAATTTTTAAAAGCATCACATCAGTATTGTTGAACTGACGAAGGGTCTTTAGCTACTAGACTAATCAAAGATGGAATCAAAAATCCTACATGTTCAAATGAGAAATCTACACATATCTTGTCTAAGTAGCTGCAAAACATATATTACGTACGCATTAATATATAAGAAACCAGATCACCGGATCCTACACAAGGTATATGGATGTATAAACAAGATCTCACCTTATCCATAGCTCTATCACATATGTATTCAGCCAATCATAGAAAAACAACTCCAAAATATCTTATATAAATAGTTTGTTTTCGTATGATTGACCTGAAACATCCACATCTATAGAAACATTTATAGGGCAATTTATATCATGTTCGCCTAACCATACTGCCATACCCCTATAATTAGGACCTAACGGGGCAGGTAGGTCCTGTGGAACCCAACTTGGTAATGTAGGAGGTGGAGGTGGAGGCCTAGATGCTCTGAGTGTCTTCGTTTTAAGCTATATATATATATAATTTCAGATCAATTGACGTCATATATATACACTAACAATTTAACGTAATGTAAATTTATCATACAATTTTAGTATAGACGACATCTGCTTTGGGCCACAATATCACTCCGCCTTCTGCCTCACCACGTGTTTCACAATCTGGGTGGTGGGCATATGGTAATGGAAGATCCATCCAACTGGGGAATATATGTAGCGGGCTCACATGAACCCAACCATCTCGTAATGGAGACCCATGAAACATTTCCCTTGGAAGGAATGGGTAAGTCGATGTCTCTGCAATGACGTATTTGTTACTTTTTAGACGGCATGGCTTCAACCCCTACAAATTTACGTAAATAATGTTATATACATATATACATATCATCTTGAAAACATATCATCTTGAAAAGACTAACTACTATGTCATAAAAATGCTTATAGCAGATGTGCTAGGTGGTGGGTTTATAGGATTACTCCTAACCTCTACAGTAGGAGTAGAGAGGAATTTCATAGGTACTGTCTGAGTGGCAGTCAGAGATGCCTGCCACTTGCTCATTGCTTCATGGAGTTTCTTATCAACTTCTTCATTGACTCTCTTATCAACTACTTCATCGACTCTCCTATCAACTGTCTTATCTACCTATACATGGATAAAAGAAATGTTAGCTTCTGATTATTGAATTCCCTTTTACAGTAACATTCTAAAAAAAGAATAGGCTACCTCTTCTTATGAAATTCCCACTTTTTGGACATGTTTGCGCTGGGAAGGCCCAAAGAACGCTTTGATGCCCACATCAGTGCATGCACCCCGAATACGTCCATGATGCTCTGGGTTACCCAGAGCAACTGTCAATTCATCCCTTGTGCCCTCAGGGATGAACTTGCCTTGTTTCCTCACCTCGTGCAGCTCCCGCTAATCGCCATCAACAGAATTTGGTAAGTAAGTAAACACCACAAATAATCAATGTTTGAATGATTGCTCTAATAAATGTGTACCACCTATCACATTCTTGAACACCTAATCTCACTAGTAAGTGTATAATGTGTATTGGGTTTTCAAGAAAATTTCGGCAACATTTCCCCACTGTTCTCCAAGTACATATGTACTTAGAGAACAAACGGGGAAATGCTACCAAAATTTTCTTGAAAACCCAATACACATTATACACTTACATCCTAAGTGAGATTAGGTGTTCAAGAACAGTCCCAAACCGGGGACTATCCAAGATTTACTCCTAATGAGTAAATCTTGGACGGGGTTCTAGGCCAACAAATACATTTGTTGTCATTCTTATACCTACAATCCTAGTTTCATCATCCATATCCTATTTCTTCATGTTAGGGTGATTATTGATGTCTTTAGAAGCATGATTGGCAATCTATCTAGGGAAAAGTTTCATCATTTACATTCCAAGCATGTCACGTGAGTGCATTAGAGTTCATCATTAAGCAAGAAGGGTGATTAGGATTCTTAATATACTCAACAAGGAAACAAGTTAATTCCAATTCCATAGTTAGGACGGTAGAGATACCTTAAGATCTAGATCTAATGGTTCATAGTGAGCATGTAATAAAGTTACATCACTAGATGATTATATAATCTCAAAAGAAGTACACAAATAAATTCAAATGAGTAGATAACTAAATAAAAAATAGTAGAAAAAAATACAAATAAGTTGATGAATAAATGCAAATATGTTGATAAATTAATATAAATCAGTAGATGATCAATTAATTCTTGAATATGTACATAAATAAATACAAAAAGTAGATGAATAAATACAGATCAATTGATAAATAAAGTTAAATCAGTTGATAAATAAAGTTAAATAAGTAGATGATTAAATAATAACAAAATCAGTACATAAATAAACAGAAATCAGTAAATAAATTAATTAAAAAAACACCTAGCAACAGCTTAGGCGTGCCTTGGCGCTGCCCAAGCATCCGCCCAGTCCACCCAGGCCACCCAGAGGCCAAACTATAGGCTGGGTGCCTGGGTTTGGGACCATAGGTGAACGCCTGGGCTGCCTAGGTGCTGCCTGGGCGAGGTTGAGCAGGTCAACGGCAGAGGAGGGTTAAGCTCAGAAAAGGGGGGTATACTTTGCTTAGGTCGGAGCAGTAGGTGTGGCAGAGCAGTAGCTAGTGGCGGCAGGTGGCAGTAGGCATGGAAGAGAAGTAGCTAGCGGTGGTAGCGGCCAGAGCAGTAGCTAGGGGTGGCGGCGGCTGGAGCAGTAGCTAGCGGCTGGAGCACGCGGCCAGAGCAGTAGCTAGCGGCGGCGGCAGGTGTGGCAACGGCGGCAGGCGTGGCGGCGACGAGCAGCGGCAGTAGGTGTGGAGGCGGCGAGCAGGGACGGCAGGCGTGGAGGCGGTGAGCAGGCGAGCAACTATCGGGAATCGCCAGACCTAAACAGTCGGGAATGAAATAGAGAAAGGGTAAGAGTCTTCTTCGCGGGGGTGCTATTAAGTTATCAATCGGTATCGATTATTAAAATAAACTGACACTTATAACAATAGACATCGGTTACCACAAAAAAATCGACACATATTCTCAATGATAGTCATCGATTTCTACTAGAAAAACTGACGTCTATCTACATATGCCGACAAAACCAAAATGTTCTTGAATTCTGACCATAGTCGTCGGTTGCCGTAGAGAACCGACGCCAAAGGGGGTGAAAATTTTCATGGGGTCAACATGTGAAAATACATTGGCGACAGTTATTAGAATTAAATCGACGATAAAAATGGGCCCAATTTCTGTCTCACAAAAAACCTTAAGTCGTCGGTTGTTTTGTTAACAACCGACGCCGTATGTTAAATTTTGGAGGTAATTTTTTTCATTGGAAAAAATTGGATTTGGCGGGCGATTTTAGGTGTTCATTGCTTATTGATGAACCGACACTAAATAAAAAATGATACTTGTATCTGGCCACTCCTAACAGATATATGTCAATTTGTGTATTCAACAGACGTTGTAGGGTTTAGGCGTCAGTTTATTGTATACAACCGACGCTTCTAAATGTGACGTTATAAGCCATTTCTGTAGTAGTGATTGTCTCCATTGTTGTTGCGGTGGCTCCTTTTGGCTGCATAGTCTCTGCTGCTATCGTGCTGATGTCATTTATTACTAGTTCTCCAACCTCTTCTTTTTAACCATTGCTACTAATGATGCTACTACCTTGGTTACAAACCAAAGGATTATGCAACTAAGAAAAGGTATATAGAACCCATTGGGAGGCCAAAGACACATTAAAAATCAAACAAAATATCTTTCTTATGTAACCATGTAGGACATCTTGCGTATCAATGAAACTAAAGGAAATGTTCTTAGAACACATGGATGGATCCCAAAGACACCTTTTTTACTTCGTTCCTACCTTTTCATATTATGGTCATTGTTGTGACTAAACACATTGATTGATGCATGTAATCATAATTTTAATTTTTATTATATACTACTTTTCATCTACTTATGTGTTGATGTCATTTTTTTCAAGTTCTCAAAAAAATGATTTAATTTATCTTTCTTGAAAAAACCATGTTGGTTGAACTATAAGTTCTCTTGAATAGGTGGTCAGTCAAACTTCTATTTCAACCTTAAAAAGTACCAACGTTTATAAGTATGTTCAACAAACATATGTATTCTTGAAATAAATTCTTCTAGACATATTAATGCTTCAAGGAGATCTTATTTTACTATTTGGTTTATATCTACTTGGACTCAGTCATATACATTAATATCTTTTTGACCATTAAGGACCTTCTCATTGGCAAAAAAATTGCATTTACATGATTCAATGATTGATGATGGATCATTCAAACAAATTATAGGAGATAAGAACAAATTCAAAATCATGTAGTGAAAGAAACAATAGACAATAAATTTTAGTGTAAAGGTAAAAGAAAGGTTATTGGATTTGGAGGTGCAAGTAATAGTTAATCCACCAATTATTTTATTTGTAGGTGGATTGAACAATAACTTGATCAATGTTAGTCAAGTATGTGATACAAGCTATGATTTTTTATGTAACAGATATGCATGCAAAATTCTATATGAGATATGTAAAGATGTTATTTATGAGGAAATGAAATCATAATCTATAGATCTTTACACTTAGTTTAACTTGTCTAGCCAATGGAAAATGCCTAATTTCTAGTGAAGAAAATGAACTCCTTTGTAATAGAAGACTCATTCATGCCAAGACAAAACTATAAAATGAGCATACCGTGTCCTAGTTAGAGGATATTCAAAGTTACCCTTTCAGCGTCAAGGAGAATTACAACCTTGTGAATAAGGGAATCACCAAAAGCTCATTGAAGTATAGTAATGTATCAACTACATATAAACCTTCAAATCTTATTCATATGTAATTTTTAGACCAATGGTAATTAATCTTTTGGTGGGGAAAGGTACTACTTTTTTATAGTTCTTGACTAATCAAGATATACTTGGTTTTACTTGGAAAGTATACTTGATTTTACTTATTTCTTTCAAATCATGTGATATCATAACACTTCAAAATATTCAAGTCACTTCAATATATGTTCAATCAACTAAGTTGGGGCCCTTGGTACTCGTTCTTCCCTATATGACTTAGATTATTTACATGACACTAAGAAATCATACTACTTATGGTATTTCATATTAGTTATTAACTCTATTATAACTAAAAATACTTAAGCTCATTAGTGTTTCTTATTTTATTCTATAATCTTATCTCTCATATATCATACCTTCATACAAGCCTATATATATGACTTTATGTAATCCTCTCAAATCCTAATAAGAATTTCTCTTCCCATGCTATCAAAAGAAATCAGCTAACTTTAGGATTTCAATAATAGCATTAGCCCCACACCTCTTTCTCTCCTATGTGTCACCACCTATATCTCCTTCTCGTTATTCTTCCTGTTCTTCTCTCTCCCTTCCCACCACCCTACCACCCCCTCCACACATGCTGCCCATTTGTGTTGCCCACACACCTGCCACTCTCGGTGTGTGATTGATAACACCAATTTTTGTGATATTTTAGACTGTTTTTCTGTTATCAAAACTGCCATTTTTAGCTATTTTTCTCTCTTTTGTATGCACTTTCGCAATAATTGGCCAAGCAATGCTCTTAATCCTATATTTTCATCTTTTGCAGAGTTTTTTCTCATTTTGGTGCAATAAGGTCGTCCCGGCCCACAGAATAAGTCCAAGTCTATTTCGGCCTTCCTGACGCCCGATACAACCTCTGCCCGACAGGGTAGAGCGACACAATGACGCACGATAAAAGGATGCCGCACAAGAAGGAGCAGATGGACGACACACCTTCTACCCGACAGGGAGCCCAGCTCGCCTCGACAACCCAGCTTGTCGGGCGACACAACCACCCACCGATAGGTGCGCCGTCCATCACGTGACCGATAGCCGACACTCCTGAGCCGAGGGATACCAGTATCGGCCGTCCACCGACCCGCAAATAAGGAGGACATGTGGCACTTCAAGCACCATAACTTCCTCCAACTGCTGCCTACAAATAGCAGCTACAGGAAGCTGAAAAGACAGTTCAGATACTTCGGAATTCAGACAGTTGGGAGCTTTGAGTGATCTTCGGAGGAAACTACGAGAGCAGGAGTATCGTGCCCCAGTGCTCGTGCTGGGTGACACTAGGTGAGCCCTTCCTCGTCCCGAGAGGGAGGGGATAGTTCACTTAGAACCGTCCCGGGCGACACTGCGGGCCGATATCGTTTAACGATGACGAGCGACACAAGTGCCCGACAGTAGGACGCGTCGCTCCATGCCCGACACGATATCGAACCCGATACGCTTTGCCCGTCATGCGTGCCGCCCGAGAGGGTGTGTCGCCCGACTTGAGCGTATCGGCCAGGTCCTTGAACGATAAAGTCGGCCGTCACAGTGTGCCGCTCGAGAGAGTGTGTCACCCGACACCGCTGTATCGGACTAGGCCCCTGTCTGGTATCGGGCGGGAGAGCCCCTGTAGTCTGTCGCCCTTCTACATCAAGAAGGTGACATCTATCTTTAATTCTGTTATTTAATTCCTTTCTTACGCAATGTATTAAGACTCTTAATGTGTATGGAAATAGAAAAGCTTAATTACTTGCTGCTCTATGCTTGGTGCGATATATTGGATGACTGCTATGTTTGATATCTGAACTCTAGCTTGCATGTTTGGATCGCGTTTCGCTTAGCTACCGAATCGTGTTTTCCCGTCGCAACAGCTTCGAGAGTCATGTTGTGGCTCTAGTGTTTGGTCTGATTCTGGAGTACGAGAGTGCCTGGAACGGAGTTGTTTCAGTAACATTCCACTCTAACTTAAGTCCCACAACCTCGAGAGGGGTGTTGACGCTTGGTTAGAAGTACCCGCTCTGAGAGGAGGGGTGCAGGGTGTTAGTTCTACCGCTTGTTTTGCTGTAGTCTTATCCTTCACATCTTGCCCTAGCTCTAGTATTATCTTTCTATTTCTGTTGCATGAAAACCCCTAAAAACTGCTAAATGACTAAAACCTTAAATCTCTCTTGTAGCTCCAGTTGGAGATAGTTTTCTTTGTTTTATTTGTGACATCTTGTCGTTTCCCTTTTGGGAATTTATATCTCTTTATACCTATCGGAGTGTAGCGTGTCGATTCTGGGTTCCCAACACTACCCCCCTTGTCCCTGTGTTCGACCCTGTATATCTACTTCGACACCGTAAACAAAGTTGCGGGGGGCTAGAAAGATTCGGGTTTATAAATGTAAAAGCTCGACTATCTCAAATC
Organism: Alisma plantago-aquatica; assembly: GCA_963693085.1. NCBI lineage: Eukaryota > Viridiplantae > Streptophyta > Magnoliopsida > Alismatales > Alismataceae > Alisma > Alisma plantago-aquatica. The sequence continues at coordinate 875,998,853 of OY856412.1, read as the reverse complement.
CGCCTCCACTTTTGGACGCGTGATTTAGGCCGGTCAACTTTTTGGCGCCGTTGCCGGGGACAAGGCAAAAATGGTACTGTAGACGAATCTGAATCCACTAACTACACTGCTGTGCCTCAAGCTTAGAAATGAGTTTGATAGCACTCTTTTTTTCTTTTTCTTTTTTTTCTTACTATTATTCTTTGCTTAAAATTCATAATTCAATTTTCTAAACTTGAGTTTTCGTGCTATTTCAGGCACTCTGAAGAACAGTGATCTGTTCCACTGAGAACCAACTCCAACTGTCATGCCGCCTCTCGTGGAGCCATCCATTTCTGGAGACGAACGCCAAGGGGGGAGGCCTGAATCACCTCCACCAGATGGCAATGACCGCTATGATGGCAACGATCGGCATGAATATCAGGAATCGGAGCACTCTGAGGAAGGCCACCCGCATGTCAGGCATCACCACCGTCAACGACACAGGCGACACCATAACCAAGAACAACATCGCGAGGCTGGCGACAACGACGACTTCGAGGAGGAGGAGAAGACGTTGAGGGAGTTGGCATCAACAAAAGCCAACAACTCCAGATGTCCCGTCATCACCCCGCGATTCAACGCAGCCAATTTTGAGCTTAAGCCTTCTGTGATCTCTATGATTCAGAACAAAAGTTTCAGGGGAAGTTTGAAAAATGAAAACCCCTACCATCACCTCGATGCCTTCAAGAACATATGTGACACGATAAAAATGGGGGGTCCCCCAGGAGGTTATATACTGCAAAGGATTCATCTTCTCACTGGAGGACAAAAGAACTGTCCTGGTACCTCGGGTTACCCCACCGGTCCTTGAACGGATGGGGGCCGTTAGCTGAAGCATTTGTAAATAAGTTTTACCCCACCGAGAGGACGGTCATAACTCGGCAGAAAATAACTTCCTTCATGCAAAAGCCAAAGGAAACCCTTCACGACGCCTGGGAGCGGTTCCAAGAGTACCTGAGGGATTGCCCCCATCATAATTACAAGAAGGGATTCCTTGTCACCACCTTCTACAATGGCCTGACTCCCGATGAACGGGTCTCACTAAATGCGGCAGCTGGAAGTGACTTCTTAGGAAAAAAACCGAGCAAGTCTGAAAGGATCATAAAAAATATGGTCGAGCTGCAAGCCGCCGCTGAATATGATAGATCTGACAGAGGACATGCGAAAAAGGTCGGTGAAGGGTCCTCTCTTGAGTCCAAGGCTCTAGAGACCATCACTTCTCAGATTCCGAAAATAGCCACAGATGTAAAGCAGCTGAGGGAATCCGGCGCGAAAGGGAAGAAGCGGGTGGAAAAAGTAATGAAATGTGTAACATGTGGAGAAGGCGGCCATGTGGTAGATAATTGCATCTACACCCGACTGGAAGCATCAAGCGACACTGAGTCTGAGGTCGAAGAGACTGAAAAAGTCTCTTTTGTAAATTTCAAAAGACCAGACCACCCTGGTTTCAGCTATGGCAACAAAGAGGCAGCTGAGAATTCTCATCAGCTGCATAGCTCCACTAGGCCTCCCCAAGATTTTGAGAAGAGGGGAGGGCCAAATCAATACATCAAAAACACCCCCTTCCATCCGAACAAAGGAGGTTTCCCGGGGCAAGCTAAGTATCAAGGATCAGCCAGAGAGCAAGGACAGAACAAGGCTTCGAACCAAGCAGATGTGGTGGGACAGTTGTTTGATTTTGTGAAGAAGCAGGACACCGTTAATAACCAGCTAGCACAAAGTGCGCTGTCCAATTCGGGCATTTTGAACTCGTTGCAGGTACAGTTGGCGGACATGCAGACGCATCAACGCCAAATCGACCAGCAGCTAGCTCAGCTCGCTGAGATCATAAAGAACTCATCGGGGAAGATCCCGTCCAACACTGAACCAGCCCAGAGATTGGGACAGTACCTGCATAGGCGGAAGGGGAGTTTCAGCAGGGTGACAACAACGGGATGTTTGACGAGATCTGGAAAGAACTCAGAAGAACACTGACACTGCCGCCGAAGTCCCCACCTGCAGCGGTCGAGGAGATTTCCGACAGTGTAGAGGTGGAGCAGAGTCCGCCCTCACCATGGCCATCCCCACCTAGACGAGAAGACAAGGCGGCGGCAATTACAAAAGCGCTGACGCCTCGCCTAGCGGCATCTGGATCGCGAACCATACTGATAGACTCTACCTCTCCTGGTGGACGATCGCGCGTGCAAGATGTCACGAGGACGGAAGGAAGATCTACCGGAGCTTCCCCGTCACTCGGAAAGATGCTTGGGCACGAGCTCGACAATTTGCGGGAGGTAACAGATATCAACTCTAACATTTGTATTTCCCTAACCCGCAAATTTGCGTCTTTCCAAAACAGGCTGAACAGCCAAGAGCAAGAGCTGTTGACTCTAGCGAGCCTTCCCGGTGGACTAGAAGCCTTGAATGCAATAATGCAGCAAGTTCTCCAACGACTCGACAAGATCGAGGAGAGGCTGGATAGAAGTGACGACCATCCACGCCGAAGGCAGCCGCGAAGGTTGCCGTCACCACCCAGCCGTGGCTCTCCTCTTTCTTCGTCAGCTCCTCCTTCAGGAACAGCGTCTTCCTCATCCTCCAGCGGGCGATCCTCAACACCCAAGGAGGGGACGCAACATAGCTCAGCCGAAGGAGCTCCAGCCAGCCAGGAGAGCCCCTTAGGCTTGGGAGATGCAAACATCTCGGTCCCCCTAGATGAAGCCGAAGATGATAGCACCGATATCAGTATCAGGGGAGACTCTTCTGATGAGTCTGAGGGAGAGAAAGGGGATGTCTACACGGTCAATAAGAGACATCTTCCCCGAAACAAACGCTCGATGGCAGACAAGTTCCATGAGCCATCCGAGATACCCTCTTTTGAGATGGCCGACTTCGATAGAAGAGCCATCAGATACCTGACGATCAGAGACCAGAACTTGCTCAATAAGGTCTTGAGGTCACAGGCAAATGAAGATGACGTCGTCTGGACCAACGGCTACCTATCCGTGCGACGAGGAGTTATTCAAAACATGTTTCGCATGCCAACCTTCATCGGCAAAAGACTATTCAGGGTCCTGGAAGGAGCGATAATAGAACGTACCGACAACAGGATAGGTTAGAGAATGATATACAACGCCACCCCGGCCTTGGCGAGAAGTCTGATGAAGGGAGATCCAGGCTCCCGTGCGGTGGCTGACATGTTGCAGCACATTGAAGAGCATAGACCAAACCTTGTGCTGGCCCCGTATAAACACCGCAAGGTGTGGTTCCTCTGCATGGAAGACCGCAGGAACCACGACCTCCAGTTGCTGAGTTGCAGCCGCAACGAAGTACCACGCTCCGGGGGTGTTTTCTGCTGCCCGGAGGACAAAAGGCCGAGACTCCTGCCGCTGCCTCTGTTACGAGCTATAAAGCGAGGAAGCCAACGTCATCAAGGTCCTTGGAACTTATTTTCTCTCTGAGACCTCCCCGTTCAGGCAGAAGAGGGGAATGGAAACAACGCTATCGTCATCCTGGGTGCCATTGAGGTGCTCAACACATTTGGAAACCCGGGGGTCCTCAAAGGCACGTCCTTCTATCAACGCAGGGGCATTTATGCCATGTTGTTGATCAAGGACAAGCGCTATTTTCGGGACGCAGGGGTACTGAAGCAGCTGCTGGACAGTGACCTAGAAGAAGACTCTTCTCAATCCAGCAGCTCCTTAGAAAAAGAGGAAGTGGCAACCGTCAAACATGGGGCAGGAAAGTAGTTGATGGTCCTAAAGAAAGTGTGCGGGATGGAGGACACTGCTTCGCCTAAAGATTCAGAAGGGTTGATCTCAAATTTCGACCGCTTTTCGTGTGCAACTCTCACACAGGAGCAGGTCCATATAATCCAGCTAAAGTTAGCTGATTCTACCCCATCAGTTGTCGCCTTTCAGGCAGGTGATGTCGTAGTCCCGGTCGACGATCTAAGGGACATGGTGAAGGAAGGAGGGTGCTTGGCTGTAGCAGTTGCAGCCGCTTACATCCAGTATATACAACCAAAGCTAGAAGATGCATACATAGCCCAGCCCATGCTTTTCAACGACGTCTGCCTAGCTGACGAAACAGGAGCGAAGAAAAATTTTCTGGTAGAATTGAGAGGCAGGATCCCAGGCACTATCTTTTTACCAATTCTGCATTACAATAATTGGACACTCCTAACTGTGTACACCCGGCAGCGAGTAGGAATTATCTACAACAGCTCGGACAGTAACAAGAATCATCCAGTGTCGTGTACATCAGAACCTTTGACACCCGTCAAATGCCTGGTCCGCAAATACTACGACGAGGTGGCAAAGATGATCCAACCATTCATGGACATGCAAAGAGGCAAATGGCACGAACTCCAGTTCTGCCACCGCAGTCCGCAGCAGCTTCCCTTATCCAATGACTGCGGCATCTACGTCCTGGAATGGATGGCGAATAAGGAAACGCCTGACCAGCTCAACCACATCGCCTATCACAACAGAAGGGGTGAATATGTGTGGGAGCTTCTGTCTGATGCAAGCGCAACCTCACTGGAATAAACATTACCTCACCTTATCTACTTCACAACTCTGGGGCAGAGTGTGGAGCAAGTTTGGGGGGGGGGGGTACCATGTACCAGTGAGGGAGGTACAAATTTTGTCTAAATTTTCTAACTTAATCTTCTTCATTCTTTTGTCTCAAATTCTTTATTCTTTTGTTCTTTCCTGAATCATGTGTACATATATATGTTCATGCCAAAATTTTGAAATTTTTTTAGTAAAAACCTGATTCAACTGCTTGCAAAGTTAGTTTTCTTTGTGCTTAACGAGATACAAGTTCCGTTATATCTTTCTGATAATGCTGCTTCAAACAAACAGAAGATTACGTTTTTCCATGCCAAAAATTTCGAAAAATATAATAATCTCACAAACAGCTAAGAGGCGAGTATGGAGAAGGAAAAAACTGCCCAAACAGCAGAAATCTCTTTGTTTCCCCTTTACCCAACGAAAATCCCAAAAAGAGAGAGAAGCCTTATGAGTGTGAATAAAAGCATGAGAGTTGTGCCCAATAAAAGAAAAGAAAAAATATATATATACCCGCTTATTTTCCAAAAGTACCCATCTTTAGGCATGGTAGATCTGGGGCAGTGGTACGTAGGATGTGAAATCACTGCTCTAAAACCAACTGGCTTGGACTCCAGGGACCACTTGCCCGTTAACGGACCCTTACCTGGATGGACTGATGGAAAATAAGATGAAAACCCAAAAAGCCTTAGCCTACCCTTTGCACAACTTCCTGCCCCGAAAATAAAGCTGTTTGGTGTGTAAGATAACTTCAGAATCATACACTAAAGTCTCATTGAAGCTGTAGAAAAAAATTTACTGAAATAATAAGGCAGGAAACCAAGGTCTTTTGTTCGTAATGAGACAACATTATCTCTAAAGGCAATACTATACTTGCTTTACCTCTTGGCATGAAAGTTGTACCAAACAAGAAGAAGCATCACAAAATAAAGTTAAAATATTGATTGAGGACAATCAAACCGCTAAGTTTGGGGGAGTTGATAACACCAATTTTTGTGATATTTTAGACTGTTTTCTATTATCAAAACTGTCATTTTTAGTTATTTTCCTCTCTTTTGTATGCACTTTTGCAATAATTGGCCAAGCAATGCTCTTAATCCTATATTTCCATCTTTTGCAGAGTTTTTCCTCATTTTTGTGCAATAAGGCCGTCCCGGCCCACAGAATAAGTCCAAGTCTGTTTCGGCCTTCCTGACGCCCGATACAACCTCTGCCCGATAGGGTGGAACGACACAATGACGCACGATAAAAGGATTCCGCACAAGAAGGAGCAGATGGACGACACGCCTTCTACCCGACAGGGAGCCCAGCTCGCCTCGACAACCCAGCTTGTCGGGCGACACAACCACCCACCGATAGGTGCGCCGTCCATCACGTGACCGATAGCCGACACTTCTGAGCCGAGGGATACCAGTATCGGCCATCCACCGACCCGCAAATAAGGAGGACATGTGGCACTTCAAGCACCATAACTTCCTCCAACCGCTGCCTACAAATAGCAGCTACAGGAAGCTGAAAAGACAGTTCAGATACTTCGGAATTCAGACAGTTGGGAGCTTTGAGTGATCTTCGGAGGAAACTGCGAGAGCAGGAGTATCGTGCCCCAGTGCTCGTGCTGGGTGACACTAGGTGAGCCCTTCCTCGTCCCGAGAGGGAGGGGATAGTTCACTTAGAACCGTCCCGGGCGACACTGCGGGCCGATATCGTTTAACGATGATGAGCAACACAAGTGCCCGACAGTAGGACGCGTCGCTCCATGCCCGACACGATATCGAACCCGATACGCTTTTCCCGTCATGCGTGCCGCCCGAGAGGGTGTGTCACCCGACTTGAGCGTATCGGCCAGGTCCTTGAACGATAAAGTCGGCCGTCACAGTGTGCCGCTCGAGAGAGTGTGTCACCCGACACCGCTGTATCGGGCTAGGCCCCTGTCTGGTATCGGGCGGGAGAGCCGCTGTAGTCTGTCGCCCTTCTACATCAAGAAGGTGACATCTATCTTTAATTCTGTTATTTAATTCCTTTCTTACGCAATGTATTAAGACTCTTAATGTGTATGGAAATAGAAAAGCTTAATTACTTACTGCTCTATGCTTGGTGCGATATATTGGATGACTGCTATGTTTGATATCTGAACTCTAGCTTGCATGTTTGGATCGCGTTTCGCTTAGCTACCGAATCGTGTTTTCCCGTCGCAACAGCTTCGAGAGTCATGTTGTGGCTCTAGTGTTTGGTCTGATTCTGGAGTACGAGAGTGCATGGAACGGAGTTGTTTCAGTAACATTCCACTCTAACTTAAGTTCAAAAACCTCGAGAGGGGTGTTGACGCTTGGTTAGAAGTACCCGCTCTGAGAGGAGGGGTGCAGGGTGTTACTACTGCCACTTGTTTTGCTGTAGTCTTATCCTTGGCATCTTGCCCTAGCTCTAGTATTATATTTCTGTTTCTGTTGCATGAAAACCCCTAAAAACTGCTAAATGACTAAAACCTTCAATCTCTCTTGTAGCTCCAGTTGGAGATAGTTTTCTTTGTTTTATTTGTTACATCTTGTTATTTCCCTTTTGGGAATTTATATCTCTTTATACCTACCAGAGTGTAGCGTGTCGATTCTGGGTTCCCAACACTACCCCGCTTGTCCCTGTGTTTGACCCCGTATATCTACTTCGACCCCGTAAACAAAGTTGTGGGGGGCTAGAAGGATTCGGGTTTATAAATGTAAAAGTTCGACTACCTCAAATCCACTGCCACTTTTGGACGCGCGATTTAGGTCGGTCAGTGATGCAGTTGGCAACAGTGTAGCAATGTGTCTCTAGATGCCACTGGCTACTGGTTAGGTGCCAGAGCAGGAAAGTGCTCCCTTAGCACTGTATGGGAACTAATCCATTGTGGTTCACCTATTTTGCTTCTCCCATTTTGAAGTTTCTCTACTCCAGGTCATCTGGTCTTGTCTGATGGGATTCCTAGGTCACTGTCACCTTAGGAGTTACACTCTTTGCCTTTTGACATAGTGCTTTCTGGCATAGAAATTTCCATAAGAATATGACTGGTCCTCCCCTCTTTCTTCTTCCATTAAATATGAAGGTGGCTCATTGAGTATGGCATGGTAGAGACCTTTTATGAGAACAAGTTTTTGAACAACCTCTGAACCACTTTCTTTTTCTTTTCTTTAAGGTGCATTATTCCTACATGCATGGTGAGCATGTAAATGGTCATGGATCTTTTATAGTGTCTTTTTCTTGTGATAATGCTTCAAATATTCTTCTTTCTAGCTATTTTTCTCCTCTCACCATGCATACTAGCAGTGATTGACTACCTTCACCCATATTCTACTAGTAGAGTTGATCTGCCATCATCCATCTCCTCCTCTACTCTACTAATCTGATAGATTCATCATCATGTCTAAAGGAAAGGATGAAGGAAAATATTTACCTTAGAATATTTTCTATAACAATAGTGCTTCTATTTCCAATAAAATAGTGGAGAGAAATACCTACTTTGGATGAGTTCTTCAAGTAATTCTTGAATCTAGAGGCAACATGAATCTCATAGAAAATCTTGGTGAGGATATCATTGAATAGAAATAGGGAAATAGCCAAGTAAAATGTTGGCTTTTTAGACAATATGAAGCCATTTATTACCTCCAAATACATATTATACAAAACTGCAAATGAACTATGGGACGCTTCTTGTCATCACTACACATAGGAAAAGAATGAAATATGGCTCTATAAAATTTTGGATAAACCTTTGATACTAAATTACATAGACAAAACACCTAATGAATATTATGACTCTTTCGTTAGCATGTCTCAACACCTTGATTACTATCAGCCTATCTATTTTGAAGTTCAAATCAAAGAGTGTGCTAATCTCTTCACTATCAAATTTCTCAATTTCCTCAATCCATCCAATGATCTAGCCCATAATATCCTCCTGGAAGATGAACTTCTCCACTCTGAAAGACATCTTCTATCATCTTTAGTAATCTAATGTTAGTCTTATGTCTTCCACTCCTATAGATTTACAACTGTCAATTATAGTTATTGATCCTAGATGTGGGATTGGACATCACCCAAGGCCCAAATGTACTTTCTACAATAAGTTGGGACACCTTGAGAAGAGGTTCTAACAAAAGAACCATCGCCTCTACTGGTACAGTTCTAGAGTTGGTGCTACTAAGTTTCCCAAGGGAGAAACACCCCGTTTGTCACTATCTCATCAGCTGCATATGAGCAAATTCTGGAATCCTCTGAATATGCTCCTCAACAACCATAAGAATCAAATATTTCATGACCTTGAAATATTCTACAACATCTTTGGTTCATATGGCCTCCAACCAAGGTAATGTCAAGGCCTTCATGGTAGAATCTATTTCTCCTTGAATTGTTGATTATGGGACCACTAAAAGTATGAGGGGTATGATACGTCATCTCTCCTCCATTGAGTCTTATATTCCTACATCCTCTTTCACTCTGGTAGATGGGACCATTAAAACTGTCCAACAATGTGGGTGTTAACATCTCACATAATCTTAAACTTGAATATGTCCACTTTATTCATCCATTTAATCTTGATGTCATTGCTAAATAAAAATTGATTCCTTTACTTGGAAGGTCACCCTTTGTAGCCATGGTTTTGTGATGGATGATTCTTAGACTTTGACAATGGTTAGTTCAGGTTATAGAGTTACTTATTTGTATTACTTTGGCAATGACATCCCTTCATCTACCCTACTTGTGTGCACACCTCTCCAAGTTCATTAGCACTCAATCACCCTTTCTTGCAAAGACAAATCACCTAGAACCTTCTTAATCTAGTTTAGAAAGTTTTCCATGTGAATCTTGTCATCTTGGGTAGCATCCCAAGTGTTCATTTCCTAAAAAAACTACTTTATATTCTAAATCTATTTTTTATGTTACTCAGTGTGAAATTTGTGATCCTTTTCAAACCACTAGGTTTTATGCTTTTTTTGCTTCATTACATGTGTTGACGATATATATTGTATGACTTGGTTATAGTTATTGATATCTTGTGATGAGATAATTGTGTTTTTGAACCTTCCATGACATAATATCATCAAAAGTTAATAAATCTATAAAAAAACATTAAACTTTATATTGCTATAGAATATATTTTAGGTTAGGAGTCCTTTTTTTTATCACTGAGACCATCTATTAACATTCTTATGCTCAGGCCCTAAAACAAGATGTTGATAGACATTCATCACATTATTGATATCGTAGAATATTCTAGGTGTCATTTTTGCATTCATCAATTATCATTATGGTATCCAAGATTATTTGAACTTCTAATCAATTGCATATATGTTTTGGCATCTTTTGTTCTATTAGATTTCAACATCATTGTGAAAAAATTGAAACAAGATTTTATATTTAGTATTGTTTTATTTTAAATAATAGGTAACCTTATTTTGACATATAAGATTTTATTCTATTTTAGGATTTTCCTACTTGAGATAATACTTTTAGGTCAATAACTTTTAAGCCAAAGTAGACTTCCACCTAGAGAGGTGTTAGTCAAATTCTTAATTTTACTGATATTGTTCAACAATGAGGATTCCTACAAATACATTGACCAACAATTGTTACTTTTATGATTGTTGTCACCTTTTCCAACTGAGAGTTTTATTGGAATACCTAATTTTCTATAAAAGGATGCTTATAGTCTCATTACTTCTTACAACTCACTTCAATCCATTCCCACTACTGAATTTGTATGGTCTAATTCTCTAACATGCTAATAAGTTCTAAATAAACACAATGACTCCTCTCACTTACTCATTCTCTAATATTTTTCTACATCTAGGGAACCATGGCTTTCACATCTTCTCCAGCCAAGAAGGCACCTCACAAGAAGAAGGTTGCACTAGCTTATGTTAAATTTTGAGGACTTGTGTTGTTTGATACAATTACAAGAAAAGACTACATTAAGATATGTAGTTATATTCTACTTCCTAATCTCTATAAGTTGACATTCATGCATTCATAGACATCAACATCATTGGTTATTCAAGTTACATAACATGAAATGCATGACCAAGCCTTGAAACTTTCTTGGTCTTCCAAAGTTGTACATGAATTCTACCCAACATCCACATGGAATAAAAGCATGCTCTCACCCTCACCATCATAAAATCTAGTAAAAGCATACCTTATGTAAGGAAAAGTTATCACTATTCATGGAATTCAAAAAGATATTTACTCAAAATTTTCATATATTTCCTTTCTAATCCAATCTAGGATTTCACTTCCTACAAGGTACAAACCATTAACAAACGTCAATCTATATATATCATTATAAACTAATAAAAATTTCATAAAACTCGAAACAATCTTAGCGATATATATCTAAGATTCATATATCACCTCATTGATCTTATTAATAGTTACGAGTCTAAGTTCCCAGAATCAAGAAAAGATATTATCTATGATATGTCTTATAAGATATAAATAACATCATTAGTCTTGTAATTTTGAAAATGATGGAGTATACAAGTAACCTGCCATATGTTGATCTTGTTTGCACTACTTTTTCCCTTTGTAAGGGTAATTCACTCTTTGAGATATATTTCATATTGATTGTAATATGAAAAATAATAAACCAAACTACTATTAATAAGATGGGTTTTAGCTGTTGAAGCAAATGGGCTCATGGGGTAGAAAAGAATTGGATAAACTAGAGTTTACAACCTAACAAGATCAATCACTAGCATAATATATGTGCACATATTCCCTATAAACTAGAAGTGGTATCAGAGCACAAATTGCATAGATCCAGATCCATACGAGGAAGTATGATGATGCAATGATGGCAAAATTGATTAGCACAAATTGAGAGATCTAGAAACCCAATATAAAAGATATTCTATATTACAAGGATTTGTTTGATCCAATAGATGAACTAAAGCTATGGAGTGTTGTTATTTGATGTACATTGGAAGAAAATAAATAGGAATTCCATGGGAACAATGCCAAAGTGACTCGATATTTCTATGTTCCATCACATCTCACATGAGACCTGTGACACACCAACCGAGATAACTCAGATACAAAGAGCGCTATTAACAACTAAACAAGCACATTATCACAAAATAGGGTAGATTAAAACCAAACTTATATAACCATTATGTGTGGAGCATATTACATCAAAGGTCCACAAACTATACCATATCTCATATCAGGTCATGTATGTACATCTGTATAGTGGCCAACTTCCACGTACCTATTATAAAAGATAACATGTTAATGTGTACAAGCCGTATATGCAACTAAGGTGTACTTTCAAAACATGTATCGGTGTACATATCATCTACAAAACACAACCCTCTCAGACCTGAGAGTACATGGATGACACATAGGACTCTACTACTCAATACATCACCTTATCCAACCTTCTTCCTTCATAGATCTCCGAGCTCCTCCTCAAAAGCACGATCTCTTATTATATCCACATATTATGTTTAAGATGGAAATAACATTATTAAATAGGATGAGTAGATTCAGCTAAATGAATAACTTAAAGATTGATTACACAAACTAAGCAGGTTAAGCTTTGACACCCTGATGCACCACAAACAAGATAACTCAAAACTAAACCTGGAATTAAAGATAAACATGCGAATTAATAGAAAACACAAGAAATTAAAACCGATTCAGCAGAAGAACCAAAAGCTAAAAACTTATCACATATAAGCCCACAATCCTATCACAAGCATTACATATCATATCACAAGGTGTTTACATCACTGTGCATCATCTTTCCTGCCATCAACCTGTTACATAAGGTACCACTTCCACATATATGCATATACACATGCCATATCTTACATACATGACTAACAAACCAAAAACCTCATGTCGATAACATATCTACAAAACACATTGAGAACACCCCAAAGACATGAGTGTATAGGGATGACATCTAGGACTCTACCACCAAAAGGCTAGTAGCACATCTAAACTTATGAGGTACTGCTCTTCCTCAGATGCACGATCTCTACCTCTTCATGCACGACCACATAAAAGATGTGGAAACCCATGGGGTGAGACCAAACATCCTAACAAGAGATATAACTCTCTGCCAATGCTATTAAATTACAAATAACTAAGCAGGTAGATAAAAGTACTTAGCGGGTTAAGAAGATTCAAATAAACAGTAAGTATTCAACAGATAAAGAAGATTAAGCAAAACTAGACAATTATTACTAGCAGTAGAAAAATTAATATTCTAAAAAGGAATATGAAGAACATGTACAATAGTTGATTTCTCTTACCACGTAATAACTCAAGAAATCATTACCAAGGCAACGAAAAGGTATCATTTGATGTTATTCACATTTGACCCCTAGTAAGTACACTACACAACTGTGTTACATCTTTTATTATTTCTCTGAGAATTTGAGTCGTACCACCCAAATCCAACCAACTACTGCTAAGTCGAAATCAGTGCCATACAAGGTCAATGGAAGAGTCAGAATCCACGACCTCCCCAACACCTCTTGGTCAGTAGAAGAGAAAACACCACAGAGACATATCAGTCAATTGCAACATTGACCTGTAGTCAATCTCAAGGATTGGCTCACACATAGCCATCCATATATATATAATCAAACAAATCCCACCTTAGTACAAGTACCGTGCTAGAAAAATAGGCTCATGCATGGTCATTCTAAAAAGAAGGATTGGCTCACTCATGGCCATCCATATCACAAGGAGAATAGCTCACACATGGCTATCTCACACAACCTGTAATTGTGGATGCAAGGAGATACTCGACTTGAACCCCCACATATTCAAAAATATATGCTCAGAGTTTCCCAGAAGGACTCGTTTCACCATCCAGCTCTAAGACTGACACTAGAATGGATCTATGGAACATGGCACCTACATGATTAGTGTTTCACTTGAATAATTAAGCCAATTAGGTATCTTTTAGAATCAATCAAGTTACAATGTATAAATCCAAAACAAACTCTACAAAGATAAGGGAATAGTGCAACTCCAGAAGATAAAACGCATAAGGTGTGAACTAATCACATCATCACCACATGACACTTGTAGAACTGCCATTCACAAGGCCATCACCAATATAAAAAAACTGGGGAATATCAATCCCTCAATCATATCACCAGAGGATATCACCTCATTGTAGGCATCAAGACTTCACCAGGTCAAAGGATCCATCACATAAATAGGATCTCATCAAGGCTTATATCCATCACCCTATATCATATAATAATCACCATAGCATAAACAAGCCATGTCATTCGGTTCACCTACAAGGTTAGGGGTTCATAAACAAAAGAGAGAGAGTATCATAATATGATAACCACTTCAAGAGAGAGAAGCAAACACATTAAATGGCCCAAGATTAGGGCAAGGATTACATGTATATCCAATTAGGGTTTTATAGTAACAATCAATCACCAAACCCTAGGTACACCATATACCACTTTATTGGAACACCTTAGGGTTAAGGAACATGATTAGGGTTGATCACACAAACCTCCAAACAAAACTAGACATGGTTCATTACTTGCTAGCTCATATACATGTGTTTATTATATACTTGAGTATGCATATCAGCCATCATCATATATGTGTTGCGACCATCCATGAAACAAGGTGTCTCAACCGCGACAAACAACATGTTTCGATCAAAACACAAGATGGAGTCACGAATGTGACACAACTACATGTCTTGACCCCTCATGGATTAGGGTTTCAACACCCCCAAAAACACTTGTCTCGACCCAAAACAAGACCTGTCTTGAACACAAAACCTAGGGCATGTCTTGACTGAAACTAGGCACATGTCTCGACCCAAAATAGAAGCAGCATCTCCATCAAAGCACCAACATTAATGTGTCTCTACCCAAAGAGAAAACATGGTGTTTTAACTACTAAGGTCATGCTACTACAAAGTCAAGGGGCCACCATGGTTAATCAAGGTCAATAAAGAACATAACCTCAAGGAAAAACCACTATAATTGAGGAAAGCTTCTCATTAAATAGTCATCAACGACACTAGAACATATACTTATGAAAACCACCATGAAGACCTCATGTAAGAGAGATGAAACCACGTTTAACTAATCCAAAATAGAAAGTAAACTCTAAGATACGTCAAGGTAAACAGGCATCATGCATGTGACCAAAACCAAGATCAAAAGATAGAAAGAAAACCACTGTATCACAACCATCTCTAAAAAAATTAGTTATCTTGAATTAGGGTTTCAGATTCCAAGAAAACCAAGTGTGATACTCACCATCATTCTAGATCTAGAACATGATATCATCTACTATCATGTTAGGATTATGATGTAGAGAGAGAAACAACAACCTGAAATCTAATAAAAGTGTAATAATAGAGATGATACAGAGTTATATAACCTGCCTTAAGGAACTTTGCAAGGATCACAAGCTCCAAGCACACAATCACCAAGAGAGTAAACATCTCCACCAAAGGATCCACTTTCAGCCACAAGATCACCTCAAAGAGAAGATACCAAGGTCAAAAGTTTCTCAAGAAAAGGGGATAAAAGATCCCTAGGCTGAACCAAAGGAAGAAAGGGGAAAAGAGAGAAGAAACTCCCTCTCAGTTGGATGATGCCTTGTCAAAACATGGACTATGAACCTTGTGATGAGGAGCTTACTCTCCATAATGACCACCATGGATAGTCCATAGTCTAAGTACAAGAAAAGAGAAGAATATGGGGTAGAAGATATAAGGAAACAACATAAAAGAAAGGCATACACTTACCAAGGTTGAAGATGAACAAGAATCACCACATGCATGGGATCCGATCACCAAGAGATCCAAGGAATCAATCCTTCTTGCTCCTCAAGGATCCAAGGACGAGAAAGAGAGGGTGAGGATGAAAGAGGTCTGAAAGGTTCACTTGCATGGAGATAAGAGGGTTTATATAGCAAATGAGGAGGGAGGTAGGGTTAATGGTGATGTGTCAACACCTAAAGGCACCAAAGGGACACTTTCCACCCAAGAAACCAACATGCAACCACTTAAACCTTGCATGCATAAGATGGTGATACAACCTTGGTGGGGTCTTGACCACTTGGGTCACCATTACCTTGGTTTTGGTCGTGACACTCCAAAGTGGTCACAATAAGAGCAACACACCCACTCGATCGAGACAAAAAGACCACTGAAGCATCCAGGACGAGACACACCTCAAGAAGACCATTATCTCGACCCAAGTCCACC
Source organism: Alisma plantago-aquatica (assembly GCA_963693085.1). Lineage (NCBI taxonomy): Eukaryota > Viridiplantae > Streptophyta > Magnoliopsida > Alismatales > Alismataceae > Alisma > Alisma plantago-aquatica. Next base: position 875,983,043 of record OY856412.1, on the reverse strand, counting down.
AAGACCAACATGGTCAAGAAAAAACACTCCAAAGGAATGTGTCTCAATCAAGACACCCCCAAAACACACCACCTACTGGAGACACACTCAACCAATCATACATGGTCGAGACACTAAAAATCCTAGAAACCCTGATCACCTCTAGTGATGCCACCACTCATCCAAGGCCCAACCAAGGAGCCCCAAAACATCACACTCTCTATCGTGAGGCCAAGAAAGAGAAGGTACACTCTAGAGTGGAAAATTTCAAGATAACCCTCACAAATGGGTAAATTGCAATTTGGCCAAAAAAGCACATAAAGCACAAACATCTTCCAAACAAGCTCAAACTGGAGACTTAAGCTCTCCACAGGCTCTAAAAACATCTCAAATGATGAGAGTAAGGTTATAAACACTTAATCAAGCCAGAAAAATAGGGTTAGACCAAAACACAAGTCAGGAGTCTTACAAAAGTAGCTAGAACTGATAAGTAGAACAAGTTATGCATTTAGAAGGAATATGAAGAAAATGTATACCAATTGATTTCTCTTACCACATTATAATCACCCATATATTGCCACATGATTATGGGACTCCAATCCCTTATCAAATCACTAGAGAATATATCACCTCTCTTTAAGGAACAAAGCCATTGCCAAGGTCATAAGACCATTTACGTAATTCTCTACAGAACATCATAACCACTCCATGCCTCATCATGGCTCAAAATCACCATATTACACATATGTTACTTAATTTGGCATAGCATTTGCAATTAATAACGATAATTTCCACAAGATTTCCAATTAGGGTCACTGCATAGGAGAGATAAATACTTTATTAACATGCTAGCTAGTCAAGCAAGTTAAGAATTAACAGCATATAATCAAAACTAGATTTAAGTTTTGTATTGTAACTAGATTTTAGAATTCAAAACAAAAATTAACATTTAACACTATATATCAGCATATCCCATACTTTTGGAATAAATTAGGTCAACCATTATCATCATAGGGTAACCATACAAGGTAAGAACGCATCCAAGAATTCTCATTGACCGAAGGAAATGTTAAGTCAGAATTCTATGCGACCGAAGAAAAAATATCCATAGTAATCCTCATTGACCGAAGACACCATCAAATCCTAATGATCGAAGAGATGGATCACAACACTATCAACCAAAGGGGACAACATCACCACACTATATAAAAGAGAAACCTAGTCATGCGACTGAAGGGAATCCTCACCACTTCATTGATCGAAGAGGGAGTTCCACACATCATCCAACACATAGATCAAGTCATAGCAACCACAACACATCTCAACATAGTGACAAAAAGAGATATGGTTAGGGTTATAGAGACCAAACCAAAACCCTAATACCAAACAAAAACACTAATCTTAAATTACCATCATGGCCTTAGTGACCACATAGAAAAGAAATAAACTGGCAACTGAAATAGGTGCTTAAACATCAAGAATATGAAATGTCACCAAAGTAAAAACCACATGAATAAGATGAAAACCAAAACCCTAATATCTGACATCTACAAGGGTCAACATACACACCATGATATGAGAGAGAAAACCAAATGTTGAGTTCATATATTCAAGAATTAAAACCTCCATCTCCAAGAGAGAAACCATAATCATGATCATGAGGATAAAACCAATCGTTCAAGATGTACATGAAAGAACCAACATGTACACCATCCACTAGATCTCAGGTGTAAGAATTAGGGTTTAAGAAAAAGAGTTAATCTATACAAGATCACCACATAATCATAAAACCTAAATCAAAAGATCATCATTACACAACTTATAATCACATTTTAGAGATAGATCATTAACATGCAAGATGAATGCAGTAATAATTGAGGGGAAAGTTATATAACTCACATTGGATTATGATGAAACAACTTCCAAGAAAAGAAGCTCCAAAGAAGAGAGAGAAACCTAGATTTATCACCTCCATGGCCAGGATAGTCACCACCTTAGAAGATAAGCAAAACCTAGGTTAAAGAACAAGAGAGAGAAAAAAAAAGATTCTACATCGAAAAGAACAAGAAAGACAGAGGAGATCTCCAACTCCATTCAAAAATACCACGGAGAACCATGAATTTGGTTAAGAAGAGAGGAGTTCCTCAAGATGCACCACCATAGATGACCATGAATTCGTCCAATAGGAAGAAGAGAGGGGTAGGTTTAGTAAGAAAATGAAATCAAGAGGGTAGATCACTAACCAAGGTCAAAGAACACCAAAGGATCACCAAAGCAAAGTTACTCCAAACCTAGATCACCACATGCAATGGTTCGTCCACCTTGATCTAAGGTTGAGCTACTGTCTACCACCAAGATCACAAGGGATGCGCTCCAAGGATGAGAGACAACAAGAGGGTGCAAAAGAGATCACTTGTTACGACCCGTGTCGAGCTTATCCCGTAAGTATGCTGTTAAGCAAGAGTTTAGCTGATGTGTTAAGTTATAAGCTTGTTTTTGTTAAAAATATTTAAAATGGATATGATATGTACTTAGTGTGTTTTCTAGCTTCTAAAGCGTGTAGGATCTTACGCTTGAAGCGTTTCCAGAGAAACCGTTCGAATTCGACTTTCGAGTCAAAAGTTGCATGTTTTTGGGCTTATAGGGACCCGTTTGTAGTTTTTGAACTTTGCGATTAGGCCCCTAAGTTTTCTCCCTTATCCTACCTCTCTTCCTTTCTCATTTCATTTCACAGAAATGAGAGAACGCTCATGCGTTCTGCTCCTTGCGTGAGGAGAGAGAGAGAGAGGGGGGGGGCAGAAGAAGGGAAAGGCGTCGGAGCTCTGTTTTACTCCGATCAGCTGCTGCAGCTCGTCTTCTTCACTCCATTGATCGTCATCTTCATCGATTTGATTCGGTTTTGCAGCTGGAGCTGCGTTGCAAGAAAAATGACCAAGGGATTGGGGTGCACGAAGCAGCCCTAGCTTGTTCCTTTCTTCCTTTCAGGTGCGGTTTAGTTGTATGCGTCGTTTGTGATCGTTTGGTGGTGTTTGTTCGAAGTTTGCCCGTCGATTCGAGAGAAATCGACTTTTGCAGGCCGTTTTGGTGTTCTGCCTGTGCGCGGTTCGGCCGAGTTTCTATTCGGTCGGCCGAGTTCTTATTTAGGGCTTTTGTACAACGTTTTTTGATCGGCCGAGTATTGATCTTGGATCGGCCGAGTTTCCTAATTAAGATAAGCGAACAACGTTTTTGTCGGCCGAGTTTGGGTCCTGATCGGCCGAGTTTCTTTGTAGGTTTTTCAAGCGGAGAGTTGGTCGACCGAGATTGGTCGGCCGAGTTTCAGAATCTGGGAGGCGTTCGGCCGAGTTCCAAGGTGGTCGGTCGAGTTCCAAGTTGTGAGTGGCAGTTCACTTAGAAATCATTATTTAACTCATTTTAAATGCTTATTTGCTTCAGTATCAATTGATATGACTCTTAAACAGTGTAGCAAGTACATTAAAGTATGTTAAGTTCATTGGAACTTGAAATGCATGATATGAATGATGAAAAAGAAGAAATTACATATTTTGCAGTCGTAATGTGATATTTCTGTTAAACTGTATATCTGTTAACTATTTAATAGACATAGGTGCCCTAACACCGTAGAGCCCCTCGTGAGGTCTGCACCTTGGGGTGAAACGACCTACCTAGCGTGTGTCTAGATGGTCGGTGACTCGTGTTCAACAATAATCCGTGCGTGTGTCGCGGTGGCACGAGGGCAGGAAAGCAGTGTTCAACAATAATCTGTGCGTGTGTCACGGTGGCACTGGGAAAAGAAAGAAAACTTGGTTATCTAACACCATTCGTGCGTGTGTCGCGAAGGTAACCCTGTGAGACTCTCCGCCTGTGTGCTCAGGTTAAAGGAGGAGTCTAGAATACACTCTTTTGAGAGTGCAGTGAGGCCGTGTGAGCCTGAGAGTCCTGTAGCAGACCAGGACAGCAGTCAGACTTAGCATTTCCCGGGTGTGTCTCTAAGTCTTGTACGGTGGGACCGTAGCATGAACTTGTTGCGGATCTTTATATGCAGGGTACACTGCATATATTTAGGGCATAATAATAAAATGGATAAATGATCAAGTAGGTCCACAATGAATTTATATAACTGTTTATTTACTTGAAATATCTGTTGATGCTTAGAAATGTGATTATTATCTGTATATCTGCTATGTCAATAGAACTGCCCTGTTTAAACTGTATATATGTTAATTTCAGTTTATAAACCTGACGAGTTGTTTAGTGATAGCTAAGTGAAATGTTATTCACTGAGCGAGTAGGCTCATCCCTCTACTCAAACATTTTCAGGTCAGCATCAGCATCAGGAATCAGAAGGATCGTTTCACCCTAACGCTTAGTCGATAGAAGGTTTGTTGTTAGCCTAGTTAGAGGTCTCTTAGTCCATTCCCCTCGATCCTCGGGACAAGGTGTGAGTGAGAGAGAGAATGTGTACACAGATGTAAATTAATGTTATGCTTTATTTATGATAATCAATGTATTATGCTGTAGACAATAAACTGATCTAGGAACGGTTTGAAAATCCGGTTCATCATATCCATAAAGGCTGTTGGGGCATTGGTCAGTCCAAACGACATGATCAAAAACTCATAATGCCCATACCTAGTTCTGAAAGCTGTTTTGGGAATATCAGAAGCCTTTATCCTAAGCTGATGATATCCAGATCTCAAATCTATTTTAGAAAAGATCGTCGCTCCACGCAACTGATCAAACAGATCATTTATTCTCGGCAATGGATACTTGTTCTTTATAGATGATATTCTGATCTATTCCAGAGACGATGAACAGCATGAGCAACACTTGAGAGTAGTGTTGCAGTTGTTGAGACAAAACCAGTTGTTTGCTAAATTTAGCAAGTGCGAGTTCTGGTTGGCCGAGGTAGCATTTCTTGGACATGTTATCTCGAAAGATGGAGTTAGCGTTGACCCTAAGAAAGTTGATTCCGTGCTTCAGTGGAAACAACCTAAGACTACTACGGAGATCAGAAGTTTCTTGGGTTTAGCAGGTTATTACAGAAGGTTCATACAGAACTTCAGTGTCCTAGCATCACCTTTGACACGCTTGACGAGGAAGGATGCACCGTTTGTTTGGTCTGATAACTGTGAGAAGAGTTTTCAGATCTTGAAGAGAAAGTTGACTTCAGCACCAGTGTTGGTTCTGCCAGAAGCAGAAAAAGGCTATACAGTGTTCTGTGATGCTTCCAGGAGAGGTTTAGGCTGTGTGTTGATGCAAGAAGGCAAGGTTGTGGCCTATGCATCTAGACAGCTTAAGAAGAACGAAGAGAACTACCCTACTCATGATCTGGAATTAGCTGCTATAGTTCATGCTCTTAAGACATGGCGTCACTACTTGTATGGTGAGACATGTCAGATGTTTACAGACCATAAGAGCCTGAAGTATATCTTCACTCAGAAGGATTTGAATCTGAGACAGCACAGATGGCTTGAGCTGATTAAAGATTATGATGTGACAATCGATTACCATCCTGGTAAAGCAAATGTTGTGGCTGATGCCTTGAGTAGAAAGTCAAGTTCAACAGCTAATGCATTTTCTATGGCATGTTTCAAGAGAGACTTTCTTGTAGATATGCGAAAATTGAACTTGGACTTGGATGTGACTGGACAAAGTGGGCTGATTGCTCAGATGCAAGTCAGACCTACTTTTTATAATCAGATTAAGTAATTACAGCAGAGTGATGATGAGTTGTGGCAAATCATGCAGGAGATGTCAGAAGGTAAGAGAACAGAGTTCAGGTTTTCTGATGAAGGCATGTTGTATCTTCATGATAGGTTGTGTGTACCTGAGAACAGTGAGTTGAAAGAGCAGATTCTTGAGGAAGCGCATACTTCTATGTATGCTATGCATCCAGGTAACACAAAGATGTACAGGAACCTCAAAGAGCTGTACTGGTGGTCTGGTATGAAAAAGAATGTGGCTGATTACGTGGCTAGGTGCGGGGTGTGTCAGCAGGTTAAGGCTGAGCATCAGAAACCTGCTGGTACTTTGCAGTCGCTTCCTATACCAGAATGGAAATGGGAGCACATCACGATGGACTTTGTGGTCGGATTACCCAGAACGCCTAAGGGCTCAGACTCGATATGGGTGATTGTGGATAGACTAACTAAGTCTGCTCACTTTCTTCCTGTCAAGTCAACCTTTGACGTTCCAAAGTTGGCTAAGGTTTATGTGGACGAGGTAATCAGATTACATGGGATTCCAGTTTCCATTATTTCTGACAGAGATCCAAAGTTTACATCTAGATTCTGGAATCAGTTACAACATGCGTTGGGCACAAAGCTGAAGTTCAGTACAACATTTCACCCGCAGACAGATGGTCAATCTGAGAGGACCATTCAGACCCTTGAAGACATGCTGAGAGCATGCGTGCTACAGTTTAGAGGCAACTGGGAAGAACACTTAAGCCTAATGGAGTTTGCATATAATAACAGTTACCATTCTAGTCTTGGAATGGCTCCATATGAAGCTCTTTATGGTAGGAAGTGTAGATCGCCAGTTTGTTGGTACGAGGTGGGTGAGAAGGAAATTCTTGGACCTGAGTTAGTTGATGTAACTACAGAAAAGATATCTGTGATCAGGGATCAGTTGAAAGCTGCTCAGGATAGACAGAAAAGTTATGCAGAGAGACGACGTCGACCTCTTGAGTTTGAGGTTGGTGACGAGGTTTATTTGAAGGTTTCACCGTGGAAGGGAGTGCTGAGGTTTGGCAAGAGGGGTAAGTTGACCCCTAGGTATATGGGTCCATATCCTATCATTGAGAGAATAGGACCTGTAGCTTACAGGTTGGATTTGCCGTCTGAGTTGGCAAATCTTCATGATGTCTTCCACGTGTCTATGCTGAAAAAGTGTCATCCCAGTACAGAAAAGATTCTAGATTCAGAACCAGCGCAGCTTAGAACGGATGTGTCCTATGTAGAAGGACCAGTACAGATAGTTGATCACCGGATCAAAAAGCTTAAGAACAGGGAGATACCTTTAGTGAAGGTTTTGTGGAGAAACCATAATCTTGAGGAAGCTACGTGGGAGCTAGAGTCTGAGATGCGTAGCAAGTTTCCTTTTCTCTTCTAGGAATTTCGGGACGAAATTCTTATAAGGGAGGGAGATTGTTACGACCCGTGTCGAGCTTATCCCGTAAGTATGTTGTTAAGCAAGAGTTTAGCTGATGTGTTAAGTTATAAGCTTGTTTTTGTTAAAAATATTTAAAATGGATATGATATATGCTTAGTGTGTTTTCTAGCTTCTAAAGCGTGTAGGATCTTACGCTTGAAGCGTTTCCAGAGAAACCGTTCGAATTCGACTTTCGAGTTAAAAGTTGCATGTTTTTGGGATTATAGGGACCCGTTTGTAGTTTTTGAACTTTGCGATTAGGCCCCTAAGTTTTCTCCCTTATCCTACCTCTCTTCCTTTCTCGTTTCATTTCACAGAAACGAGAGAACGCTCCTGCGTTCTGCTCCTTGCGTGAGGAGAGAGAGAGAGAGAGAGAGAGGGGCAGAAGAAGGGAAAGACGTCGAAGCTCTGTTTTACTCCGATCAGCTGCTGCAGCTCGTCTTCTTCACTCCATTGATCGTCATCTTCGTCGATTTGATTCGGTTTTACAGCTGGAGCTGGGTTGCAAGAAAAACGACCAAGGGATTGGGGTGCACGAAGCAGCCCTAGCTTGTTCCTTTCTTCCTTTCAGGTGCGGTTTAGTTGTATGCGTCGTTTGTGATCGTTTGGTGGTGTTTGTTCGAAGTTTGCCCGTCGATTCGAGAGAAATCGACTTTTGCAGGCCGTTTTTGGTGTTCTGCCTGTGCGCGGTTCGGCCGAGTTTCTATTCGGTCGTCCGAGTTCTTATTTAGGGCTTTTGTACAGCGTTTTCTGATCGGCCGAGTATTGATCTTGGATCGGCCGAGTTTCCTAATTAAGATAAGCGAACAACGTTTTTGTCGGCCGAGTTTGGGTCCTGATCGGCTGAGTTTCTTTGTAGGTTTTTCAAGCGGAGAGTTGGTCGGCCGAGTTTCAGAATCTGGGAGGCGTTCGGCCGAGTTACAAGGTGGTCGGCCGAGTTCCAAGTTGTGAGTGGCAGTTCACTTAGAAATCATTATTTAACTCATTTTAAATGCTTATTTGCTTCAGTATCAATTGATATGACTCTTAAACAGTGTAGCAAGTACATTAAAGTATGTTAAGTTCATTGGAACTTGAAATGCATGATATGAATGATGAAAAAGAAGAAATTACATATTTTGCAGTCGTAATGTGATATTTCTGTTAAACTGTATATCTGTTAACTATTTAATAGACATAGGTGCCCTAACACCGTAGAGCCCCTCGTGAGGTCTGCACCTTGGGGTGAAACGACCTACCTAGCGTGTGTCTAGATGGTCGGTGACTCGTGTTCAACAATAATCCGTGCGTGTGTCGCGGTGGCACGAGGGCAGGAAAGCAGTGTTCAACAATAATCCGTGCGTGTGTCACGGTGACACTGGGAAAAGAAAGAAAACTTGGTTATCTAACACCATTCGTGCGTGTGTCGCGAAGGTAACCCTGTGAGACTCTCCGCCTGTGTGCTCAGGTTAAAGGAGGAGTCTAGAGTACACTCTTTTGAGAGTGCAGTGAGGCCGTGTGAGCCTGAGAGTCCTGTAGCAGACCAGGACAACAGTCAGACTTAGCATTTCCCGGGTGTGTCGCTAAGTCTTATACGGTGGGACCGTAGCATGAACTTGTTGCGGATCTTTATATGCAGGGTACACTGCATATATTTAGGGCATAATAATAAAATGGATAAATGATCAAGTAGGTCCACAGTAAATTTATATAAGTGTTTATTTACTTGAAATATCTGTTGATGCTTAGAAATGTGATTATTATCTGTATATCTGCTATGTCAATAGAACTGCCCTGTTTAAACTGTATATATGTTAATTTCAGTTTATAAACCTGACGAGTTGTTTAGTGATAGCTAAGTGAAATGTTATTCACTGAGCGAGTAGGCTCATCCCTCTACTCAAACATTTTCAGGTCAGCATCAACATCAGGAATCAGAAGGATCGTTTCACCCTAACGCTTAGTCGATAGAAGGTTTGTTGTTAGTCTAGTTAGAGGTCTCTTAGTCCATTCCCCTCGATCCTCGGGACAAGGTGTGAGTGAGAGAGAGAATGTGTACACATATGTAAATTAATGTTATGCTTTATTTATGATAATCAATGTATTATGATGTAGACCTTGCTTGTATCTTTATTCAGTAAATTAGAAAAGTTCCTGCAATTTGCTCAGTTTTCTGTTTACAGTTTAAACTTGGTTATCATTTAAATGCCTTGAATTGTTTTAAAAAGTGACGAATGATTGGTTATGTGTTAATCCCATCCTGTCGCGTCTTAATCTCGTGGTTTGTGGTTAATGTGAGATTGGGGCGTGACATCACTTGCATGCAAAAGAAGGGGTATATATACAAGGGTAGAGAGAGGAAGGAAGGTTAGGTGTCCAACCAAACATGCTAGTTGTCCATCATATAACACCCATGCAAGCACTAAACACATGCATGAAACAAAAAATCAAGGAAGCTAACCGACAACCCTGGTCTAGAAGGGCCATTAGCTGTAGGAAAACTGATTCAAAACTCAAATAGTCGAAGAGAAAACCAAGGAAAAGCATCGACCCCACTTGAGTCCAAGACACCATTGGTCGAAGAGAATAAAAGGCATACACAAACCTCTTTGACCATAGATAGAAATAATGAAGGAACCTCTAGGTGTCCATTGAAAACCAAAGTTCAATGGTCAACATAGACGCAAGATCAACCATTTACACGAGGCATCTAAGCAAAACCCTAAACAATAACACATGGTGTCAACACCTCTCTCCTCGTCATATTAAGGTGAAACAAAATTCACAAGGGCTCCAATCTATCAAACATGATGCCAAGGCATGAAAGACACATAAAACATGTGACAAATTTCAAGATAACCACTATAATTGGGTAAATTGCAACTAGGCCCACAACAACACACATATATCATAATTAGCTCAAACAACATCCAGACTGGACGGAACTGAAAGCACATGCCTATAACATGTTATTAAGGCACATCACATGATTAGATTCAGGTTCCAAGAATGTTATTATGTTAACCAAGAAAGATCAAGCAAAATCTAGGTTAGGGGTCTTACAATCATACACCTCTAACAAGGATTTCACCCCCAAAATCCTACACGAAAAGAGATGGGTACTTATTACACATCCCATCCTCTAACTCCCACATGGCTTTCTTCATGCCATGATGATGCTACAAAACCTTAAGATGAACTATATCCTTCTTCTTCACTCTCTGATCTAAGATCAACAAAGGACCTTACACATACAACATATCCTCTTCCAATTCAACCTCCACTGGCTGCAACACCAACTCGAATCTGTGTGACACTTCCTCAACACCGAAACATGAAATATAGGATGCAACTTGTGAAACTTTGGAGGTAACTCCAACTTGTATGCCACCTTCCCCTCACATTCCAACACAAGGTAAGGTCCCATATACCTAGAAGCCAACTTACCCTTCTTCCCAAACCTCAACACGCCTTTCTAGGGAGAAACTTTGAGATACACCTTATCTCTCACTTGGAACTCCAAGGGCCTATAAAGATTATCAACATATGACTTATGTCTATCCTGGGATGCCTTCAACTGTTGATGTATCACTTTGATCTTTTCTTGTGTCTGTTGTACAAGTTCAAGACCTAGAAGTTGATACTCACCAGTCTCATACCAACAAAGGGGAGACCTACAACACTTTCCATATAAGGCTTCATATGGTATGATGTCAATACTCCTATGCTAACTATTATTATAGTTGAACTCTATCAAACTGAGTTGCACATCCCAACTGCCCAAAAATTACAAAACATAGGCTCTCAATATATCTTCTAAAATCTGAATGGTTCTCTCAAACTGGCCATATGTCTGTGGTGAAATGATGTATTGAACCTCAACTGTGTTCCCATGGTTGTTTGTAGATGCTCCCAAAAATTGACTAGTAAACTGAGGACTCCTCTCAAGCACTATCGTCACTGATATCGTGCAAACAGACTATCTCATCAACATGCACCTATGCCAACTTCTCTATTGTAAATATCGTCTTCAGAGGAAGGAAGTGTGTTGACTGGTCAACCTATCAACTATCACCCAAATGGAATCATGGCATTTTGTTTTCCTAGGGACACCAACCACAAAGTACATCGTGATATGATCCCATTTATGTTGTAGTATAGGCAACAGTTGCAATATTCCTATAGGTTTCTGATGCTCAACCCTTATCTGTTGACACACAAGACACTTTGCCATGAATTCAGCCACATCACACTTCAAGCCAGGTCACCAGTACAGATCCCTCAAGTTATGGTACATCTTGGTACTATTGGATGCATTGCATACATTAAAGAACGAGCCTCCTCAAGAACCAACTTCCTCAAACCATAAACATCAAGGACCACTTTCCTATAATGGAAACACACTATCCCATCCTCTATCTCATGGAGGCCTTCATGCTTCTTGCTTCCAAACTTTTATCAGATCTTCTATATCACACTATCATTATGACATGCAACTCTAATCTGATGCCTCAACTGGGGCTTCACCCATAACTGTGCCAACAAGCCTGCCAACAAGGATACCTCTAACTTCATGAACATCTGACACAACATGAACAACATATCTCTCTTATGGAACTCCAAGGAACTCAACTATGCCTTATCAGTAGTTGATGATGAAAAACACTTCCTACTAAGCACATATACCACCATGTTTGCCTTCCATGGGTGGTAGTCTATAGTGAAATTATAATCCTTGATCAACTCTATCCAACATCGTTGTCGCATGTTCAACTCCTACTTTAATAGGGTTTTCTGGAGGTTCTTGAGGTTGGTAAAGACCTAGTACTTCTCGCCATAAGGTAGTGCCACCAAATCTTCAAATCATGGACCACAACTACAAGATTCATATTGTGCATTGGGTAACTTTCCTCGTGTTTCATAAGATGTCACTAAGCAAATGAAATCGCATTCTTATATTGCATCAACATACATACCAAACTATTCTTTGATGCATCATAGAAAATGATATAACATTTCCCTTGCTCTGACAACACTAACATTGATGCACTGGTTAGCTTCTCCTTGAAAAGTTGAAAAGATCATTGAAACTTGTTGTCCCAAATGAATGGTAAATATTTCCTTATCAACTTCATTACGGGTAATGATACAACGTTAAAGTTCTTAATAAACCTGTTGTAGTATCTTTCCAGGCCTAGGAACCTATGAACCTCCATCAGTGTCTTAGACTGCTCCCACTCTAACACCACGCGAACACCTTCAATAGATATCACATGCCCAAGAAAATATACCTTCTTCTACCAAAACTCACACTTGTTGAACTTAGCGTACAACTTGTGCTACCTCAACAACATTAATGTATGTCTTAGATGTTGCTCATGATACTATCCATCTCTAGAGTATATCATAATGTCGTTGATGAATACAACCATGAACTAATATAGATACTGTTTGAACACCCTATTCATGAGGTTCACGACTGATGTAGGTGCATTGGTTAGCCCAAACAACATAAACAAAAAATCGTAGTGACTATATTGAGTCGTAAAAGCTGACTTGGGTACTTCATCCACCTTGATCCACAACTGATGGTAACCCGACTTCACATCAATCTTTGAAAAAACATCAACACCTCTCAACTGATCAAACATATCATCTATCCTCGACAACAAATACTTGTTCTTAATCATCACTTTATTCAATTGTCAGTAATCTATGCACAACCTCATGGAACCATCCTTCTTCTTCACAAGCCACACTAGAGCATCCCAAGGGGAAGTGCTCAGTCTGATAAAGCCCTTCTCTAACAGCTCATGCAACTTCCTCTTCAACTCTAGCATCTCTACTGGTGCCATCTATACGGTGACTGCACTATCGGCTGTGTACCAAGGACCAAATTGATCTCTAAATCAATCTCTCTAGGAGGGGAAACTCCAGGAAACTCATCATGGAACACATTCTCAAACGATTGAAAAATGAACACCTCTTGACCACTCAGACTCCTTACCTTGGTATCCACCACATGTGTTAGAAAAGCTTCACACCCTTGCCTCATCAGCCTCTCTGCCGTCATCGTTGACACCAAGCGTGTCTGGAGAATCTTCCTATCTCCTTGGAAGACTCAGGACACATCACTATCAAAGAACGTAGCTACCTTAGAAATACACTCCAAGACACTACAAAAAATTTGGCCTTTGTTGAAGAACATTTGTGAGGAACCAAAAATCGTGAATAATGATGTCTATTTGTGAGGGCTCATCCTTCAAATATGGGACCAAATCCCTCAACCGTGTTTTTAACATCCTTACACCTTTTATGTGTAAAAAACCCTACCCCCTCGTTCCTCCATGCGAGAACCAATTCGTCGCTCCGTGCTTCCCCCTCTCACGCCGTGCACGTCCGGCCGGTCCTCCCCTCTCCCCGCCGATCCTCCCCTCTCCGCCCTCCGTTGCTCTACACACAAGCCCTCAGACGTCACTCTGACGCCCTCGCAAGCTCGTCACTCCATAGCAGGGACTGCACATTTTTAGTAGGTTGCCCCTCCCTCTCTCCCCCTTTTTCAGTGAAGACCAGGCACAAGGGGGATTGCGCAACTGAGACTGTGGAGGCACGATTCCGGCCGGCGGGACACAGACTCCTCCGACTTCAAGAAGGGGAGAGGAGAGGAGAGGGTTTCAAGCAGAGGCAAGGGGGGAAGGGAGATTTTGATCGTATATTGATGGCTCTCGAAGTACGGCGGAGGGACCGCCGGGATCCAGTGTCCCTGGAGGCGCTACTTCGGAAGGAGGTGGAAGCCAAGAGGGCCGAGAGGTCGCGCGTCAGGTACGGGTGCGCCGTGCAGAAGAAGAAAGGCGAGGACCACTACCTCATGAAGACGGACTGCCAGAGGATTCCAGGGAACGCCAGCGAATCAGTTTAGACTTCTTGGAACCTGCTACTACTGCTTCATATATCTTCTTAAGATACTAACTTCCAATGTGTTTTCAAACCAAGAATAGTCAGTCAACTTTTGCCATCACGATTTATTCTGTTGTTTTTTGTGGTTCATCATTAATTTATTACCATTGCTCACCTGTATCCCCGTTGACCTTCTGTCTTCTCATCTACCATATCTCGATTTTTACTTTTGTGTTCCATTTAACTAAGTGCCTCCCTCTTTTTTTGAAAGGAAATAAAAAAAGCTTGACTGATGCCATGGAGAGCGGGGTTAATATGCGGGATGAAATCTTCAAATTGTATAGGAAAAATTATTATGGTGGCATGATGAAGCTAGTGGTTATCGGGGGAGGTTGGAACTTGGAACTATTTCTTTTTACCTTCAAGGGGAAGCAGCTGCTCGATACAATCTTTGATCTTTTATCGAGTGCATCCTCTTTTTGACAGTGTCCCTTTCTTTCCCACTAACGTAGTGTGCCTTTTGCAGAGCCACTTGATGTACTTGAAGATTGGGTCATTGGTTTTTTCGGTAATGTTAGGGATGGAAAACAAGAAGCTAATGGCCGCCAATTACAAATACAGGGTCTAGCAGATATGCCAATCTGGAAACCTGGTAAACTGTATAGAATAGAGGCTGTAAGAGATGTACATGTTTTAGACTTAACTTGGACTTTGCCCTGTCTCCATGACGAGTACTTGAAGAAATCAGAAGACTACTTAGCACACCTCCTGGGGCATGGTCAGCCTATCTACTTTTGTTATTTTAAATTTTGTTTTTCTTTTGTGCTGATACTTGCTATGGTGTACTGGTTGTTCTTTCTTTTGACTTGCGATCATGTTATACCAAAACATTACCTGCTTGTTCTTTCTTTTCACTTGTTTGTAACTTGTAAGATTTAGATGCGACACATTTACGTTCTTTTTGCAACTCAAATTATAATTTAGAATTCCTAGATGTAATGGCAAGCTTTGGTTTGTACAAATGTCCAGTTTGGGCCATTCTAGTTCGTTTTCTTAATTTCCAAAATTTAAAATGGCTGACAAATCTCTTTCCATATGGTAGATATTTACTCTAACAATCGTCACAGTTTTCATATAATGTCTCTCGTTATATTCTTTTTTTTTTAGGACCAACTTTGTTAAGATTAGGACGGAACAAGATATAGTACCAGCATAGAAACCGGACGTTTACATGGAATTATATGTGTATGATACTGAGGAATCAACATAGGTCACATCTGCTACATAAACTTATAATTCTGCAGGCCGTCGAAGACTTTGCAAAAGCCAGTATAGGTCAACGACCTTGAGGAGGCCAGCATCATCAATGTCAACAAAAATGCAGAGCTTCCTCGTATCCATGGACTTCTTGATGTTGTTGATGAAGAATTCACAGCAGGGAGACGATCAATAGGAAAAGCGAGTACATCAGTCTAGGAGACCGGCAAGCTGTCATATTGTTGTCAATATTCTCTTGATAAAATCCCTATCTCTCATTATATTCTAAATCATCTAGATGGTCCTTTCCCCCCTTTTCTTTTACCATTTTTATAAAGTGAATGATTCATGAAGTCCTTGCACAGACATTTCTTTAATAATGAATTGACCTTTGTCTGACTATGCAATTGCGCCTAGATGTTTGCTTCTATGTCTGATGTGTTAATTGTTTAGGCATTAGGCTTTTGAGCTTAATATAGATCTCTTGGTGTTTCAGAGGGTAACGGAAGCTTGCTTTCTTTACTTAAAGAGAAGGGATGGGCTTCTACATTATCTGCAGGAGTTGGTGAGGATGGAACTCATCGTTCTTCTGTTGCATATATATCTGTTATGTCAATTCGTTTAACAGACTCTGGGTTAGAAAAGGTAATATATCTGACGAACTTATATGTAGTTTAATTGTTGTATAACTTTCTAATCGTATTTACTTTAAACTCTTTGAAGATGGCAGCGACATTTGGGTCCTAGCAACCTTTTCTTTTATATATTGATTGTTATATATCTCTTTTTATGTTTTTTTGGTTCATCATCTGGAAGATTTATGATATCATCGGCATGGTTTACCAATACATCAAGCTATTGCGTCTAGCCACACCACAAGAGTGGATATTTAAAGAACTTCAAGATATTGGGAATATGGAATTCAGATTTGCTGAGGAGCAGCCATAGGATGAATATGCAGCCAGTCTTGCAGGTGATGTGTTGTCATATTAATCTTTCCATACCTTAGTTCTTCGATTGGCATACCTTCTGAAGACTATGCCATTTGCAAGATATGTTTACATGTGGAAGCAGATAGTGATAATTCGAAATAGGTTTCCTTTTGACTTTTTTGGCAAATTTTAAATTTTCTTAAGAAGTGAGCCTGCTATGTCTTTGTTTAACTCCGCTCAGAAAGAAACCACTCATTGTTTCCCTCTCCAAATAAATGTCAATATTTATGACAGTTTTATTAGTAAATTTTGTTTAGAAACAAAACTCCCTCCGGTAACCATGTGCTGTGGTTTTCACTGCCTTTTCTTATCAAATATTGTTAAATAGATTGTAGAAGGTAAGTGAAACTGGCAGCAGTATTTCTTTATCCCTTCTGGCAATTTAGTTTCAGATATCGTCGTGTAAAAATATCACTAATATGATTGTTTAGATTTCATATAACAGTAGCAAATATCGTTCAGTTAATTAATAATCGAATTATCCTGATGACAAGCTCTTGATAGAGTATATCGATGAAAGCACCATTCTGGACAATATAACAGCAGATACTAGCATAAACATTTCTGATTTTTGAAACTGGAGTACATATATTGGACGCAAAAATATACAGAATATTTTGGTAAAATTATGGAGGGATATGAAGTGTTCATAGTTTGTTTTTTTCTATGGATGCTCTGGAAATTTACTTACCAAATGACCAGTCGTTTTACTCAAATTTAAATGGTTGACCTTGAGTCCTATATTCACCTACAAAAACAAGTAGCTGTTAAATCCATGTTTTCTTGTTGCTATTTCCTGAGCCGTTATACTTTTATTGGAAATAAACAAATCCATCAAGCAAAATGGCTTATAATCTAGAGGATTGAGCACAAGACACGGACCACCAAGACAACATTTTTTTTCTGAAAACCATGTCAAGGATATGGCCATCATTAAAAAGAAAACCATTATAGTACCTAATGAATTAAGTTCTATTTTTGGGTTGTTCAACAAGATTTCCATATCCCTCTTGGGTTGTTCTGTTTTTGGGTTGGTTGTTGTCCTTATGAGTTTGTGGCTTTTGGGATTGGTGTTGCTGCAAAGAGTGTTCCTTCTTCGTGAGGGGATCCTTGTTGTTTCTGGTATGATGTTATACACAATAGGAGACTTGGCCACAAGCAGAAGTACTCCACAGGAGAACATTTATGGGGTAATAGGAACTCGGTTAAAGGAATCTTGTAAGGTTGACACCTTAAAATCACCGGTACTCCAAGCTCGGGCTTTTTGTTACGCCTTTCCCTAGCCAAGTCATCATCATAATCTGCATCATAATCTCCCATGCCTATCCCATATAGGGATAATAAAGAACTTGAACCCAAAGAGCACATCTTTCAAAATGGGAAGCACCAACAATGACACTGCATAGGACCGGATCCTACAAGAAGTTGAACGATACTTTAATGTATGAGCTAGAAGAATGAAAAATATATAACTTGTTCACTGAAATATTTCAGCTTTCCTAAATATACAGTAAATCATTTAAACTGTAAACTACTCTCAATCTGATGGACTTCTCCTACATTTCCATGTCAGCTCCTCCATTGTCATAGATAAACCCTATAAGCCATTTACTTCATCCATGTTTTAGTAAATTTCAAACGAATCTAACAACAAAAGAGGGCCTCTCTTTTTTCAGGGCGATTACACAAAAAGATCCTCCCAAGGCAGCTTCCATTTTTATTAGATAATTAGAAAAATGACAAAGTAATATCTGCTTTTCATTTCATACAGTTTTTATCCTGTGAAATATTTATCTAAAACATAATTCTGAAAGAAGAATATATAAAAGACCGTCTACAATGATCTGATGCGACATCATGATATATATAGGATTCTTATCCAGCCTGGTATAGGTTGACCTGAGAGTCCTTTTTCGGCCCATGATATGAAGGAGTGGTTTCCCTGTTGACTTTTGATGGCATGAGTTTTATGAGAAGGTGAAGGATGTTCATTTTTTTCTGGGTTGTCCTGGTCTAAGTTTCTTTTTATTATTTCCTTGCTTTTGAGGTGATGGTACACTCTGGTTGCTTTGAGCCTCTTGTTCATTTCATGAGAAGTCTCTATCTGCATACACCCTTCTAAAGATCCTTTTGCAGAATGGCTTATGTTTTTCTTTTATGTTGAGAAGCCTTGCCCATTCTTTCTTTGATTGTACCTATCTTCTGTATAGTTTATTTCATCTTTTTGATCTATCTTTTTCTGAAGATAGAAACAATTGTACAGACACAAAGGAAAAATACAAAAACAACCACACTGAGTTAGACTGACCAAAAACAGAATGCAAGAAATTCAATAAAACTAGATTCAAGAACTAAATGTACCCCAAATTCCAAAAGTTCCTATAGTTTCTACCTCTGTGTTAAAAGAATTGAAACTGAAATTTCTTAGTTTTAATGATCATAAGTGTGTAAATGACTTTGATGGATAAAGATTAATCTATAAAATTAAACCATTGGATGTTTATTTATTTTTTGCAATCTATAAAATCCCATATGAGTATCACATTGTATATAGAAGTGTTTTTCTTGAACCCCTCATACTAACTCTAGAGGTATGGAATGAGAAAGAAAGTCTTCGAGATGACTATGATCAAGGCCATGATTTGGAAGGCCTACAGGGTCATGCTCATGATTGGGAAGGCCAACATGGAACCAATCCCATGATTAGGAAGGTGGTATGAGTCCACCTAAGGGACAAAATAGGGTTGATAAGTTATGTCAAGAGATGTAATTTTGATTATGTAACAATATTTGTAACCACTTTTGTTCAATACCTTTTTGAGTCCGTAAAAAAGGTGCATATAACCCATAGAGTTTTTTATAATTATGTACTATTTATTGAGTTCAACTATAATTTTAATTTACGGGTGCATGTTGCTGCTATGTTGGTTCACTTACATTTATCTCTACTTCACACTCACTCTGATTCTTTTTTGTATTTATATTGATAGGGTACAGTTACTTTTAATGATGGATTTCGACCGACAATGCACCTTGGAGTAGAATAGAATCTGAATATAAGGGTAAGTTGTTTGTTGTACTATGATTTATGTATAAACTTTAAATTCTATTAATATAATGATTTGTCATTTTTAGGAGAAGAATACTCAAGTACCTAACCGTATGAGGCCTGACATTGATGAAGAGCACCACACCATTTGAATCTTCTTATGATTTAATGATTTAACATTTTTATGATTCATTTCGGTGTTGAATCTTCTTATGATGTCATGTGAATATTATAAAAATATTGCTTGAGGTTATATACAAAAAGTTTATATTTAAAATTTGATATCCACTATAGTAACAATTAATTAACATTAAATAAATCAATCAATAATCAATAACCAAATCATTTACTATAGTCCCTCATAAATATATTTATGAAGGTCTTTAGTCCCTCAAAAATGTAGTGTTGAGATCGAGATTGACCATCAAAATTGCATTGATGACGACCACATAGCCCCTCAAAACTAATATTAATGAAGGCATTAGCCCTTCAAAAATATATTCTACAGGACCATCAAGTCCCTCAAAAATGTATTTATGAGAAATAAACATGCCCTCAATAGTGTTTTTATGAAGGCTAAATAGTCCCTCAAAAATGTATTTATGAAGGCTAAATAGTCCCTCAATATAACATTCTTGAGGGTCAGTTGGTCCATGACAATTGTATTCGTGAGGGCCACTGGTATTTGTCACGTGAGTTCTCTTCACGGACTATTCGTGAGGTGATTTAACAATTTTATGTATCATTTCGGTGTTGAATCTTCTTATGATGTCATGTGAATATTATAAAAATATTGCTTGAGGTTATATACAAAAAGTTTATATTTAAAATTTGATATCCACTATAGTAACAATTAATTAACATTAAATAAATCAATCAATAATCAATAACCAAATCATTTACTATAGTCCCTAATAAATATATTTATGAAGGTCTTTAGTCCCTCAAAAATGTAGTGTTGAGATCGAGATTGACCATCAAAATTGCATTGATGACGACCACATAGCCCCTCAAAACTAATATTAATGAAGGCATTAGCCCTTCAAAAATATATTCTATAGGACCATCACGTCCCTCAAAAATGTATTTATGAGAAATAAACATGCCCTCAATAGTGTTTTTATGAAGGCTAAATAGTCCCTCAAAAATGTATCTATGAAGGCTAAATAGTCCCTCAATATAACATTCTTGAGGGTCAGTTGGTCCATGACAATTGTATTTGTGAGGGCCACTGGTATTTGTCATGTGAGTTCTCTTCACGGACCATTTGTGAGGGCCAGACTCACAACCGTCCCTATTTGTGAGGGCCTGTAGAGAGGGGTTTGTGACAGGACTCACTCGTGAATAATGGCCCAATTTTTACTAGTGAGACCACCTAGTACTTCTCCAAATTATCCATTCCAAGGATCACATCAAATCCATGCATGTCAAGTGGCATAAGATCTCTAAGACGTCTGGTCTGTTCAATAATGATGAGGACAGGTTGCTCTCCTAGTTTTGGCAAAGGTATCAGTCTTCTTCCTTTCGAGAGAGTGTGTCTTTTCTTCTATACCCTTTAGATCCAGTGGTTCTACATGGTATGTGGATGTCTGAAGATCAGATCGGTTTTCCTATCCATACCGGATGATGTGGTTTTTTCCTAAGTAATCATGCATATGAGTGGCTCGTCTTTTTTGGCTCCATGTATATCTGTTTCTTCTGTTGTGAGGGTTTAGTCTTGCTGCCTTTTTTTTATTCTCTTTTCCTTTGCATTGCTCCTCGGAGTGATGATGCTTTGTAAGTTCTCTTCTCAAAAATAAAAAAAATCCCCATGAGTTTTTGAGGACGAAAAAAGTGGCATAAGATCCACTTGAATGTGGCATCTTGAGATAGAAAGAACGTAGGATGGACACACTTCCCGCATCTCAACAAAACCAACAATATGGGTTACAAGAAGACTAATTAGATGTACGGGTAACAAGAAAAGAATAGTTGTCTATCACTTCCCCAGTGATAAAAGAGTGTGTGGCACTCGGGTCAACCAAACAAGATACAAAGGGAGATTTAGACAAATAGAATGAAATAACTCCATCTGACATGTCATGACCTGTGGATTGACCACTCCCTCCGACTGACTCATGGTGTAGAATTGAGTCATTACCGGTTGTCACCCCTATCCTCTGCTAGCCTATCCTAAAAGATCCTACATGTGATGCCTGACCGCGTCCTGTGCCACTGCCACTACTGAACTATTATCATCGGGAACTCTACCGACTCTGTCTTAGTTGTTGGGTCACCTCCTCATCCTTCACTAGGAAAGCCCATTTCAAGTGTCGAGGCTGCTCACACTAATAATAGGTCTTACTCTCATACCATGCCCTAGACGATCCTATCACCAAAACTGATGTTGTACTCCTACAGATTGAAAAGTATGGCCTCTATACTTTCTTAGTGACCACTAAGATGGTACTCTAGATCTCTGCAATGACTGAGGTGACTAAAAGCCAGGCTTCTTGAATCCTCTAGAAGTCTACTTCTAAAAATGAACCGACTGATTCATTGTGTTAGCCTCTCACTTCTCTATAACTAACCTTGCTATCCATATCATAGACTCAACAAAGGTAGAAAACCACTATCAGTTCTCCAAAGCAGACATCATCGTCGTCAACTCCTTACCTAAACCCTTTTTAAATAGTTTGATCTTCTCGTTATGTGTCACTGCCATGTGGGGACAAACCTCAACAAGTCCATGATCTTGGTCTCATACTCATTGATCATCATCGATCCTACCAGATCTTCTTAAATTGTGAGATCTTCTTGTCAAGGTATGTCTTCGGGAAATATCGACTCACAAACTCTCTCCAAAAGTCTTCCCAATTGATCACTACACCTGACCTCTTCTCCTACTCAATGGCCCACCAATGGCCATCACTACCCTTTAGTAGGTATGCCGCGTGTTTCACCTTATCTTCTTTTGGGATATTAAGGACGTTAATGTCCTTCTCTTGCTCCAGAAGACACATGTCTGCATCCTCCAGGTCTACTACACCTGTGTACTCGATCGCCCTCACATGCCTCAACCTCTAAAAAGTCTTCCCAGAACCCTAGGATTCCACATTGGGGATGATTGTCCTTGCTTGAGGTATGGGTACTTGTGTACTCGATCGCCCCCATGTGACTCAACCTCTCGAAAGTCTTCCCATAACCCTAGGATTCTACATTGGGGATGGCTTCCCTTGCTTGAGGTATGGGCACCCTATCCGCCATATGCAAAATTGTGGCAAAAAACTATCCAAACATGGAATAAAAAGCGAGACTGGCCATAGTTGTTGGGTCAAACTGAGGCACTTCAGGCACTCCATCTAATCTTTCCTACCTCTTGGCACCACCTCCAGGTGCAACAACACTACTCTCACGATGTTCTTTGTGTTCTCTAGACATATCTTCTTCTTCTGCATAAGAAGAAGCTATAGTTAGATATACTGGATAGCGCAAGAACAGATAAAAACTCTATTCCCATGTCCTTGTAGACTCAAGGAACCTAGATCTCTAATACTACACGTGTTACACACCGATCACACCAACTGAGATAACTCAAAACCAAAGTGTGCTATTAACAACTAAACAATCACATTACCACAAAATAGGGTGGATTAAGACCTAACTTATATAACCATTATGTGAGGAACATATTACATCAAAGGTCCACAAACTATACCATATCTCATATCAAGATAGGTATATACATCTATATAGTGGCCAACTACCACATACCTATTATAAAATATAACATGTTCATGTGTAAAACCCATATATACAACCAAGGCGTACTGCCAAAACATGTATGGTGTACATATCATATGCAAAACACAACCCTCATGGTCATCAAAGTACATGGACGAAACATAGGACTCTACTACTCAACATAAAATCTTATCCAACCTTCTACATTCACTAATCTCCGAGAAGCTCCCCCTCAATAGAATGATCTCTACCACACTGCGCATGACCACCTAAAAAGATGTGGCAAACCACAAGGGTGAGACCCATGTCCCAATGAGAGATACAACTCTCTTGCAACAACTATTGTAAATATAAATTACGTTTAAGTAGGAAATAAAATTATTAAACAAGATGAGCACATTCAACTAAATGAATAAATTAAAGAGTGATTACACTAACTAAGCAGGTTAAGAAGCTACAACTGAAAAGTAGAAGAAGTTATGCATTTAGAAGGAATATGAAGAACATGAATAATAGTTGATTTCTCTTACTGCATTATAATTAAATTGAGTAGTACAAGAAATAAGGCAAGGGTAAACATCCAATGTGAGTCCTGTTTAGCCCTAATAAAATATACTACACAGGTGTATTATGTATTTTTTTAAGCCTTGAGGATTTGAGTTGTACCACCGAAATCCAATTGACCACTACCAAGTCAAAATTAGTCCCATACAAGATGTAGGAAGATCCAGACTCGAAGATCTTTTCCACACTCAGTCAGTATGAGTCTACACCATAGAGACATATTAGTCAACTACCACCAGTGACATATAGTCAAGTTGAAAACACCTGTCCCACCTTGGTATAGGTCACAACTATAGAAATACACACATGTATTACCAAGACATTACCACAATTGTTCTCACTGCTGCCTCACTCAATCACATATACTAATATCTGAGACATGACCCAAACATTTTCAACCACCTGGGATTTGGATGATAAGGATGTTCTCTCTAAGAATCCCCCGTACTCAACAATACATGCTCTAAGTCTCCCTTCAGAATACTCATTTCACCGTCCAGCAAGTCCTGACATTGGGATGGATCTATGGCACATGTAAACTACATGATTAGGTTTTCACTTGATTAATTAAACCAAGTGGGTGTTTTTTATACTGCATAAATCAAGTTTCAAACAAACCCAAAAAAATATTCTTCAAAGACAAGGGTATATTGTGATCGCAGAAGAGAAAAAACATATAATATATAAAGTTGATCACATCACCACATGATATTGTCTCAATGTCTTTCACAAGGCCATCACCATTGTCACATCATTATGGGATCCCAATCCCTTATCACATCACCAAAGGATATCACCTCTCTTTAAGCCATAAAGCCATTGCCAAGGTCATACGACCATTCACATAATTTCCTACAGAACATCATAATCTCTCCATGCCTCATCAAGGCTCTAAATCAACTATATTACACATATGTTACTTGAGTTGGTATAGCATTTGAAATTAAGAACTATAATTTCCACAACATTACCAATTAGGGTTACCTCATAGGATATAGAAATACTTTATTAACATGCTAACTAGTCAAGCAAGCTAAGAATTAACGCCATATACTCAATTTTAGAGTTAAGTTACACATTGTAATTGGATTTTAGAATTCAAAACAGCAATTAACATTTAACCCTAGATATCATCATCTCCCATATTCTTGGAATAAATTAGGTCAACTATTATCATGATAGGGTAACCATACAAGGTAAGAACACATCGAGGAATTCTCATTGACTGAAGGAAATGCTAAGTCACAATTCTATGCGACCAAAGATAAGTAAAGCCATAGCAATCCTCATCGACCGAAGACCATAAAATACTAGCAGTCGAAGAGATGGATCACCACATCATCGATCAAAGCGGACAACATTACAACATTTGATCAAAGAGAAACCAAGTCATGTGATAGAAGGGAATCCTCACCAATTCATCCACTGAAGAAGGAGTTCCACCCATCTTCCAACACATAGATCAAGTCATAGAGACCACAACACATCTCAATACAATGACTTAAATAATTAGGGTTAGGGTTATAGAGAACAAACCAAAACCCTAACCTTCAATTTCCATCATGGCCTTAGCGACTACATGCAAAACAAAGGAACATGGAGACTGAAACAGGCGATGAAACATCATGAATCCAAAGAGTCACCAAAGTGAAAACCATACAACGAAGATGAAAACCAAATCCCTAATATTTGATATCCATAAAGGTTGACATAGACACCATGATATGAGAGAGAAACCAAACGTCAAGCTCATATATTCAACAATCAAAACCTCCATATCCAAGGGATAAAAAAATCATGATCATGAGGATAAAACCAATCATTCAAGATGTGCATGGAAGAACCAACATCTCCACCATCCACTAGATCTCAGGTACAAGAATTAGGGGTTATGAAAAAGAGTTAATCTATACAACATCACCACATAATCATAAACTGTAAGTCAAGATTGTTGGGCTTTATGGACTCAGTGTAGGAAACGGAAACAAAATTTTACTAGCCATTAACCCATATCAGGGGATCGAATCAATGACTATGTAATGGGAAGGATGGTTTTAGCGAGATATACCTAGTCCTGGGGCTTGTCCAACGACAACACCTCGCATGCATGTGTAGTCTTGAATGCCATGTCCTGAACGATGTTTGTGCATCTCCTAGTCTTCGCCATGGACTTTGTCCTCCACCATGGACTACGGTTGACATTTCCACCTGAGCAGCAGACATTTCCCACCTTTGTATATAGTCCACACAGACCACCTGGAACTCATATCATTCTAGAAGAATTGGTACGCAGGATACGACCCTCCTATTAGTGTAATAGCACCAACCTGCTTTCCTAAACTCAGACTACTTTTCTATAGTTGTCTTTCTCTCATTGTGCCTCCCATTTGAAGGAGTAAGGAATAGAAGGTAAAGGCCCCTGTCAAAGAGACCTAGTCGGATAGCACTTGCTCGGGCTGTCTCAGTTACCAAAACTAGAGAGGACAACAACTTTGCAGAGCAAATGATGGTCCAAGTTGTGTGTTCTAAGAAGCCCCATGTACCTTCTATTCATAGTAGAGGGCATGGTCATGGTTCCTAGTTTGTTCGGGAGTAGAAGGATCTAGAAATTCCATGAATAGTTTGTACCAAGGCAGGTGAACTCGTCAGTTCACTAATGAACTAGTCGGTTCACTAATGAACCGATCGGTTGGCAGTATGAGCCGATCAATTCACCCAGTGAACCAATCATTTCACTTCCCAGACATGCCTGCAATTGAATTCCCTCAATCACTTCTAATTAATGCAAAGATTAATCCTTATTCCAAGGTAATTGAACAAGTGAAACATGAAAGTTTTCCTCCAATCAGGAAAATCCTTATCTCCATGGTTGGCAGGAATGTGAGCCGCTTAGTTCACCAAGTGAACTGGTCAGTTAGCTCGCACCAGCCGATCATCTCACCTAGGTGGACTGGTCGGTTGGCAATCCTGGCAATATCAATGTAGTCTCCAATCAACCTGACACTCTAACCAGCTAGTTCAACACTTGAACTTGATAGTTATAAGTCCAGTCAGTCAATTGTATGTTTGATTGAGTACCTAAACACCTTTAGTCTCAATTTAAATGTCATTCATAGACAATATCCTCTTCTTGGGGTATCCTATGTGTGTGACCCTATAGGTTCCAATTTACGTTGGCAGTGAATGTTCATAACAACTTATGACATCACAAGCAATGAACGGAATCTAGTAACTCATCATTGTTACCCAAGTAACTCAAAAAGTTGGAGAACAACTTTAACCTACAATATTTGATTAGTGTTACCGTGATCGTATAGTTCCTTTGTCTCTGACATCCGGATTGAGCTCAAGGCATGGAACGAATCCTCTTCAACATTCAATCCACGTTCCTTGAACTAGAGTATACTGTCTGATATGCATGTGAGTACACATATCATATATTGAATCACATGAGTATGGCCATACAATTCTTAGTCTCGCTTATCAAGGGGCCCTTGATATCATACTTCTTGTAGGAGGGACAAATCACATCTCTATCACTGACAGTCTATCCCCATGTGTCAAAGTCACCCAATTATCACCTTTATAAAAACCCATGTTTCAAGAATGTGTTTGGTGATGTCAAAGTGTACCCAACGACACGTGACGAGTGTAGTGATTTCAGGTCTAAGAACAACGATTACCACCATCAATATGAGAGATGATTGTGACTACCATTCTATGGTATCCATGTATCACTCTCAAGGTGGGTCTTTCTGATATACTGTTCTCTAACATATATTTGTGTTCTAGACTTGATATCATATATCATGACTAATGAGACTCTATCATCAATCAAGACACACTCTAGTCTTATGTATTGTTGTTGTCTATTTTGCTTCCACAATAATATCCGACTAGGGACATAACAAGAATGTATGTACTCTTATCATGCATATGGTCTCATTGTTCAGGTCCTCAACCAGAACACATATTTCATCGAGTTACATCATTATTTATACATCTATCATGTATGTGTCATCATCTCATGAGTGAGACAAATATAATAGATAGAATTACCTTTATCATTATCAAGTATCATATGCCTCATTGCAATAATAATATGATTGTCTCTCTGGGCATATTGTACTAACAGACTCCCACTTGCACTTAGAGCCAATCACCCATGAATCATATTCCAAGTGATCTTAACATGTCCATCATGTTTCTACTGCACAAGTGCTTTTGTAGCGGGTAAGAAACATTTTCTTCAAGTCGGTATATTGCATGTTTCACTTCCCCTCATTGTATGATGACTTGTATGAGATGAAAGTGTTGTAGTATGCTATATGAAATTCCTTTGCCTAACAAGTAGCTCCATTGTTGTCAGAATATTACTACTGAGTCACCAATGGTTGGAACCTCCCATAAGTTCATCCATATGAACTTCTAGATGTGTACAATATCCTTTATAGTGTTTGTAACACTAAGGTACTCAACTTCTTATTGTAGAATTAATCAATTGTGTTATGTTGGAACATTTCCAACTAACAATTCTTATTCTAAGGTCAAAACTCAATTTTGTCATTTTAGAATCCTGCACCGGTGTAACTCTTTACACCAAACTCTTCCTTATTACCATAATTAAAGAACTAATCCTTTTAAAACTGCACAAGTACACAAAGATGTCCTTCATGGTATTCCAATAACTTGTACTAGAGTTCGACAGATATCCATTCATCATGTCCACTACATATGAGATTACTAGATATTTATATCATCTTTTCATATAAGATGATGATTTCATATCTTCTTGTCATGTCCAATACATACAAGGTGATGAGTTCTTATATTTGTCATGTACAATACATAAAAGATAAATAGTTCATATTTTCTTTTCATATCCAATACATACAAGATAACGAGATGATTTCATACGTGATAGATCCAATTGTGAATGTATATGGCATCTATCCATGTGTTCCTTATTCTTCATATGAATTGGGATGCTTGGATCTTGAGAGACTAACTCCATGGAACATGGACAAGTTCTCTCTCACCATGCGGAACTCATTTAGCATCTAGCCAAAGTATGTTCTCTTTCCTAGGACAAGAAGCCCTCTTGATCTATTTCTATAGATCTAGATTAGTATCACATAGGATGCTTCTGTAAAAACCTTTTAGAATGCACTTTGTTGCCAGATTTTGTAGTATGAGGATGATACTCCCCATCAATATGTGGAATATATATATATATGCTCCTACTAAATTCTTGTAATCACACATTACATCTTCATTCTAACTCAAGTCAAACTCTTTGACTATCTTGTCAAATTGAAGATCCAGTTCTAAGGTGCTTGCTTCAATCCAAAGATTGATCTATGTAGCTTTATAGACTTTATTTGCATTATTGGATTTATAAAACCTTTAGGTTGTGTTGCATACACATTCAACACAATATTCCATTTAAGGAATGCAGTTTTAAAATTTGTATGCCAAATCTCATAGTCATATTAAGCTACAATGACAAGCATTATCCAGATGGATTTATCCATGGTAACTGCTGAAAAGATTTCACCATGTTCAACACCGTGACTTGTTAGAAATTCTTTTCAACCAATTTACCCTCTATGTCAGTCTTCTTTTAGAAGACCGAAAAGTACCGTATGGGTTTTACCCCTTTAGGTGGATTAACCAAGGCCATACTTTGTTGATGTACA
This sequence comes from Alisma plantago-aquatica, assembly GCA_963693085.1. NCBI lineage: Eukaryota > Viridiplantae > Streptophyta > Magnoliopsida > Alismatales > Alismataceae > Alisma > Alisma plantago-aquatica. Next base: position 875,953,749 of record OY856412.1, on the reverse strand, counting down.
TGGACTCCATCTTGGATTTCATGGCTTCAAGCCATATCTAAGTTGCTGGCTCTCATTAGCTTCTAGGTAGACTATTAACTCATCATATGATTAGCTCACCACCTTCTTATCCATAAGATATCATATATCATTCAAGCTCTAGGTATGTTCTACCAGAACCATGAGTTATGTGTTCTACTTAAGGACTTTGAGATTCCACAACATTTTGTGGTTCTCTTTATTCCCAGTGTAATCCATGTGCCCAAAAGGAAATTTGAAGATTTAGCTAGTAATCACACTCTGACTTATCAAGGTGTGATTCCTTCTTTCTGATACACTTCTCTTGGTTTATAGTATTTCTATATCGATCATATCAAAATTTAATACTTATACCTAGCTTGTTATGTACTTCATTTATTATTTCCTTGAACACTTCAATAGATTCATGTTTGCATTTTATTAAATACAAACTACCATATCTACTGAGGTCATCAGTAAATATATTGAAGTACTATTGATTACCTTTAGCATTTATTCTATAAGATCTATATACATCAATATGTATAATCCTTAATAGAATAATCATTCTATCACTACATCTAGTGAAGAAACTTTGTCATATTGCTCAAAGAATGAGATTAGCATGTCTCTATTGGTTCAATAACCAAAATGAGTCTAGATAACCATCATGTGGATATCTAGAAATGCAATTCTCATTTATGCACTACATATGACTATGCTATAGGCATTCAAGTTTGAGTTCTCATGTCATTCATTACATGTGTCACACACATTTGTCTCTTTAACTATCACGTATAGTTGATGAGACATAGGCATTTCCATAAAAGATCATTTCTTTAAAATGAAACATCAGTCCATTACACTCTTGTCCATACAAGATGTATGACAATTTCATTGGTGGTAGACATATAATAGCAATTCACTAATTCTATTATATGCCCATGAATGTCATATTGTAACTGTAATGGTAGCAACTCTTGCTCTGCACAGTTTCTAGTTTACTTCTTCTTAGGTCCTGAAGTAGAGATCTCTATCTCTTTCATCTTCCTGAGATGCTCTATAAAGAGGTTATTTCCCTTTCCAACTTACCCTCGCCATATCTTGAGTGATGAAGACTTGGACCTAAGCTTGGCTTTAGAACACTTCTTGGCCATGCTTTAGTCTCTAGACTTCACTTTACTGATAATTATCATAGGTTTTGTCCTTTCTTCATTCATGCTTTGGCATCAACATGCCAAACACTTTAGACAGTGGTTTTCCCAAGTTTCTCATAATTTGATAAACTGGCTATATGATTCACACAACAGTTTTTAGAATCATATGTTTGGCCAACTCTTGACCTATAAGAAATCACTATTAATCTGTATGCACAATCATATTGAGCATATGAGATTATACTTGATCTCCATCTATCTGATTATACTCAAACATCTCTTTGAAGACATTATACCTTTCATACTTTACATTATTCTTAAGATGTATAACCATCTTGAGAATGTCCATGCTTCAAGCTATTTATGCAACTCATAGTTCATATATCTCAGCATAAGGTTCTTGATGTCTTAGGCATCATTGGCATACTTCAAGTAAGCATCCAATTTTAGCCCTAGGCGCATTTGGAGGGGTTCCACTGGCTCTGGTCTTTTAAGGACTTTAGAGTTTACACCCACTATTGAGAACACTTCTCAAAGGTCCCAAACTAGATTCGAAGTTTATTCCATTTATGAATTGATCACAACAATAATGTATTTGTGTTTGTCATTTGGATTCTACAAAAGAATTTTGCAACTTAAAAAAATGATTTGTTTGGTTTGATAAACTTGAAAATATTAATTAGGCCTTTAATTAATTATCACTCCAACTATTTTTTTCAAATTGATAACCCTCGTGTATCAATTCATAAGATTGTAGTGTACAACCTTCTAGTGGCCAAGATCCATATTTCATCAAATTATGAGTCAGCTTTGGCTGATCGCCCACAACTTGATTATTTAGGTAGGCCATCATGCCAATTGCATCATATGCAACTCTTGTATATATGACATGTGCAACTCTTTCCCATGATCATCTGAATGCCTTTGGAGCTTAGAATATCTAAAAATCACTAGTTCCAAAAGATGACACGATAAGCATGCAACCTTCTTTTGCAGAACCTACATGCGTACTATCAAACTTCCACGAGATGGACCACGCACCACGCTTTATTGTAACCTACGCTTGGTCGATCAAGCTTTTCATGTGTGCCGCTAATGGAAGACATCTAATACTTTAATATTGTATTTGAGGGATTTTATATAACTACATATACATATCCAATCATCGTGTATCATATGCATGCTATAACCACAACGAGAAAACATGCAATATTGATAAAAGTGATGATTATGGCCATCCTATTGTAATTCCTTGGAGACACAAGGAATTACAGTCATCTAAGGTCTACATCATTTGCAACCTATTTTTGATGAAGATCTTTGTTCTTGAACCATTTTGAGTTGATTGACTCATCCTATGACATGATCGGCTTGCCTCCTGGTCAGTTGGTTGGTTGGTCTGGCCTCAGATGTGTGGACACCTCCAACAAGTGGTTGGGCCATCAACCGATCGATCCAGCTCCTTTGCAATCCTCCTCGGTCCTCCAGGCGGTCGGCTCATCTGGTGCTGAGAGTCTTCTTCTTCGATGTAATAGAAGATAAACTATCCTACTTCTACATAATCTTTGAAAAATTGTGAGTTACATTTGAGGGAAGCAAAGGTAGAAGAGAAAAGATCTCGAGCTATCTTGAGTTACATGTGGAATAGAAGCTAGAGGCTCAATATGCAAACTGAGATGCAAACAACCATAACCAATGAAGCACGCATAAGGTTTATAGGCCATAACCATGCTACACATCCACCATCAAAACCATTTTAGGATGACGCATATCAATTGCATATATACAATATCATATATGTATATTAGTTTGTGGTCACATGTGGTATTTAATCGGATATGCACATTAGTCATTTTAAAATTTCACATCGTATGCAATAAATAAATGATGATAAAACTAAAATCCGATCATATCGATTTATCTTAAAACATAGTACGTTGATGTGGCTCTGATACCACTATTGGGTTTTATGGCCTCAGAGTAGGCAGTGAAAACAAAAATGTTATTGGCCATTAACCCGTAACAGGAGATCACATAATTGACTATGTAATAGGAAGGAAAATTTTAGCGAGATATACCTGATCCTAGGGCTTGCACAACAACAATACCTCACAGCCATGTGCGGTCTTCAATGCCATGTCTTGGACACTGTCTTTGCAAGTCCTGGTCTTCACCATGGACTCTGTCCTCCACCACAGACTGTGACTGACGTGTCCTCCTAAGTGGTAGACATGTCCCGCCTCTTATAGTCCACATGGACCACCTAGAATTCCTGCCATTCTTGAGGAACTGGCAGGAAGGAGACGATCCCCCTATTGGTGTACTAGCACCAACCTGCTCTCTCAAACTCAGACTACTTTTCTATAGTTTTCTTTCTCTCATTGTGCCTCCCTATTCAGGTAGCACTTTCTCAGGCTCTCTCAGTTACCAGAACCAGAGAAGACAACAACTTTGCAAAGCAACTGATATTCTGAGTTGTGTATTTTGAGAAGCCCCATCTACCCTCTATTTATAGTAGAGGGAAGGGTCAGGGTTCCTAGTTTGTTTGGGATTATAAGGATCCATAAATTCCATGAATAGTTTGTACTGTGGCAGGTGAACTGGTTAGTTCACTAATGAACCGGTTAGTTGGGAGAATGAGCTGATCGGTTCACCCAGTGAACTAATCATTTCACTTCCCAGACTTGCTCGCAATTGCCTTTCCTCAATCGTTTCTAATCTATGTAAAGATTAACCCTTATTCCAATCCAATTGAACAAGTGAAACGTGAAAGTTTTCCTCCAAGCGGGAAAATCCTTATTTCCTCAGTAGGTCAGACTATGAGCCTCCTAGTTCACCAAGTGAACTGGTCAGTTGGCTCACACCAGCCGATCGGCTCACCCAGGTGATCCGGCCGGTTTGCAATCCTGACATTGTCAATGTAGTCTCCAATCAACCTGACACTCTAACCAACTAGTTCAATACTTGAACTTGATAGTTCTGAGTCTAGACAGTCAATTTTATGTTTAATGGAGTACCTAAACACCTTTAGTATCAATCTAACATCATTCATGGACAATCTCCTCTTCCAGGGGTAACCTATGTGTGACCCTACATGTTCCAATTTATGTTGGCAGTGAATGTTCATAACCACTTAAGACATCACATGCAATGAGAAGAATCTAGTGACTCATCATTGCTACCCAAGTAACTTAGAAAGTTGGAGAACAACTTCAACCTACAATTTGTGATTAGTGTTACCATGATTGTATAGTTCCTTTATCTCTGACATCCGAATTGAACTCGAGTCATGGAACATCATCCTCTTCATACTTTTTAATTCCACATTATTCTTATATTTCATGAAGTCAAGTGCCCCTTTCTCACTCTTAAGTTTTGGCACAACTTCTCTCAAGTTTTCATTACTTCTTTATATCTTTTACACCTCATGTATTATGAGACTTAGCCACTTCCTCGAGGTTTATAGGGGTACATGTACTTTTTGGAGTGATATCATCTTAATGAATCTAGGGAGTGCCTCTCACATTCACCTATTGGGCCACATGAACATCACAAACGTGAGCAATCTCCTTAGACATGGGCCTCTGGAAAATGTAGTTGTTACCTCTCGACCAGATGGTCTTGTGCATGAAAGGAATAATCAACTCCTAATCCCATCGGTCCATGTACCTTTAATACTCCATACTTGACCTTAGGATTGACTTCGGGCTCTACCCTTCCCAAGGGTTTGTTACATGTTGGACTCATGGAAAAATTTCTTTTCTAGACTCTCATATGGTCACTCACTTCCATAGTGACTTTTCTTCATGTCCTTCAGATATGGCATACTTTGGATTCAAAGAATCATACTCAATACATGCACTTTCAAAATTTATATCCTTAATTCTCCACCCTTTAGATGACATTTAAGGTTATCTAAAACATTAAGTGGATTTAATCAAGTTTCCTTTCTAGGGAAGGTCTTAACCTAGGGTGCCTTCTTGGCTCACAAGATGAAGTTAAGATCTCTAGCCACAACCTGACCCCATGGTCTAAGGTTTTACCTCCCCCATAGGTCATCTTCCCACTCTTGGGTTGACCCACCCCGGGTTGTCACACCAACCCTAAAGATTTTTTATTTTCTTTTTATGCATGGTTGTTATCATAAAATCTCAACCCATTTTTACTCAACCCTCTGGGATACCCTCTCTTAGGGTCTTGTTCCTACAGTGGACGTTGGGCCATCTCTCAATCTGGAGCTAGGTGCCTTGTTAGTCTTCCCAATATGGGGCCTGACCTCATATGACCTTCCCAATTGAGGCCTGATCTAACCTCATATGACATTCCCAATCTGGGGCATGGTCTAACCTCATATGACCTCTAATGTCTTCCCATATTTAGGCAGATGATCTTGGATGTCTTCCCCTATTCAGGCAGATGACGTTTGATGTCTTCCCCTTTTTAGGTGGATGACCTTTGATGTCTCCCTTTATTCAGGTAGGTGACTTTTGTTGTCTCCCCCTATTCAGGGGGGTGACCATACACACACACACACACACATATATATATATATATATATAGACACACACACACACACACACACACACACATATATATATATATATATATCATACATCCATAGGTGGTACAAGGGGTTCGAGCAATTTATATTCAAATTTTCACTTTCATTTATGACCATTGGTTACTTATTTTTCTCATGTATACACTCATGCATTTCCTTTCTAACTTCTCAAATCTTAGTCTTTGTGGGAAACTCTCTCTCTGGATATTCATGTGGGGATCCCTTTCTCTAGGGTTGTCCCTATAGTGGACACCATATATGTATATAAGCCCTAGCCTGATAACCTGTCGAATTAATGTGGACCACTGTCTCACATAAGAATATGATCTCAAAGTGATTCGATCACCTAACAACTTAATGTGGACCTTTCTCTCACTTAAGCATATGACTACGAAGTGATCTTACATCCCCCATGTTTCACATACATTCATCAGAGACAATTGTGAAGTTATTCTCTTATAACACATTGTTTTTTAAAACTTTTCTTATTAGTACCTTGTTCCTCATGGGATATGCATGGAAGACTGAGTTACACAACTCTTTCTTTTTTTGTAACCATAATATGTTGAACATACATTTTATATTATACTTCTCAACCTTTATTTGCCCAATCTTTGTGGTATACCCACTCATTGGGGGCATTCATACTCACTGGATGAGAGTGTTTTCCATGTCATACCCGCTCACTGGAAATAGCATACGCACTCCCTGGGGGTATTCTTCATTCCTCCATTCCCTCAGAGATAGTAATAGGGAAATGAGAAAGTTATATTCATTTTTATGCAACATAATTAAGTATTTTCTATTATTTATAATTTCAACTCTTATTATTATTCTCTCATGGTGAGCCCTCTCTTTAGGGTAGCCTCTTTATGGGGAACACTCTATTTAGGGTTGTAGTCCAAGTGGACATTCATACCATCCTGTCCAGGATTGGTATATCTCTGGTTTTACCATCCCATCCAGACACATCATATGCCCATCCACATCCAGGCTTGGCACCTTATTGTCCATCCCATGCTCTTTAACTCACCAGAGATTGATATACATTTGAGCAGGGTACATCTATCAATGCATTATTTATAGGTTTCTTATGTCTCATAAAATCATTTTTTTCATATGCATCATGCATACATCTCTCCAAATTCATACACGTCTCATTACTCTTACCCTAATTAGGGTTCATATGGGTAAGGTTTCCATTTTACCCATTCTAATCTCATTTCTCAGGTTTAGGGTTTTATGTAAGGGTTAGATACTACACCCTATCTCTTAGGGTGTCTATGTCCCTTTACCCACTAGGGATTTCTCAAAGCAACCCTAGTCCCATATACCCTTATCAGGAAAAACCAATAACTATTTTCCTTTACCTCATCATTATTTTTGCAATGCATGTACATTATTTTTCTACATCACCTGTACATTATTATATCCACATTTACATGCACATTATCATTTCACATTACATGTACCTAAATTGGCGAAGATGCCTTAATCCTACTTCTTCTCAAAAACCCTATCTTGAGATGAGGAGAGAAGTTTCTTTTAAGGTTTATTTAAGGAAGAGGCTAATAAGTGGATAAAAGAGATGAGAAGAAACCCTAAAAGTATATTACTTTGAGAAAAGATTTCCAACTTAAGCTAGGAAGGATGCACGGATCCATGAGTCCTCGTAAGCTGACTAGCGGTGCGGAGGAAAATTTTCTAGCCCCTAGTCATGGTGCCTTCTAGACACCATCACCTTCAGAAAATTCCCTAATAACTACCTCATATTTCTACAGATTACTTGAAATTATAAACTATTAAATATTAGTTAAAAATGTGGTGCTCTGATACCAAATGTAACGACCTCACTTTCAGTGTTCCCCAATTAAGAAAGACCTTCAAGTTGAAATTCATTACCTATATTCTGAAGGATCTAGACTAAGCAAATAATAAATAACAACAAATAATTTCATTTATTCCAAATATTGTTTACAAATTGTACAATGATATTTCCCATAAAATTAATACATGTTGAGAAGAAGTAACTAGATATCTAATCCTCCTTTAACTTATCTTTAATACTTTTGGGTAATTTCCAACTGGTTTATAACATGTTGACATATTCATAATTTGCATGCACCTAAAATGTTGACAAACAACATGTGAATCAATATAACAAGTTATATTGTGTACGTGGGGTGCAACCATAATGTGTGCAACTAAGATAATCACATACAAACATCCAGTATTGCACATAAGAATGGGCATATTATTTACATATTCTAACCCTTACTGGATACATTATCTTTGACGTGATCATTGCCCCCTCTAGGGCTTGTGTGTCACCCCTTGATATACGTCAGCCTAAGCTTTAGAATACTATCATTTATTTATGTGATACTCATATTGGCATTATAGTTGAACATGAATTAAATAAACAACCAATAGTTTATTTATCGAATCAATCCTAAGAAATGATACTTAAAACATCGAAAAACTATATTCTGAGTAGTCATAATCATAACCACGTACCTTAATGGTGAGCCAATCAGATTATCATAGAACTATACTTCACGCATATTGTTCAAGCAAGTAAATCAAGCATTCAAATATGCAAGTACGTAAATCCTAAATTGTTACCATCACATCAATTAGATAAATACCTATTTAGTCCGAATCTATGATTTAGGGTTTCCTTGTTATCGATTTATCACTAGGGTTGTTCTTCATTACCCTATTCTCAATGTTCATTAATCGAATGACTTTCAAACCCTAATTTATATTAGGTGTAGTGGTGATGATCATATCCATCTTGTTAATGCATCATGAGCACTTATACCAGATTGGTCACATTAATGTTAGAACAAGTTACTTCATTGATGTTCAAGATCTTAATTACCCATTTAAAGATCATCCATTCTAGAAAACCTACTTTGTCATAATTATTATCATGATCATCTTGATTTCTAATCTTATACAACAATGTCAGGTAAGAGCATCAAACAAAGGATTTTTAAGGCATTCAACATGTTAATACCCATATCTAGGGTTTAACTACATTAATCACCACTTTAGCATGTATTGCACCACATTTAGAATTAGGTTCATATTTAGGTTTTAAAACTATTATATTTGGATTCTACGTGTTCTCCTAATATTTTTGCATACATTATTTGTCTAATTTCAATTTACCAATCATTTTATATTAATTTTACAAGATGATACTTAATGTAGACAACCATAGCTTGCCACGTTAGCAATACCAAAATATTAAAACATGAATTGGCAGCCCCTTAAGTTAGTGCATAAAAACTACATTAATCCTCCCCTTTACGTGTATGGACTGAGGCATCTTGGTCATTCCATTCTGTCTTACCCCGAACCTTGCGACTGGGATGGGTTGCCGCCCTAGGAAAACAAATGACGGCCAATTTTTGTGGAAACACAGGCTTGAGGCCTTAGAGGGGGTTGAAACACTACACCCGCCCCCTCTGGTCCCCTGCAAGTGGTTCTCACTGCCGGAGATGGCCGGACAGAGAAAAAATCTAGGGTTCTTATGGTCATGTTTGCAACCTAGTGAGACTATCATTCTCATGCTACCACATCATAACCCAAGGTATTGGCTTCTGTGGTCGCACATTCACAATCCTTCACTTGTAAAGGCATCGTCACGTGGTTGCATTCGCTGTGCTGGAGAGCAACACACCCTCATGCGCCTCTACTGCCTTGACACTGCTTGGTGTTGTCGTCGTCTTGGAGACACGGCTCGACTAGGAAAGAGGTACTTGTAATGATCCAAATCAAGATGATCTAGAGAGAAGGAGGGTATATATCCTGAGAATATACATGAGAAGGGTAATCACTTTATATATATATATATATATATATATATATATATATATATATATATATATATATATATATGACCTTTATATTAATCTCACTTCCTTCATGGTTGTTCCTCTTTCTAGTATTAATTACTATCTACTTCATCTTTACTTTGATTATATGGCTTGTTTTCAGTATATCCTTCTTACTTTCCCTTACGAAACTTTCTCTTTCTCATGGTTAAGGCAATGAACTCAGAGGAAAGCATATATATCTATAGTTGTCAAAAGTAAATCATTCAATAGATTCCCAAAATGGATACACATATGTCCATGAATTAATGCGAGATTTACTTGGTTTCCACATCAAAATCCATAAAGGAAGGCACACCAAAATATGGCACTTATTATTTGGGTATCTAGATAGTTCCTTTTATTTCTCTCTTTGATATATCATTGAAATCAATCACCTTTGTTTCATGGAAACCCACCATTATCTTGATCACATTATATTGAGGTCTTATATACATAAAATTTGCTATTTTAAAGAATTATTTAAAACAACATCATTATCATGGAATATCACCTAAGACAACTATTCCATGGAAAATCTTTACAACCTTTCCCAATTCATATTTATAGATTGGGATGTCTTTTATATACCAAACTTATTTCTTTAGAATTACCATTATGTTATGGAATGTCCTTTATTCCCATGGTTTTAGAATTCTCTTTCTTATCATTATTATTTTCATGCATACGAAAAAATTGAAATATTCTTGTTTGTTGCCTCAACCATGGTGTTGCCAATATTAGCTAGATAATTATTCTCTAGTTATCTAAAACACCATAAGTCCTATTTCTTTTGGCAACTTGACAATTCTTTCATTTATCATAATAAAAGGCCATTATTATCCATTAATGTATGATTCTTTTTATTTATTTAACTTGTGACACAAGCACCCATGCCTCGAAGGTGATACATATTGTTATTCACCTGATAATACCACTGGGGGATTTATTTATCAAAACATGCTTTCCATTTATATTATTTAATTTTACCAAAACTGAGGATATAACATAAATTTTGTAAGCTACAAAGGTCAATCTATGGATTGAAGTAAGCATCTCAGAGATGGAATATTCATTTTGATGAGACATTCAAAGAGTTTGTCCTTGTTCAAAATAAGGGTGAACCTTGTGGGTACCAAAAGGTTAATGGGAGCATGGTAGTATGCCTAGAACTATATGTAGATGACATACTATTGATGGGGAATAACATCCCTTCTTTACAAAAGGTAAACACATGGCTTCGAAATACATTCTCTATGAAAGACTTGGGAGAAGCATCCTACATATTGGGGATAAAGATCTATAAAGATAGTTCTAGAAGGCTTCTTGGACTAAGTCAGAGCACATACATTGACAAAGTGTTGAAGCAATTCGGCATGGAGAACTCAAAGAAAGGAAACCTTCCAGCATTGAATGGAGTGACCATCTCAAAATTCCAATGTCCCAGTTCTTGTGAAGAATGGGAGCACATGAGTATGATTCCATATGCATTGGCAATTGGATCCATCATGTATGCGATGTTGTGCACCCGTCCATACATCTCGTATGCCCTGAGCATGATGAGAAAATATCATTCAGATCCATGTGATGCTCACTGGACAACTATGTAGAATATCCTCAAGTACTAGAGAATAACTAAGGATTAGTTCTTGGTCTACGGCGGAGAGGAAGATTTTGTGGTAAGAGGTTACACTGATGCAAGCTTCCAGACTGAAAATGATAATTACAAATCACAATCAAGATTTGTGTTTTGCCTAAACAATAAAGTTGTAAGTTGGAAGAGTTGAAGAAAGAAATAGTTGTTGATTCTAGAATAATGGTCAAGTATATTGCTGCATCGAATGCAGCAGAGGTTGTATCAATCAAGAAATTCATTATGGAACTTGGGGTCGTTCCAAGCATCAGTGATGCAATTGAGCTATATTATGACAACAATGGAGCTATTGCACAATCTAAGGAACCTAGATTGCATATGCTCTTACAGCATATACAGTGGCGGTATCATCTCATACGAGAGATCATACAACAAGGAGCTGTAAAGATTTATAGAACACTGACTGAGAACAATGTTGTTGATCCCTTAACTAAAGAACTTTTGCAACATAAGCATGATGGTCATGTTAGGTCACTCAGAATAAGATTTGTAGGTGATTGGCTCTAAGTTCAAGCGGGAGTCTACTGGTATGTATGCCTAGAGAGCCAATCATATGATGATTGTAATGGCATAACTTGTAAATGATTTGATTATTAGCATAAGAAAGCTTCCATCTTATTCTATTTATTCAGTTTTGAGATAAGGAAATAACATAACAAATGTCTAGATAATGATATTACTCAATGATGTGTGTCTTCAGGTTGAGGACCTAAAGAATGATATCATACAGATGTTAAGAGTATATGCAATCTTGTTATGTCCCTGATCGGTTGTTATTGTGGAAGGTAAATAGGCGTCAATGACACATAAGATCAGAGTGTGAGTTGGATGATGACATAATTTCATTAGTCATGATATGGAGATATCAAACCAAGCACACAGATACATGTTTGAGAATGGTGTATCAGACAGACTAACCATAAGAGTGATACGTGGAAACCTGAACTAGGTATGTCACTTTGACTTCATCAAGCACAATCCTAAAACATGGGTTGTTATAAAGGTAATGATTGGGTGACTGTGACACATGGGGACTAACTATGAGTGATCGAAATGGGATTTGTCCCTCCTAAGGGAGTATGACATACAAGGCCTCTGGATTAGAGAGACTGAGAAATGCACAAGCGCACACATTTGAGTCAATATGTGATATTGATCTTGCACATATCTCAGACAATCTGCTTTGGTTCAAAAAATAAGATTGAATAATAATGAGGATGAATGCTCCATGCCTCTAGTTCAATTTGGATATCAGTGAAAAAGGGACTATACAAACATTGTAAATCCATACGTAGATTATAGGTTGAAGTTGCTTTCCAACTTTTCATTTACTTGGGTAGCAATGATGTGTGACTAGGCACTGCTCATTACTTGCTATGTCATAAGTTGTTATGGACATTCACTGCCAACGTAATATGGAACCTATAGGATCACACACATAGGAACTCATCTAGAAGAGGAGTTTTATCTTGAATGATGGTTGGATTGATTATTTAAGTGTTTAAGTATTCAATTCACACAACAAATCAATTGATTGGACTGTCTAATGATCGGTTCAAGTGTTAAGAAAGTCATTTGGAGTGTCAAGCAGATTATATTGTACAATGGCTAGAATTCAGCCTGACTCAGGATGCAAGATTCCCATCTCATTTGTGTGAGATGACCATTTTAGGTGGTGCTAGGCACCCCTCTCACATGCACCAAACGACCATTTTGGGGGTGCAATTTGATTGCATCAAGGATTGGTGTTGACGTCATGACGTGCACTAATTGGAACTGAATTGCTGACATATGTACAAAATTGGGAAACTACAAAACGATCATTTCACAGTGTGAGATGATCATCTCACACGCTAGATGGTCATTTCGGTTGTTGAAGGTTGTGAAGTTTCTAGAATTGTTGTAAAAATTCAAGATCATCTGGTCCCTTCCCCTCCTGCATAGACTGGGAACCCCATGATCCTAACCCCGCCTATAAATAGAGGAGTATTGGGGGCTTCCCAGAGTACAACACAGACAATTGAGAATTAGTTTCTCTGACAATTATTGTCCTTTCAGGTTGGGGTAATCAAGGGAGCCCAAGGAAGTCTTACTTGACTATGGAGGGATAGCTGTAGGAGAGAAACAACTGAGGGTCATTGTTGTGGGAGAGAAGGTTGGTGACTAGTACACCAACAGGAGGAATAACTCCTTCCTATCCATTCTAACAGGACGGTAGGAATTCTAGTTGGTCTGTGTAGACTTCTCTTGATAGGAGGTGGCCTTTGCCCATCGCTAAGGAGGACGATGTCATCTAGAAGTCCTTGATGAGAGGAGCTACTAAACAAATGATGTTCAAGTCTACTGTCTATGGAGGAGTAGTCTGATGAGTCCTTGTGCAGCTAAGAGTTGCATAGACACTGTTCTAGATAGAGCGCACATCTACATCAACAAGGATTGGCACCAAAGTTGTTCTAGGACCAGGTGTATCTTTGTGAAGCCATCCTTTCCATTACATAGTTATTATGCAATCTGTTGGTTAATGAGAAATATGTCAGTAAATTTATGTTTTTGTTGCCTAACAGATGTCGTATTTCCCAAAAACTTATGCTTTCATGTTCTTTTTCAAGATCCATGTTATGTTCATGTGAAATCTAAGAAAGATCAATTATTCCAATTTAATGATGAATCATGTAATTGGTTGTATTATTTTGTCCTCATCATGTTAATATTGAGCCCTCAGGCCTTATGAGTTCAAATGGAACATAGTGGCACGTATGTGCAATCATGAGCTCAAGTGGAGCATTATTAATGGCATATATGTGCAAATCATGAGCTCAATTAGAGCATAACTAATGGCACTCATGTGCTAATCACGAGTTCAAGTGGAACACTGGTTGTACCTACGGGCCTTATGGGCATAGTTGGTGCATAAGAGTAGAGGATATTATAATTAACCACCAAGAGCATATTATGTGAATCCAATATTTATTGTTTAATTATTTTCATGTTTTCTTATTGTCTAGTTATTAGTTAGTTATCAACACTCAATGTTGCTTACTCTAACATGTTTCCTATTTTTCCTTACATGGCTGGGGGCACGATGCCCGTTGATATTGAAGTGAATAAGGACTAAAGAGAAGCAAGCCAAGGATTAGAAGACCTTCAAGTGTCAACTACTGGGTTGCCATCTACATTAGGTGATCCTATTATTTAGAATGTTTCATGTTATGTTTAAGATATTATATGTTTATATGATTGGATCTTAGATGAAGTCAGATGTACTTCCATATTCAAACAACAATGTATGAATCTATATTTCCATTAATGATATATGTTTCATTTATTTCCATTTAATATATGATGTTTCATTTATCATTTTGTTATGAATATCATATTTTGTAATGTTCCTCGAAGCCAAGTGACCCATGTTATGGATAACATAGGGTTTGCTTCCACTGACATATATGTGCTTGGAGGGGTGTTACAATATGGTATCAGAGCAAATAAGTACATGCTACCAGGAAAATACTAGATTCATATGTTCTAACCCTAGGTATAGAAGTAGGTGAAAGATATTAGAAACCAAAGTAGAGTTCTAGTATGGAGACACAACTTAAGATAAGGATTACATGTATGTGCCTAGATGGTTTTGGACTTTTATGTTAACTCTAGAATTGTATATAGCATTCTCTCTCTCTTTCCCACATCTATTTTGTATGCTACACAAACTTATGGGATTTGTAGAGAGAATGTTATATGCATAATCATTGTCCTTTCAAGTGAATGTGGCATGGGACATGTGCACGAGGGAGGTGCAAGATAAGTGTGATAAAACATGTCACCTTTGGATACATTAGCAATTGGCATGTATCCAAAGGTGATAACTAAAATAAGAGTTCACATTAAAAGTTTGAGACATATAGTACCTAAACCTAATCAGGCACATAGTAAGACTAAGTATGTATATGAAGAGTAGATGTTTGACATAGATAAGAAGTAAGAATCATGGTAGAATCAGAACCCCTAGAGAAGAGGTAAGAGAGGTCCTTTGTTATGTCAAGGATGATGTGAAATAGATTCATTGGTAGTGTACCAACACGATGGTTTTAATAATGAGGTCTAGATAGTGTTTTACCATGTGAACGAGACTTTAAGATGATATTAGAAAGTAGTGTTCATAGAATATGTAAAACCATAAGGTGGGTAGTATGAGAAAATTTCATGGACAAAATTCATTTAAGATGGGTAGAATTGTAACATCCTAAAATTTAAATTTATGATTAAATCCTTAATTGAAAGCCCTAATCTTTGAAAATTCAAATTTCATGCATCATTTAGAACCTAATATGACTATTAGCCCCAAATTTAGTGATTAAAGTGAAATCCAATAAATCATGCAATGTTTGCCCTATTATGATGATAGTTAGTTCAATATCCTTTCACATTAAATTATAAAGAACTTTCTCTCACCTCTAAGTAACCTCATTATCATTTACAAGAATATGAGCCCTAATTGGGATAATTTCATCCAATAGACTCAAATCCATTAAGGTAAAACCAAATTGAACCTAAAAGGAAAATCACATTTACTAGGGGTCAATCATAATGTGTCTAATTTACATAATTGATTGAAACTACATCATGATAATAATAAAACTATAGTCATACTATTTGGAAATTATCTAAATAAGGATGTTCTAGATCCTACAAAGCACCTCTAGTTGAAATTTGAGACAATTATGACTTTAAATGACCCTTCTAATGTTAATTCTTTTAATATAGTTTATAGCAAAAATATAAATGATTTGATAATCTAACCTAAAGTTTCAGTTTTAACAACTGTCACATGACTCTTTTAGTCTGTGTCTGGGTCGGATGCGGACCCATCCACAAGCGGGGAGGTCTCCATCCTCACTCACATCCCTAATTCTCAAGACTCTACAATCTGCAGCAACATCTTCCCTCCTAATCTCTCTATGCAACTCATCAGTGAAAACCAGTTGACTTCCTACAACCCTTGCTTCTATAGCAACCCTTTAATATCAAAATTTATAGAGTTTCAAGCCCTTATAGTTTCCAGTCGACAATAGGCTTCTCACATCCCATGTTTCCCCCTACGATTGGGACTCAGAGCCACACAAGGGTGTCGTGCCTATATATGATCACCCATGTTCCATCCTCGAACATACATGAACCTTCTCTACTCATTCTTTTCATCTCAATCACTCTTCATCCATCTTCCCCAGATCTACATTGTGTTTCCAGCAAGGCTGAGTTCGGTGACATTCCTTTGGTTGTCGCAGTGAACTCTGGCATTTGGTATCATCTTCATGTGGTGTTATGAAGCTTCTGATAGTATCAATATCTTTAGAAAAGAAAACTAAGGATTCACTAAGGGAGAAAGAAACTATTAGGAATTTCATCCAATAAAGGTAAGTGTGTCCATGCACTTTGAGTATTAAATAATGGATTTTCATTCGCTTTAAGATTATTGTATCATGATGATCAAGTTAAATCATATGATAGCCATGTATTCAATTTTTAGACATTCTTGAATTAATGTTCTCCAAAAGTTATTATATGATACTTATGCTTTCAAGTTCTATTTCAAGAACCCATGTTATGTTCATGTGAAATCCAAGAAAAGACTAATTATTCCAAGTTAATGATGAATCATGTAATTGGTTGTATTATTTTGTCCTCATCTTGTTAATATAGAGCCCTCGGGCCTTATGAGCTCAAATGGAACATAGTGAGACGTATATAAAATCATGAGCTCAAGTGGAGCAATATTAATGGAACTTATGTGCAAATCATGAGCTCAATTGGAGCACATCTAATGGCACTCAGGTGCAAATCATGAGTTCAAGTGGACCATCATTTGTGCCTACGACCTTATGAGAACAGTTGATGCATAATTGTAGAGGACATTATAATTAACCACTAAGAGCATATTGTATGAATTCTAGATTTATTGTTCATTATTTTCATATTTTCTTATTGCCTAGTTATTAGTTTTTTATAACAATACTCAACATCGCTTACTCTAATGTGTTCCCCATTTTTCCTTGCATGGTTGGGGGCGTGATGCCCATAGATACTGGAGTGAATAAGGACCAAAGAGAAGCAAGCCAAGGAATATAAGACCTTCAAGTGTGAACTGGTGGGGTGCCATCTTCCTTAGGAGATCCTATTATTTAGAATGTTTCCTGTTATGTTTAACTTAGTTTCATATTCAAAGAACAATGTATGAATCTATATTTCTATTTAATACATGATGTTTCATTTATCTTGTTGTTATGAATATCATATTTGTAATGTTCCTCCAAGCCAAGTGACCCATGTTAAGGACAATATAGGGTTTGTTTCCACTGATATATATGTGCTTGGAAGGACATTACAAGTGCGATGTGGTGACCCCAAAGAATGGATCTGGTTTTGGGGTTTACCCTTGGCTGGGTCGGTCCAATAGAGGCATTGCCCATGAGAGGTTCCTCGTCATTAAAAGAAAGCATGGAGTAAATTTACTTTTTTATATTGTTTATGGGTAACATAAGCATTTCTCTCTGAATATTAGTATGTTTCTCACTAAATTTCTATCTATATGTTTATTTTCTCTCTATAATATTACTCTATATTTTTCTCCATGTTTCCAATTAATTTTATATGTGAAGTTACTGTAAATGTGAATAAAAAAATTTATGTTTTCTTCAAAGTTGTACCAAAATTATATTCAAAGACTTTTATCTTTTCCTCCCAATTCATTTTTATTTCTTATTATGTTTTTCCTCTTATATATTCCCATTTCTTCATTTCTGTTCTCTGATTTGTGTGGAAAGATCTTTTGAAAAGTAAATAACAAAATTTCTTATTCACTCCCTTCCATTATCTTCACTTTCATATTACTATTTTTACACCAACTTCCATCTTAGTGTATCTAACTAATTTTTTTATTTCTCTTTATGTTGTTCTCACACATTCCTCTCAAACCATATCAACTTTGTCGGAACTGAAGAAAATATATTAGTAATGTTGATTTGTTGAGCCTACTTATAGACATGATTCAAATATTTTGTATTCATCAATCTTTTTTAAAAAGATGCAAATAAGAACATATTTGAATCTTCAAATATCACATGTTTGATTTACAAGTTTGATAAGTCTGCCATTAATAAAATTCATATTACTTAATATACATGTATTGTAATGATGTCACTTTCAGCAACCCCCAATTAAGGAAGGCCAAAAGATGAGATCCATTACCTACACATTTTTCCCAATGATCTAGATTTTGCAAATAATTAATAATGGAAAACAATTTCTTTAATTCACAAATATTATTTACAAAATGCTTACATGAAGTTTCTTTCCTTAAAATCTACACATTTGAGAATAAATGACTAGCTAATCCTCCTCAAAATTTATCTTTAACACTTTCATGATATCTTTATCTTTATCATCATGTCCTTTATCATGTGTATCAATTTGTACCTAAAATCACATGAAACAAATATGTGATTAGTATGTTTCCATACTGGTATGTGGGATGCATGCAAAATGTGCAAGTAAATAACAACATATATTCCAACAAATACTTACTGATAAAAATAGGAAGTTTCTTCACATGATCTTTCCTTTATGTGATATTCATAGTGGCATTATAATTGAACAAAAGTAAATAAACAACCAACAGGTTAGTTGTTCAATCCTCGAGAAAAACCTTGAAAATTTCTGACAAAATATGGCACTTATTCATAGGCTTAACCACGTACCATGATGCTGAGTCATGCAGATATCATGCATAATATACTTTAGGCATATTGTCCAATCAACAAGAAAATCAAGCAATCTACATTTTAGTTTGTATGAATATAAATCCTGAAGTGTCACCACTCTTATTAATCACATTAATCCCTACTCGGTCCTATTCTAGGTTTTAGGGTTCCTTGTTATCAAGTTATCATTATTAGAGACGTGCTTTGGAACTCCAATTCCCATGTTAATTAATTTAGTGACTTAAGAACCATAATTCTTCATATGCATGGTTATTCACATTAGAAACTATAATTCTACATCATTATGATCATGAACATGTTAAACTACCATTATGTTCAATAATTTCAGATTATATCTCAAGAAATGCATTTATCATGATTTGGATACAAATCTAGGTTTGTGAGCTTTAATCATTATTGTAGCATATAACATTGAATATCCACTTTTGGATACCCTAATTCATATTAGATGTAGACTTGATCATCAAGTTCACCATATCCTTTTATTATGACATTTAGATTAGTCTAAGTTCATTAAAGCTATCATCTTTAACTTCAAAACCTTAATCTTTCATATTAGGTGTAGCTATTGTGATCATATATGCAATGTTATTACATCATGAACACTAAGATCAGATTAAGAACATTAAGGTTATAGGAAATTACATCATTTATGTTCAAGATCCTAATCACACATGTTAAGGATCATCCAATCTATTAATCCTAGTTTCTCATCATTGTTATTATGATCACCTTGATTTCTCATCTCATTCAACAATATCTGATAATGACACAAAAGAAATGCTTTGAATGCCTTCAATTATGTCAATGTATTGATCTAGGGTTTTAAGGTATTAACTAACACATTAGACATGTATCCAAATACTTTTGCAATTAAGCTCATATCTAAGGTATGAAAATATTTTATTTGGATTCTCCTCGTTCTCCCGGTAAATTTTATAAAAAAAATTTATATATTCAGACATACAAATTGTTTTCTATATTTTATTTCAAGTTATGCATATATGGGCCAATCGAAAATCATAACATCATCATATTTAATATTTCTCTAATTACCTCAATTTTCCTCCAGGTCTGTAAATCCCAATTTTGATTTGCAAGTACCTCAAAACAGCCCACAAGAAGGCGGGTCAAGTGGATGGAGACCCTCCCTTTCTCCCTCCTCAGGTGTTCGATTGCTCATGCCCGTACATCACTCGTTGCTGCACTAAGACCATAGCCTACAGGAAAGCCCTCTTCTGCATCCATCACTCCCTCACCCCGACTACATTGTTGTCAGCCAGACAATTGATCACTTTACTGATGCCTTCTGCTCAACATCCTCTTCCTTCTCGTAGTACAAAGATACCACTATCCTTAATTACATGCTTTGTCCTCACTCATGTGCAAGACAAGATAAACTTCCTGACTGGTCACGCATCCTAGTACTACTCCAAGTTGATCTCGCTTAACTATAGAGTTCTTTAGTGATGGGTTCCCAGAAAAGGAGGTGCACCTTGGTGATATGGGTAGTCCAATCATTCTTTTTAAGATCATTATTATCTTAGGCCTCAAATTTTGGGATATTACAATCTCCCCCACTTATACTCTTGACATCCTCATCGAGTATCAACTATATGTCCTCATAATCTATCCCCATTTCAGACAGACCCAATAGACCCATGTACACCTAGCTCCCGACCACAACAACCAGTGCAAGGGTGGCTCCATCAACTAGGATAGCCCTTTCCAGCATGCCTGGACAGCATGACTCAAATAGTGGCATACCACAAGCACAAGTGGGCCCCACCTACTGGAGGGGAATTGGATCTGATACCATTTGTAACAATCGGACCCACTGCCCAAGGTTCTAATAGAGTTGTAGGAATGATGACAGGCCCCAGAGATCACCACTAGCCTTAACTGTGCACTTTGTCCTCACTCATGTGCAAGTTAGGTTAAACTTCCCGACTAGTCACCCATCCTATTATAACTCCAATATGAGCATGCTTAATTGTGGAGTTCTTTAGTGATTAGCTCCCTGATAAGGAGGTGCACTTTGGTGATATGGGTAGACTAATCACTCCTTTTAAGATCATTGTTATCTGAGGCCTCAAATTCTAGGACATTACATGTATGTTATCATGTTTCTTCTTGTTATAATTTAGCATTTTATGTTTATTATTCATAGTTTTCAATTATTCTTCACATTTTCCTCTTTTGATTTGGTAAAAACATTTTATCAATATATATAAAGATAATAAAATAGATTTAAAGTTTCTTTTATATACAACGATTATTCATTTGAAATATAGATAATGGCTAGTCACTCAAAACCGACATGATTATCAATTGATTCAAAGATGTAAAAAAATAAATGTCATATTTAAAGGGTAAAAATATATATTACTTTTCCAAAAAAAAGTTAAATTTAAAGCTATATGTTATTTTTTGGTAGTATTCTATTATTTATTCTTAGGTTTTACTTTATATGCCTAAAATAAAAGAAACAATATATCCACTTTATGTTTAATCAGAATTAATAGGCATTAACTATATCATACTTTTTACATCCCTCAAAATTTATGGTCAAGATCCATCACTAGAATTGAAGTATTAACGTAAGAAATGAAGTTTTAGCTGTTAGATAAGGAGGATGACTTGTAGATTTAAAATAAATTGTGTAAGTATATGGAAATAAGGCTCAAGCTTTTATATCTAGATTGTGAAAACAAAGTTAGGGTTGGTTTTCTATCTATGTAGTATCCATTAAGAAGAAAGGTTGGCCATTTGTATAGTTTTAGTTGAAGACACATTCAATAGAATTGAAACATGTACATATCTTCTCATTACAATATCCTATTCTATTTGAGTCTACTATTACAGATTGTAAGTCATGTAGTTTTATTGTAAACTTATGATCATTTCAGTTATAAACATACTCATTATTACATAAGTGAGTTAACACATGAAGTTTAACTATTTTCTAATTTTTACTTTCAGGTCCAAGTAAAATCACTCAACATGGAACTAGTCTAACTCTTTGCCAAACTTGTGAGAATACTACACCCTATATTGTATTATCTAACTTGAACTTATATTAAAAGCAATCCCCACCCATGAATCAAACCTACTTCCGGTAGCTCAGATGTGAGTACACCAAAGCCCACCAACACCAACGATGACAAAGTGCTTGCACATCATGCTAGACCAAGGTGCGACGTGGGCATAGGTTCCCTTATTGATGGCAATGCTAAGGTTTGTCTAAATTAGGGCTCTCCCCATTGTTGGTACTATGGTCTAACCGAAGTTTTAGAGGTCATAGTTGGAAGAGATGGCAGAGAAATAAATCAAGGTGATGCCTTCTCAGAGAGCTTCTTGACATAGGGAGGAGAGGGGTCGTCCCTCCACTAATGATGGCAGTGGAATAACATTTTGGTATGTTTCTCAACCTTATCGACCTTTGGATATGACTCCTTTGTTATAGGGACTACGGAGGTGGTTGTGGAAGATAAGGAGACGATGGTTCTCGGAGAATGAGGGTTGAGAAGAGTGTTGCTGATAGTGGGGAAGGGGAGGGAGTGGACGGTGAGGGGGGAAGTTTTGAAATGGAAGAGGATGGAACCAAAAGTCATTAAGGGTATCAATCACAGTGTGGGAGAAATGTAATCAAAATGAAAATATCCCTCCCATTGAAATGTAAGCAATAAATAAAAATAATTAGTTTGAGAAGTCTAAATAAAAAAAATTTAAATATGAGGTCCATCAAAGTTAAGTTGAGTGCGAGACGATGGGATCTCATTTAGTAAGTAGATAGAGGCTTGTAAATAAAACTACCTACATTTAAAAGGTTAAATGTGTACAGTACCTATTCAACATTATAAGTAAAAAACTCCATTATAGGTGAGTGTGTAGTGGAATTTTATAACAATGCCATAAAATTAAATGCCACTAATGAATATTTTTGTTGTAGTATTGAAGTCCGTATTCTAGGTATCCATCTCACCAAACAGCAAGGGGCACAATGCCTACAGGTATAGGGTGACTCCCTTCTGGTTATCTCTTAAGTCTAGAACAATTAGAGAATGTACCATCATAATTGGGTACCATACGAGGAATACATGTTCTCCAGCTCAAGGCTTCTAGCATATCTCTTTCCACTTTATCAAAAGAGAGCCAACATCTTTGCTAATGCTCTAGCAACCCTCACTTCATGGATCGACATACATGGGGGTCAAACCTTCTCTCTCAAAGTTGAGGCACTTACTCAACCATCTTATTACATGGTAATCGAGAGTGCACCCACCAACAAATAAAGATCTCAATTTCACAACATCAAGATTTACCTATCAAATAAAATCATTCTTGAGAATTTGTGATGTCCCAAAAATTTTCTAAATCTTATGTGTTACATACAAATTGAATCATCACCTCAGTTAGAATGTGAATTCAAGCTCACATGCTACATCAAGAAGAAGAAAACAAAGGGATTTAAAAGGAAACCATAGTAGCATATTCACATGAACAATAAGCACACCACACAACAAGATCACCATTCAACATCTAATTACAAAATAAATTATGAAAACTTTTGAGATTACATATTGAACAACAAACTATTATATATGCCCATACTAAATTCTAAAATAGGATCGTCTAGACAATAGGCCCACCTATACATTTTCTTACCACCAAAAACTCAACTATCAAGGTCTTCAAAATCATATGTCCAAATACCTAAAAACAAATTACAAGTCGCATGCATCAACACAATATACTAAAATATTTTGTTGAATACATCTACATGGTTCATATATCTCTCTAATACTATGACTTAGCATTAAGATAAAAATAATACTTGGAAGTAATAAGAAACAACAAAAGCATGATTGAAAAAGGATATTTATTAGCAAAAGTAAACACATATTTTATGCACATTTTTCCTTATATCATTCATTGCATTTACAATCAAAGACTTTGATGCATTCTCTTGACTCTCAAGGAGTTCAAGATTAAGTTCTTTATGATTGAATAAAAAAGAGTTAAATCATATGTACAATATTACCTACTACCAAAGAGTTAAGTCACTTCCAAGAATTGTACAACTAAAGAGTTTCGTGCTTTCATATAATGGAACATATAAAATATTTCATGTTTTCAAGGCTATGTATACAGAAAATCAAGCAAGGTATCAAACAAGAACGTTTATTTTATCTAGTACCATATGAAAAGTATTTTTTACACATATAATACAATTGTACTATGTAGTAGTCCAAGTAGGAGGTAAAGTGTCCCTTGAAAAGATATAATCATAATCATCACATATTTTTGTATTTAACTATACCTTGGCCAAACCCCTGACAAAACAAGATTACAATGGGCCATCATTAGATCTCATCATCTTAACCCTAGTATGTACATTTTAAGGTTTTTATTAGCCAATAGGATATTCTCATCATCAAGTATTGTCTTCTTATAAAGTCACTAATTAATTGATGTTATGTTTTAGATTAGTCTTTATTCTCTAAATATCATATCTTTTCCTTATTCATTACATGGCTCATTAGTTATCGTGTATTAGATGTATTAATCTATTAATGTGTGTATCACATTAGGAGTCATCATCATCATATGAAATGAAATGTGTATCATCATCATCATCTTAGAATACCAAATTAGCCTCCAATAAACTATTGTGAAGAAATTATGAAGATATAATAAGTTATTGACCTTTCATTTAGTTTGTACATTTTAATTAGGGTTGTTAAACCTAACTAGATGTATTAAAAAAATGTATCGTTTTACGTTCAAACATCATCACACATGACCACATATGCATTTTATATAAGATTTTAGATTTATTGGTCCATTTTCATAATTTTCATCCATTAATTATTAGTTATTATTCTTGAAGAGAGAATTTCCGTGTTACACAATCTATATGATATTTAAGCACCTAAAGATTGATATTGTTATTTCATCATATTCTAAATATTTTCTAAGAATTTTGGTAGTTTGTTTATAATTTTACGAATTTCTATGGGAATTTTACCTTTTTTTATCAATCAAGTGTCGCCATGTGTATACAAGGGGCACTTCTCCATGCTTTCCCTGATCAGTTTCGTTCACTGGGTTTCCTGGTTCAGTGACTAGGCCACGTGGTTCAATGGCTGGACCAGACAATCCTTCCCTTCCTCATCTCTCGTATAACGTAGACTCCATGCTCTATTTTAGAACCTCCATTGTGGCTATAATCTCCAATGATGAGATTCACCAATCTCTCATCCTCCAAGTGATGACAATATTCTTCCATCATTTTTGAGTAAACTTGTAGCTTCACAATGGCAAGGTCAAGAAGTTTCTCCATCCTTGTTGCTCCTTTGTAGTCGAGCTCACCTGAGCCATCTGATGTTGTGGTGGGTAAGGGGGAAAGCCCATTCAGTCATCCTTGTCCACATGTTAGGCTTACTAAAGCATCAAATAACCTCCCTAAAGTTTGTCCAGTGCCTAAACATGTGTGGGAAACACAAAAAATAACATATCTTTAGGGGTATTTATCATGATATTAACATCAACTGACTTCAACCTTTGTCAAACCAATTCGAGTACCTTCACATGATCAAAACACACTTCAAAAATATCATTATGTCATTATCATATGTAAAACCAAGTAAGATGGCAACATCACCACATGTACTCTGACGTCCCTAGATTTTCTAAAACTTAATCTAATATGTGATGTCCAAATTGAAACCCTCACCTTAGTGAGAATCCCATTTAAACACTACACGCTAGGCTAAGAAGAAGAAAATCAGAGGAAGTTAGAAGGAAACAACAGTAGCACATGTACATGAACAATAATAAAACCATACAACACATGTTCACCATTCAACATATAATTACAACATGAATCATTACAACATTTTATATTACATATTGAACAACAAACTTTTACATATACATGTTCTACCACTAAACAACATGATCTTAAGACAACAAGTCTGCCTGTACATCAGCTCACAATACAACTCTCAACTATCCTAGTCTTCAAGAGCATATAGACAGATCAACTAAACAAAATATACATGTGGTACACGTCACCACAATTTCCAAGAATATTATACAGTGTACGCCTACATGTCATTTTATATACCTCTCTTTACTAAGATTGGCAATAAGATAAAACTAATACTTGGTAGTAATAGAAGAATATAACAAAAGAATACTTGAACAAGATTGTTTATTAAAAGAAGAGAACACATATATTTTAGGGATATTTTCCATTATATCATGCATGCATTTACTACATGAGAGTTGAATGCATTAAGGCCTTTAAGATCTACTACCAAAGAGTTGGATCATTTTACTATGTGATCTACTACCAAAGAGTTGGATCACTTCCAAGTACTTTACTACCAAAGAGTTGAAATACTTACTTTCCAACACTTTACTACCAAAGAGTTGAAGTGCTTGGATATAATGGAATAGATATATTATGTTTCATGTGTTCATAGCAATAACTATGGAAAATCAAGAAATATATCATACAAGAACAATCATTTCATATCATATCATATGCCAAGTATTTTACTACACATATAATTGAAGCATATTGTATAATAAGCCAAGTAAGAAGTAATGGCATACCTTGATCGCAAATATCCATATCATCACATATATCAAAATTTTGATCTATGTATCCTATGTCAAACCCTGATAAAGACAACATGATATACCATCATTAAGTTCCCATATCTTAACCCTAGTTATGTTCATTAGGGTTTAATTTAGTTCATTAAGCTATTTCCGTCATTACTTATCTTATCAATTTGGATTTATCTTACTAATCTCATATTCTAGATTAGGGTTTATTAACTAATAATCACCATTCACGTTATTATGTGAACCTATTAATCTTAGGTTATATGCATTAACCCAAGTTAGGCTTTTCTCATCATTTTAGGATCATTTAACATGTAATATGATTTATATACATAGTTATAATTTTAGAATTACATATTAGCTTCCAATTACTGATATGAGCTTAATCTATAATTTCTAAGGTTTCTTGAGCATCTTTGTAATTATTACATATTAATTAGCTAGGGCTATTAGCCCTAATTAGGCACATAGAAAAAATTACATGATTTCATGCAGCAACATCATAATAACTCACATCAAATGGATTATAAACATGAATATGGATTTATTAGCACTTTATCACAATTTTAGGACATCGTTTGCTATTTATTAGACATGAAAATACCATTTTACATCTCACATGATAACTCTAATATTTAAGCATTGAATCGCTAATATTATGGTTCCATCTTGTTCTACTCATTTTCTTGAGAAAATTAGTATCTTGTTTGTATTTTTTTGAGCTGGCTAATTACCATGAATTATTGAAGATCAACATTTATTTTGGGATTTTACTTTTTTGGCCAATGCCTTGCTGACATGTGGCTTCTAGCTGGTGCTCCTTTTTCCTTCTTTTTGGGTCATTCCATGTTGGCTCAGTGCCACCAGTCTCAACTTTCCTTGATTGAACCACTCAGGTTTAGGATTGATTCGAGCAATACTATTTTCTATGTGGTTGTTTCAGCCTCTTCTCTCTCACATCCTCACGAGTCTGGTGAGATTCAGTTCTTCCACAAAATTAGCCTCCTCCGCCGCCTGAGCTCTCCTCCAGAGAGAAATTGGCAATGATTTCCTCCTCCTCATGAACTAAAAACTATGTCAAAAGATCTGACTAGGTTCCCTTAGTGTCGCCAACCTATCTTCAAAAGATAGCTGTGCCTCTGAGGTGCCACCATTGTTGGCTCACCACAACGAACAACCATTATGTCCAAAGAAAAGGGGGTTCCCTCCCTTTGCATTGTAACTGGAAATCAAATCCATCACGAGATGCATGGTCACTATAGAAATGCGACCACACTTCTCATTGATGGTGGGAAAGCCATGTATCCCACCTCTAAGCCCTATCTTCTACTTCGGTAAGATGGATATCGTCAGCGAAGGACAACTTCACAAAAGACTCTGGAAACACATGGAATTTTTTACTTTCATCTCATTCTTCCTTCTCTCTCTATTATCTTCCTCCGATCTACTCTATAACCACCTATGCCTTCTCCTCTCACAACCTACATCACACGATGGAGAAGCAACAAGGTTTGAGAGGTGGAACTCTCTATTTTTAGGTCTATTTGCCTCGAATGAGGGACCAGATAGTAGGTATTGGCAAGGAAAAGAAAACTACCCACTAATGTTGCCTTCTTAGGCCATGACCACAACGCAGGAGCATTCAAAAGTTGGCATCACTGATTGCCCCATGACCCCAGTTGGTCTGGAGGTAAGGTATGATGGTTGGGCCATCAAATCTCATCCAAGGGTTTGAAATAATCCCTTCACTAACTTAGTTTGTGCCACTTCCTTGTCAAAGGACACAGCCATTGGATTTAACATCTAAGGCTACAAAAGGTCCACGTAGCTTACTTAAGGATCCATGGGTATGACAAAGCCTAATCTTAGGCTCAAAATATCAAACTTAGTTCTATTAATCACCATAATGCACAAATGAAGAGAATCAATATGAAACTTTTACAAAAATGCCTTAACAGAAGAGCGGGCAAGAAATTGAGCTGCCAATCCTTTCTGAACGGCAAACCCTATATACCTAAATACAAAATTGCTAGAAGTAGAAGGAGAAATCATAAGATTCCTATTTATTACATTTCACAAAAGTAAAACCTAAATATCTCTCTCTAGGAATATTCAATCGTCCTCAAATTTTGATCATAGTTTAATAACAGCATAAGTTACATTTAACTCAAATTTAGTGCCAAAATTCAACTCTTTGACCATTCAATCAAATTCCTTAAAAAGACATAAAATTTGGGATATTAATATTGAAATCAACATCAGTCAACACTCCGACTTCAAAAAACACTTAGAAACCTCAATGTAAGTAAAACTCACAAGATTCACTTGTCTTACTAAATATTGAGAGATTCCAAAATATCGGTCCATCACATCCTAGACACCTTAAAAGAAATTTCATCCTCAAAATTAAGCCAAAAAAAACCAACCTTTCACATCATATACATCTTAAAAGAAATTTTGTCGTTGAAATTGAGCCATTCTCATACTCCAAGGAAGAACTAAAAGGTCTTCATCCATATGTAGGACACCAGTTTATGTGCAACATAGCCAAAAACAAAAATCCATAATCATATCCAAACTAAAATTAGGAGGTTTAAAAAACATATAGGGTGAATCACCCTTTCATAAAAGATTGAAACAACATCTTAGTAATTATGGTTATGCCATGACATATCTCATATGTTAGAGTTTCATCCCTATATTTACCCATGCATTAGGGTTCCCACATTATATTACCATGTTCTAAAGGAGTTAACTAAAGTTAGCCCAATTTATCAAGGTGTTATCAACATTTTATTGAGCTAATTGTTAGAACATGTTCAACATTAGCATATGCCTTGTAGGAGGGAGTTAACTATAGTTAACTTACTTTATCCATCTAGATCATATCAAGGTGTCATAATTGTTATGTTGTTCTAACTATCAAACTATATTTTTCATCATTATTAAGAATTAAGATTAATACCACATGTAACATATTTCATTCATATGACCTTATTTCATTGTTCATAATAAATTGCATCATTTACTAGTGATTTCATCACAAAATTAACCAACAATATCACATTATCATCATTATTAATGTTTATGGTTAACCATTTATACATTGATATTTTTCTAAACCATCTCTAGGTATTCCATCATTTCATGTCTACTTATATCACATTTCAAAATAAGATCGCATTCTTACTTATATTATACCATGATTGTTCTAAACAAACTTATACAAGTGGCTTGTTAAACATATATCAAAACTTCATCTAGTCCAACTGAGGTTCTCCTGACCCATATCACAAGGGTAGTGCCATGCTCAGTCTCTCTGAGCTAACTCAACTCTATGAGTATCTCATATACATATACTTTATCTTTCCTCTATTAGCCTAGGGTTCTCATATTACCTCATTAGCACTAGAAGATAGCTTCACAATCTCTAGACACTCAGCACAAACCAACACATGACTGATGTGACATTCTTATCAAAGTTTCTCTACCCATGAGACATTTTATTTCCCAACTCTCTATCTTTTATACACCACTAGAGTCCTATAAGGAACCATCAACCCAATCTTGAGGCTTCACAAAACTAACATAGTTACCTCCTCTAGGGTCTTGGGACTCTTTCTCCCTCACCTAGATGGTAGGTTTTCATAAAAATGTTCACATGTTCATATATAGACAACCTCTTTCTATCTCTACTATTTGGTCCTCCCAAGGAAATCTAGGGTTCAATGAGACTATAGGAATCATGCATAATGTAACTCATCTAAATTACTCAGGAGTATTCTAGTTTAAGACATATCATAACACATATTTTGCATGTCTTGGAGTTTAGGTTCTCTAACCTTCTCCGTATGGGACTTTCTCTCTCTCTCTCTGGAGTTAATCCTAAAACTGGTCCTAACACTAGATGCCCTCCTTTGTAAAGAGATTGAGGCTCATGCTGACTCACAACCTTGTCTTAGCTTAGCCTATCTTAACTTAGAAAAAACACACATGCTTGCATCATAAAAACTTATTTCAAAACCTCAAATATGAACTTAGGTCCTCAAAGACAGACATATATCGTAAAAAACCAACTTATATCACCTCTATACATCTTAGATTGTCATCTATCATATTCCATCTATCACATATTCCAACAAGGCTCTAGACATCCAATCTCGAACTACTCTCTCTTCTAGACTGATGTCATTCACTTTCACTTAGGGTGCATGACCACCTCCTACTTGTACATGTGTGGGGACACATTTTTGTAATACTTACATATATAATAAAACATTATATAGTTTTTCTCTGATAAAACAAGTGTCAGAGAAAACTATCAATGTTCAATCCGATTGGAATCAAAAACCAAATCCATAAAATGAGTGCCCCACACATCGTAGAGAGTCTAGTGCCATGTCACCCAATGAAAAGGGTGAGAATAGGGTGTAGACTAGTGTATATACCAAAAACATAGATGCAACATATGTCAAAGTTTTCTCTTCCCATGATGTACGTCATTTCCAAATAGTGTAATGTCCCATAGCGTTGCACTACTAGGAAAAAATGACACCTATGGACCTGTTATACAACAAGAACCAGTATAGGCCTAGTTCTTAGACATCTAGGTGCTAACTTAGAGGCTAGGTCACATATAGTCTCTATAAGAAAACTAATCTAACCCTAAGGATTTGTTTAAGTTCAAGGTTCTTTAGTTTTGAGTTGCATAATGAGAAAATTTCAGGCTCTCTATTGTTCATGCTCTGCTACCACTTGTGACGTCACCAGATTTTCTAAAACTTAATCTAATGTGTGACATCCAATTTGAAACCCTAGACTCAGTGAGAATCCCATTTAAACACCAAACACTAGGCTAAGAAGAATAAAATTAGAGGAAGTCAAAAGGAAACAACGATAGCACATGTACATGAACAATAATAAAACCATACAATACATGTTCACCATTGAACATATAATTACAACATGAATTGTTACAACATTTTATATTACATATTGAACGTCAAACTTTTACATATACATGTTCTACCACTAAATAGGATCTTAAGACAACATGTCCAACTATACATCAGCTCGCCATTCAACTGTCAACTATCCTGGTCTTCAAGAGCATATAGACACATCACTTGAATAAAAGATTACATGAGGTACATGTCAACTCAATATTCAAGAATATTGTACTGAGTATTCATGTGTGTCTTTTAATATACCTATCATTACTAAGCTTGGCAATAAGATGAAACAAATACTTTGCAATATTAGAAGAATATAAAAAAACATAATTGAACAAGAATGTTTATTAACAAAAGAGAACACATATATTTTAGGCATATATTCCATTATAGCATCCATGCATTTACTACCATAAAGTTGAATGCATTAAGGCCTTTATGATATACTACGAAAGAGTTGGATCATTTCATAATTTGATCTACTACCAAAGAGTTGGATCACTTCCAAGTACTTTACTACCAAAGAGTTGAAGTATTTACTTTCCAACACATTACTACCAAATAATTGAAGTGCTTGGATAGAATGGAATAGATATATTATGTTTCACGTGTTCACAGAATTAAGTATGGAAAATCAAGAAAGATATCATACAAGAACAATTCATCCAATAGCATATGCTGGTATTATACTACACATATAATGCAAGCATATTGTATAACAAGCCAAGTATGAGGTATTGGCGTACCTTGATCATATATATCTTAATCATCACTTATATCACATTCCTGATGTCAACTATGTATCCTAGGTCAAACCCTGATAAAGACAACATCATATACCATTATCAGGCTCCCATCATATTAACCCTAGTTATGTTCATTAGGGTTTAACTTAGTTCATTAAGCTATTCCCATCATTATTTATCTTATCAATTTGTATTTATCTTACTAATATCATATTCCACATTAGGGTTCGTCAAATAATAACTACATTTCACATTATTATGTGAACCTATTAACCTTAGGTTACATGCATTAACCCAAGATAGGGTTTTCTCATCATTTTAGGATCATTTAACATGTAACATGATGTATATACATAGTTATGATCTCATAATTACATATTAGCTTCCAATTACTTATATAAGCTTCCTCTGTAATTATAGGGTTTCTTGATCATCTTCATAATTATTACATATTAATTAGGGTTATTAGCCCTAATTAGGCATATAGAGCAAATTACATGATTTGATGCACCAACATCATAATACTGACATCAGATAGATATAAACATGAATATAGATTTACTGACATTTTATCACAATTTTAGGCCATCGTTTATTATTTATTAGACATGAAAAGACCATTTTACATATCACATGATAACTCTCATATTTAAGCATTGAATCACTAATATTATGGTTCCATCTTGTTCTACTCATTTTCTGGAGAAAATCACTATTTGGTTTGTTTTTTCTGACAAGCAGGCTAATTACTATGAATTATTGAATATCAACATATATTCTGGGATTTTACCTTTTTCAGCCAATGCCCTGACGACATGTGGCTTTTAGATGGTGCACCTTCTGCCTTCTTTCTGGGCCAGTCCATGTCGGATCAGCGTCACTACCCTCAAAATTTCCTTGATTGAACCGGTCAGGTTCAGGATTGAGTCGGGTGGTTCTCTTTGCTATGTGTCCGGTCCGATCTCTTCTCTCTCTCACCCTCACAAGTCCACTGGGATTCAGTTCTTCTGCAATGCAGCCACCGCCACCTGGTCTCTCCTCTAGCGAGCAACTAGCGATCATTTCCTCCTCCTCACGAAGTGAAAACTATGTCAAAATATCTAACCCTCAGTGCCGCCGGCCTATCTTCAAACACCGATTGTGCCTCTAGGGCGTCGCCACTGTTGGCTCGTCACCGCTGACAACCATTGATGTCGAACGAAAGGGGGTTCCCTCCCTTTGCATCGTAACTAGAAATCAAATCCATTGCGAGATGCATGGCCACTATAGAAATTGGACCACACTTCTCATTGATTGTGGGAAGGCCCCGTAGCCCACCTCTAAGTTCCATCTTCTACTTCAGCAAGATGGATCTCGTCAGTGAAGGAGAACTTCACAAAAGACTCTAAAAATGCATGCAATTTGTTCCTTTCATCTCATTCTTCCTTCTTGCTCTATTATATTCCTCCAATCTACTCTATAACCACCTCTACCTTCTCCTCTCACATCCTCCATCACACGATGGAGAAGCAACAAGGTCGGAGAGGTGGAACTCTCTATTTTTAGGTTTGTTTGCTCTGAACAAGGGATCGAACAATAGGTATTTCCAAGGAAAAGAAAACTACCTACTCGTGGTGCCTTCTTAGGCCATGACCACAATGTGGGAGAATTCAAAAGTTGGTGTGGTTGATTGCTCCACGACCCCGGTTGGTCCTGAGGTAAGGAATGACAGCTGGGCCGTCAGATCTCATCCAAGGGATAGAAATAGTCCCTTCACTAACACAGTCTATGACACTTCCTTCTCAAAGGCCAGAGCCATTGGATCTAACATCTAAGGCTACTAAAGGTTCACGCAGCTCAGTCAAGGATCCATGGGTGTGACAAAGCCAAATCTTACGCTCAAACTATTAAACTTAGGTCTATTAATCACCATAATGCACCTCATTTCACAATATTCAAACCTAAATATATCTCTCTAGGAATATCCAATCCTCCTATAATTTTGATCATAGTTTAATCACAACTTAAATTACATTCTACTCAAATTTGGTTCCAAAAATCAACTCTTTGACCATTCAATTAAATTCCTCAAAACGACATAAACTTTGACATATTAATCTTGAAATCAACATCAATCAACACTCAGACTTCAAAAAACACTTAGAAACCTCAATGTAAGTCAAACTCACAAGATTCCATTGTCTTACTAAATATTTAGAGATTCCAAAATTTCAGTCCATCACATCCTACACACCTTAAAAGAAATTTTGTCCTCAAAATAAAGCAAAAAGAAAACCAGTCCATCACATATTATATATGATCTCAAATTGATCATTTGAATCTCCAACCCATGATACAATTATTGAATTGGGTAAAGAAGAACCTCAAAAGTTCACTCCATCATAGAATCTCTTACAGAGAGGGAAACTAGCACTCAAACAATGAACTACACAGTATGTTCTAAGGGAAGAATAGTTATACTGCATATCTTGCAATCATACTCTTCTTTGATGATTTAACAAGATAGAGGTAGAAGTTTTATTGAAGGAGATAGATGTAGGGTTGTGTGTAACACAAATTAAAGGAGCCATGCTAGCCAAGAAAATATAGCTCTTAGCATACTACTAGAATACCAAGGAAACAGATTGCTCCCAGATTGTTTGTAGATGTCGAGCTTGCCAAATCCATTGAAAATACATCCATTCACTTGCAAATCAACTCTACAATATGACCATGCCTTGGTCATTCTCAACTTGGTGTGTCGACATCATCGGAAAGATCAACCCTAGTTCAATAATTGGAAATTTCTTCATACTGGTCGTAATTGACTACATTACCAAATGGGTGAAATAATGTCCATCACCAATGCCTCAACCCAGTAAGTCATCAAGTTTCTCAACAAAAACATCATAAGGAGGTACCAGATACCGCATGAGATCATTTCTGATAATGGGAAAATTTTCATTGCCAAGTTCATTAAAGAGTATGTAAGGTCCTTGGGATAAAAAAATCATCGAATGTCACCTTGTTGACCATAGATGAACAAATCTATGGAAGCTACTAATTAAAAATTTGATCAAGATTTTGTAGTATACTATTAGATCCCATGTCAACTGGCATGAACATCTTTAGATGGCTTTGTGTGCCTACCACACTTCCATCAAAATTTCAATTGGGGCTACACCATATTCCCTAGTATACGGGTTGGAAGCGGTCCTTCTAGTTGAGATGCAAATCCCTTCGCTCTGCATATTTTAAGAAACTAATATGTATGGCTTCAAGATTGAGTCTACTGCCTCAGCACTCTTAAGAATGACAGACAAAAGCTCTACAACATGCACAATGTTACCAAGAAAGAACGACTCAAGCATTAAATAAGATGGTCCGACCAAAAAGTTTCCATAAGGGTGAACTGGTATTACAAGTCATCCATAATGTGGATCCTAGGGGGAGGTTCAACCCTAAATGGGAGGGACCTTACGTCATCCACAAATCTATGACTAGGGAATCTTGCACCTAAAATACATGGAAGGAGATGTTCATCTTCATCACAAAAACACATGTCTCTTCAAATGCTACTACTGGTGATCAGACTACCCTAAAGAGAAAAGATGTTGTAAATGAGTAAAATGTTCCTGCCTTTCGTAAAATAAAGTCTACTTAAACACCTGATCGCGTACCCCCTGCACCCTGAAGTAAAAAGGTTAAAGAACAACTTATGACCTAGGATGGAAGGAGTGAAGTCGTTATCCTTATGCCCCAACATTTTTCCTATTGGATCTAGGGATCTAGATTGGGGGTGAATAGAGCTTCAAAAATTCTCACAAGATATATTAGACCTTCAAACTATATCAATTAAAAGCAATAGCTTAAGTGCAATTTGAAGTCCTAACTAAAAATCATAGCAAGGATGAGAGGAATTGAAAGCAGGCACTTAACAAGGTCATTTAGAGTGGTTCCACTCTCCAAACTAGGAGAGTCAGTCCACTACCTAGAGAGGTCAACCTCTAGGACTTTGTAAGTGCTTTTCTCTGTATATTCACCAATAAGAGTTACAACACAAGACCACCAAAGGACTTACCCATCCAAACACTAAAAATCTTCCACCTTACCAAGGACTTACCCACTTTGCAAGAATCTTTCACCTTCTTCCAAGGACTTACCCACTCTTGCACAAGTCTTCAGCCTTCAAGGGATTTTCCTACTATTTTTGGATCTTCAGCCTCTGCCTTCTCCTTCACCTAGAGAAGATCTTAACTTATTCATCAAACTTGAAGAAAAATAGCAATATCTCCACCTTCACTACGAGTATCTTGCTTCACCTTTGCTTCATGGAGGAAAGGGGTAGGGAAGATGGAATGGAATGAGAGATTTATAAGAACAAGGAAGTAGCTCTCTTACAACTGGCCTATCTCACTCATAATCACATAATGAAGTGTAAACTATAGAGAGAAAGGGGCTCAAGGAGTTGCAACATAGTCACCTATAGTAAGGACTTAGAATAGCATGAATGAGCAAACTTGGAATGAACTCCAAGGGGTCCTATTTCTAGTTGGGGATGTTCCCTTGAGTCTGGGATCACTTAAGGGAGAAATATAGCCATTTTCAAAGTTGCACTGGATCTATTCTCACTCAAAACAACTCACCAATGGTTATAATCACTTTTTCTACATTTTTTGTACATTACATTCGATCGAGTTTCAATAAAGGTAACTCGACCAATCCACTAAAGGACAAAGCCAATTTTCAAAACTATCAGTTGAGTTTGTTCTAGGAAACTTGATCGATGAGCTAAAATCAATTTAGCTCAATGAGTCAGTCGTTCAAGTTCAGTGAGTTTGCAACTCGACCGATGGGTCATCTTTAGAAAATCCATCATAGGAAACTCGACCGATAAATAGCCTGTGACAAATTTTCTAAATTTTCATTTGAGTGATTAAACCTTGGAATTAAGTGTCCCTAATTTTTTTCTCATCTTAGTTAAAAGTCATATCATCAATACAAGTGATTACAAAAATTATCTAAAGTCATTTGGAGGGATTTCCCAAATTGCACACTTGCATTGCATTTGACTTGAACTTGAACAAGCTAGGGCTTGTGTAATTTTATCCTTTTCATTTACCTAAGGCCTGAAATCAATCTTGAACAAACATATTAGATACATAGGAATGGAATGGTTAAGTCATTATAAAAATATGGGCAATGTATAACTCTCATGTCAACATTCTCTCCCCTTTTTGACAAGGACAAACCCTTCCACAATCATATTGAAAAGGATATTGAAGTTATACCTTTGCCTTGTGAATTGTAAGGGGATTCAAGATTTGAACAATGTAAATTGCTTTCCCTCAATCTATTCTTACTCCTACCTTCATAGTTAGTCTATCTACACAAAGAAACATGACATATTATACTATATAATCCTTTAGCAAGTCATGTGATAAAGCATATAATGAACAAGAAAAGGATCACATAGGAAATTAAAATAATATGGTTGAGCTTCAAAACATTGAACTTCTCTCCCCCTTTTGACATTATGAAAAAGGAAGGGGGTATAAGAGCATAGTACATGTCTTCTCCAAGCACATCCATGCATACATGCACAACATGCAATCTCAAAGCATACACCAAACAGAGACGAGTGAAACAAACAATCTAAGTCATAATCAAAATATGGTAAAACTGTTGGGTTTTGTGGGATAGAACAGGAAGCGGAAACAAAAAAAATTATCTAACCACAAACCCATAACCAGCAGATCTCATCAACAACTATGCAATAGGAAAGATGGTTTAGCGAGATATACCTGGTCCTAAGGCTTGTTCAGCGATAATACCTTGCAAATAGTGTCATCTTCAACCACCTAGTCTTCGACGGAGTCTATGCAACACATGGTGTAGACCCAGACTGTGGTTGACGATCATCCTCCTGAGTGGTAGAAATCTCCCACCTCTATAGATAGTCCACACAGACCACCGAGAACTCTAGTCATCCTGATGGACAGACTAGGAGTCATCCCCTTCTGTCAGCGTACTAGTCACCGACACACTCTCCCACCACCAATCGCTTTTTTGTAGTTGTCTTTCCCTCATTGTTCCTCCCTGGATGGGTAGAACTTACTTGGGCTCTCTCAGTTACCACAACAAGAGAGGACAAAAACTTTACAAAGCAATTGATTTTTTAAATTATGTGTTCTGAGAATCCCTCTATACCCCTCTATATATATTAGAGGGCAGGGTCAGGGTTCCCAGTCTGTATAGGAGTAGAAAGGTTGGGATTTTCCATGAACTGATTGTACTACGACAGGCAAACCGATCATTTCACAACTCAACTGGTCGTTTGGGCAGGTGAGCCAATCAGTTCATTTTTTAACCAGTCGGTTCACTTATTGAACTGGTCGTTTCACTTCCCAGACTTGCCCACAATTAGCTTTCCTTATTCATTTCTAATTAATGCAAAGATTAATTCTTATCCCAATCAAATTGAACAAGTGAAACAAAAATATTTTCTCACAAACATGGAAACCCAACACCTTCTCGGTTGGTTCATGTGAACTAATCAGTTCAATAGAGTGAACCATTCGTCTCACTGACCATGAGTCGATCGGTTCACCCAGTGAACCAGTTGGTTGGTGGTCCAGGTTGTGCAGAACTCAGTCAATGCAGTTCTCAATCAATCTGACACTCTAATCAATTGTCTCAACACTTGAACTTGATGATTATGAGTCAAGACTATTGATTAAATATTTAATTGAGTTCATAAACACTTTAGTAATCAATATAAACATCATTCATGGATAAACTCCTCTTCCAGGTCCATCCTATGTGTGTGACCCTATAGGTTCCATTTCACATTGACAATGAATGTCCATAACTGACTTATGACATCACAAGCAAGGAGTGGTGCCTAGTCACACATCAGTGCTACCCATGTGAAGAGGAAAGTTGGAGAACAACTTTCAACCTACAATCTATTATTAGTGTTACAGTGAATGTATAGTCCCTTTATCACTGATATCCAGATTGAATTCAAGGCATGGACTTGTCAGCCTCTACAAATGTTTAATCCATGTTTCTTGATTTAGAGTAGACTGTTTGAGATATATGTAATCTCAATATCACATATTGACTTACATGTGCATGTTCATTCATTTTCAATCTTACTCCTCAAGTGGCCAGAATATCACACTCCCTTAGGAGGGACAAATTCCACATCTATCACTCACAGTCAAGTCCCCATGTGTCAAAGTCACCCAATCATCACCATTATAACAACCCATGTTTCAGGACTACATTTGATGATGTCAAAGTATACCCAATCACATGTGATGAGTGTAGTCATTACATGTCTAAGAACAATAGTCACCACCAATACTATAAGAGATGATTCTGACTAACCAAGTGTAGTTTCCATGCATCACTCTTATGGTGGGTCTGTCTGATACATTGTTCTCTAACATGTATTTGTCTGCTTGATTTGATATCACAAATCACGACTAATGAGACTCTGTCATCAACCAACACACACTCTAGTATTTTGTGTTATTGATTTATATGGTTATTTCCACAATAACAACTGACTAGGGACATAACAAGAATGTATACTCTTAACATCCATATGATCTCATTGTTTAGGTCCTCAAGACAAAGACATATGTCATTGAGTAATATGATTCTTTAGACATCTAGTGTGTTATATCATTATCTCAAAATAGATTAAACATATAGATGGAAATTGCATTTATTATCATTGAAATCATTTACAAAGTATGCCATTACAATCATCATATGAATAGCTCTATGGGCATACATACCTACAGACTCCCACTTGCACTTAGAGTCAATCACCCATGAACCTCAGTCCTTGTGATCTAACATGACCATCATGCTTATGCTGTGAAAGTCCCTTAGTCAAGGGATCAACAATGTTGTCTTCGGTTGGTACTCTGCAAATCTTCACATCTCCTCTATGTATGATATCTCTTATGAGATGGAATCTCTATTGTATGTCTTGGACTGTTGATGTGATCTGAGTTCTTTAGCTTGTACAATAGATCCATTATTGTCACAATAAATATCAATTGCATCATAGATGCTAGGAACCACCCCAAGTTCAGAGATTAACTTGTTGATCCACACAGCCTCCTTTGTTGCATGGGATGCAACAATATACTCGGCCTATGTCATAGAATCTGCAACTATCTCTTGCTTGGAACTCTTCCAACTCACTGCTCTGTTGTTGAGGCAAAACACAAATCTTGAATGCAATTTGTAATCATCTTTATCGGTTTGGAAGCTTGCATCGGTGTAACCCTTTACCACCAACTCTTCCTCACCACCGTAATGAGGAACTGATCCTTAGTCCTTCTCAAGTACTTTAGGACGTTCTTCATGGTTGTCCACTGAGCATCTCTGGGATCTAATTGGTATCTGCTCATCATGTTGAGTACATATGAGACATCGAGATGTGTGCACAACATTGCATACATAATGGATCCAATTGATGATGCATATGGAATCACATTCATGTGTTCCCTATCTTTATAAGATTTGGGACATTGAGCTCTAGAGATGGGAAGTCCATGAACCATGGGTATGTTTCCTCTCTTTGAGTCCTCCATGTTGAACCTCTTCAACACTTTTTCAATGTATGTGCTTTGACTTAGTCCAAGAAGCCTTCTTGATCTATCTCTATAGATCTTGATTCCGATGAGATAGGATGCTTCTCCCAAGTCTTTCATTGAGAATGTATTTCCAAGCCATGCATTTACCTTTTGTAAAGTAGGGATGTCATTCCCCGTCAACAGTATGTCATCTACATACAATATAAGGAATGTAGTCATGCTCCCACTAAACTTCTTGTACACACAAGGTGCATTTTCATTTTGACTAAAGCCAAACTCTTTGACTGCTTTGTCAAATCAATGATTCTAGCTCTAAGATGCTTGCTTCAATCCATAGATTGACCTTTGTAGCTTACAGACTTTGTTTGCATCCTTTAGATTTATAAAATCTTCAAGTTGTGTCATGTACACATCCTCGACAAGATTCCCATCAGGGAATGCAGTTTTAACATCCATCTGCCAAATCTCATAGTCATAGTAGGTTGCAATAGAAAGCATGATCATGATGGACTTAATCATGGCAACTGGTGAAAAGGTTTCATCATAGTCAAAACCTTGAACTTGTCTGAAACCCTTTGCAAACAATCTGCCTTTATAAGTTTGCTCATTGTCATCCATGTCGGTCTTCTTCTTTAAGACCCACTTTCACTCTATGGGTTTTACCCCTTCAGGTGGATCCACCAAGGTCCATACCTTGTTGGTATACATGGATTCCATCTCAGATTTCATGACCTCAAGCCATTTCTCAGAATCTGGTCCCTACATAGCTTCTAGATAGGTAGTTGGCTCATCATCTATGACCAACTCACTACCTTCTTGAGTCACAAGATATCCAAATCTTTCAAGCTCAAGGAGTGTCCTATTAGATCTATGAGGCTCTTGTGGTACCTGAGGAATATGAGATTCCACAACAACTTGTGATTCTATATTTTCCACTTATACGTATATTGGTTCAATGTTTTCTTATTGGTCTCGAACCTCTTCAAGATCTATTTTCCTCCCACTAATTCCTTCGGAAATAAATTCCTTTTCTAGGAATACACCAGTTCTAGCAACAAACATTTTGTTGTCAGATGGAGTGAAAAAGTAATATCCCCTAGTTTCCTTGGGATATCCAACAAGGTAACACTTATCTGATTTGCATCCAAGCTTTTCAGGAAACATTTTCTTGACATAAGCTTTGCATCCCCAAATCCTCATAAAAGACACATCGGGACGCTTCCCATGCCATATCTCATATGGTGTCTTTTGAACCGATTTAGTTGGTATGCAGTTAAGTGTATATGTGGCGGTTTCATGAGCATAACCCCAAAAGGAAGTTGGAAGATCGGAAAAACTCATCATAGATCACACCATATCTAGTAATGTGTGATTCCTTCTTTTTGACACACCATTATGTTGTGGTGTTCCAGGTGGAGTCCATTGTGATACAATACCACGGGCTCTCAGAAGGTCCTCTAACTCTTAGATGAAGTATTCTCCACCTCAATCAGATCGAAGTTCCTTAATACTTTTTCCAAGTTGGTTTTGTACTTCATTCATGAAATCCTTGAACCTTTCAAGGGTTTCTAATTTATGTTTCATCAAGTAAACATAACCATACCTACTGAAGTCATCAGTAAAGGTAATGAAGTATTGATACCCACCTCTAGCATTTGTTCTAAAAGGCCCAC
This sequence comes from Alisma plantago-aquatica, assembly GCA_963693085.1. NCBI lineage: Eukaryota > Viridiplantae > Streptophyta > Magnoliopsida > Alismatales > Alismataceae > Alisma > Alisma plantago-aquatica. The sequence goes on along the minus strand of OY856412.1, from coordinate 875,911,106 downwards.
ATACATCAGTATGCATGAGTCCTAATAGATCACTAGCTCTCTCACCTTTTCCTAAAAAGGGAGCCTTTGTAATCTTGCCTAATAAACAAGATTCACATGTCTCACATGATTCAAAATCAAAAGAGTCCAGACATGCATCTTTACGGAGTCTAGATATGAGATTCTCATTTATGTTCCCTAGACAACAATGCTAAAGGTATGTTTTGTTTGAGTCATTGAGTTTCTATCTTTTGGTGTTTACGTTGTATACACTTGTCTATAGATCTATCAAATATAGACCATAAGACATTGGGGCACTACCATAAAAGATCACATCTTTTGAAATGGAACATTTTCCATTCTTAATAAGAAATTCAAATCCATTCTTGTCCAAAAAAGATACATACATGATATTCCTATTTATGGTAGGTACATAATAGCAGTTCTGTAACTCTATTATCATCCCACTAGGTAGAGATAACTCATAGGTTCCTATTGTAATGGTAGCAACTCTTTCTCTATTAGCAACACGTAGTTCAACCTCACCTTTTGCTAAAGGCCTACTTCTTTTCAGATCCTTCACATTTGAACAAATGTGTGATCCACATCTGATATCAAGTACCCATGATGAATAAGTAGTAAAGTCAATTTCAATCACGTATACACCGGAAGTAGATATCTCTATCTCTTGCTTCATCTTCCTTGATTCCCTTAATCATCTCCATATTTTGAGCATAGAAGACTTGGGCTTCAGCTTGGTGGGAAAACACTTCTCTGCCTTGCATGTGTCCTTGGACTCCATTCCACTTATCACTATCATGGAACTATCCTTCTTCTTTTGTGCCTCAAATAACACCTTAAGCGTACATAGAGTGCATTCTATGGCACTAGTATCTTAGGAATACGAAGAACACTTCTCATAGTCCTTAACCAGTTATGGAAATTTATCTCAATTAAATTTCCTGATTTAAATGATGATTTTTTTGCCATTTGATTCTACAAGAGAAAATATTTGCATTTTGTCAAAACTCCTTTTTATTTGATTTGAATAAACTTGACGATATTAATTAGGCCTTTAATTAATTATCACTTCCACTATTTTGATCAAATTGATAACCCTCATGTATCAATTCGGAAGATTGCAACGTACAACTTTCTAGTGAGCAAGATCCTGACTTCCTCTCAGTTATGGACCAACGAGGGTTGTCACCCACAACTAGATTCTTTCAGGTAGACAACTTTTTCCAATTGCATCATATGAAACTCTTGATAGATGTCATGCACAACTCCTTTTCATGATCATCTTCATGCCTCAAGGTGCTTAATCCTATTAATATTACCTTGTTAAGTCCATTCCCAGAAGCCAACACGATGAGTACGCACCCTGCAAAGGCAGACCCACATACTCACCATCACACTTCCATGAGATAGATGATGCACCACATGAAGGTGTGCCCACACTTAATCGACCAAGCTCTTCATGTGTGTTGATTTTGGAAGGCATCTTAAACTTAATATTTAAATTGAGGGGTTTCAAAATTACATACATATACATATCCAATCACCACATATACAGTTGTTATCATATACATGTTATATCCCACAAGAAAACATGTGAAGTGATAAAGCGATCATTATGGCCATCCTATTGTAATTCCTTGAGCCAAAAGGAATTACGGTCATCTAGGTCTACATCACATGCAACAACCTATAGTTGATGAAATCTGTGCTTGGGCCATTTTGGATTGATCTGTTCATCCTATGCCTGATCGATTCACCTCCTGGCTGGTCAGTTGGTTGTCACCAACCAATCGTCTAGATCCTCCAGACGGTCGGTTTTTCGGGTCGTCATGCTCCTTGTTAGGCCACCAGCCACTCATCTCGCACCATCAGCCAGTCATCTTGGTCCTTTAGCTATCTATCTGGGTGCCCACCAGTCTTTGACATAATAGGAAATAAAAATAACCTACTTTTACAAATTTCTTTGGGAAACCCTGAGTTACATTTGGGGAGTAAAGGTAGAAGAGAAGGCTCGAGTTATCTCGAGTTACATTTGGAATAGAAGAAAGGACTCGATACGCAGACCGAGATGCAAACAACCACAACCAACCATACACATACATAGGGGTTTATAGGCCATAACCACACTACAGATCCACCATAAAAATAGTTTTAGGGTGACGTGTATCGATTGCATATATTTACCATATCATATATCTATATAGGGATTTGTGGTGTTTAGTCAGATATGCACATTAGCTAGTTAAAGTATTCACATTTTATGCAATAAATAGATGGTGATAAACCAAAATCTGATCATATCGATTAATCCTAAAACATAGTATGTTAACGTGGCTCTAATACCACCGTTGGGTTTTGTGGGACAGAACAGGCAGCGGAAACAAAACATATATCTAACCACAAACCCATAACCAGTAGATCGTATCAACAACTACACAATAGGAAATATGGTTTAGCGAGATATACCTGGTCCTAAGGCTTGCTCAGTGACAATACCTCACAAATAGTGTGATCTTCACCCACGTAGTCTTCAACAGCGTCTGTGTAGCTCTTAGTGAAAACCCAGACTGCGGTTGACGGTCGTCCCCCTAAGCGGCAGAAATCTCCAGCCTTAATAGATAGTCCACACGGACCACCGGGAACTCTAGTCATCCTAATGGACAGATTAGAAGGAGTCATCCTCTTCTATCAGTGTACTAGTCACTGACACACTCTCCCACCACCTCCCTGGATGGGTAGAACTTTCTTGGGCTCTCTCGGTTACCACAATAAGAGAGGACAACAACTTTGCAGAGCAACTGATGTTCTGAGTTGTGTGTTTTGAGAAGCACCTTGTACCGCAGGGTCAGGGTTCCCAGTCTGTGTGGGAGTAGAAGGGTCTAGATTTTCCATGACCTGATTGTACTGTAGTAGGAAAACCGGTCATTTCAAAACTCAACTGGTCATTTGGGTAGGTGAGCTGATCGCTTTACATTGAACAGATTGGTTGGGAGTGTGAACTGGTCAGTTCACTTAGTGAACCTGTCATTCACTTCCCAGACTTCCCACAATTGACTTTCCTTATTCGTTTCTAATTAATGTAAAGATTAATTCTTGTCCCAATCAAATTGACCAAGTGAAATGAAAAGTTTTTCTCACAAACTTGAAAACCCTACACCTGCTTAGTTGGTCCATGTGAATCGATCGGTTCACTAGAGTGAACCGGTCATCTCACTAACCATGAGCAGATCAGTTCACCCAGTGAACCAGTCAATTGGTGGTCCAGGTTGTGCAGAACTCATTCAATGCAGTTCTCAATCAATCTGACACTCTAATCAATTGGTTCAACACTTGAACTTGATGATAATGAGTCAACTCTATTGATTGAATGTTTAATTGAGTACCTAAACACTTTAGTAATAAATGTAAACATCATTCATGGATAAACTCATCTTACAAGTTAATCCTATGTGTGTGACCCTATAGGTTCCATTTCACATTTGTAGTGAATGTCCATAACTAACTTATGACATCACAAGCAAAGAGTAGTACCTAGTCACACATCAGTGATACCCAAGTAAAGAGGAAAGTTGGAGAACAACTTTCAACCTACAATCTATTATTAGTGTTATAGTGAATGTATAGTCCCTTTATCACTGATATCTCGATTGAACTCGAGGCATGGACTTGTCATCCTGTACAAACATTCAATCCATGTTCATTGATTTAGAGTAGACCGTCTGAGATATATGTAAGCTCAATATCACATATTGACTTACATGTGCATGGCCATGCATTTCTTAGTCTCACTCTTCAAGTGGCTAGAATATCACACTCCCTTAGGAGGGACAAATTTCATATCTATCACTCACAGTCAAGTCCCCATGTGTCAAAGTCACCTAATCATCACTGTTATAACAACCCATGTTTCAGGACTGTCTTTGATGATGTCAAAGTGTACCCATGTATTATAAGTCTAAGAACCAAAATCACCACAAATACTATAATAGATGATTCTGACTAACCAAGTGTGGTTTCCATGCATCACTCTTATGGTGGGTCTGTCTGATACATTGTTCTCTAACATGTATCTGTGTGCTTGGTTTGATATCACATATCATGACTAATGAGACTCTGTCATCAACCAGCATACACTCTAGTCTTTTGTGTTATTGGTGTCTATGGTTATTTCCACAATAACAACTGACTAGGGACATAAAAAGAATGTATACTCTTAACATCCATATGATCTCATTGTTTAGGTCCTCAATCTGAAGACATACATCATTGAGTAATACGATTCTTTAGACATATAACATGTTATATCATTATCTCAAAATAGATTAAACATATAGACGGAAATTGCATTTATTATTATTCAAATCATTTACAAAGTATGACATTACAATCATCATATGGGTAGCTCTATGGGCATACATACCAACAAAAACATGGCAACAACTCATGAGATATAGTAATTCAAAGAGTAAGTGTACAACGGATTAAGATTACAACCTAGAAAGCAAGTTCTCTAAAAACAAATACAAACGAAGATGATGAAAATGAGATGACAAAATTGTACATCTCAGAACATGTGCCCAGATGTTTTTAATACAAATAACCTAGAAAGATATATATTATAAGCAACTAGACTAAAAACTAGAACAACTAAACATCTAAGCTATTTATGTCCACAACATCATCATCATCAACATTGGAAGCATCTAGCTCATGGTCATCATCTCTGTTTGAAGGTGCAACAGAGAAAACAACATCGCCTTCAATAGCGGAGGAACCAAAAAAGCCATCACAGCCACCCTCATAATAAGCCACACCATCATCCTAATCAGTATCAACATCAGCCTCCTCATCAGCAACAACCTTCTCATCAGCCTCCTTGTCAGCAACAACCTTCTCATCAGCCTAGTCGGGAATCTCCTCATCATTAGGAGAACCAAAATCTCGACCGGGCCAACATGCATTCTGCTCATCCCAAGACATACCAAGAGCATGGAGCACATTGGCCTGTGGGAAGGAAAGAGAATAAATATTGAGGCTAGCAAGAAGAGTGTCTAAGGGACCATCTATCAGAGGCAGCACACCAAGGGTAGATCCACTAACAGTAGAATATGTACATAGGATATGTTCATATTGGACATGATGGAACAAAGGTCCTAATGCAAGTGCTCCTGAACCTGAAGGTTGTATGCATGTTGATGTAATATGTAGCCCATAAGGGTTTCATTAGATACATGGAATGAGGCACAAGCAGGTTGGGTAGGCTGAGGTGGTGGAGGTGCTCGAGTAAAGGTAGAGGTAGAGGCACTAGGGGTGGTAGAGGATAGGATAGGCATGGACTTTTGAAGAGTTGTCTCACTGATGCAAACTCCTTTCCTAGCAGGTTTGCAATGATGGTCATGGAAAAGAGATTTTCTAGTGGCAAGTTGGAATAGACCACATATCGAGGATGGGTAGGGTGGGTGGGTGCCACGAGTGTTCTTTCCTAAGTCAAAGCAGGTCATATGATGGAGAATATATCTCAATCACTTGACTCTTTTTTTCTTCAAAAGATGATACATGATCACCGTAATGTTTTCTGCAATCTCAGTTTGATTCTTCTTTGGGTGAATATTGCACTTAACGACTAGGGCAAGGATGTGTCTCTTGAGTTCCAAGTCATAGGAGGGAAGGGTGCACTTCTTCCTATATGGGAAATGAGGCTTCTTTAAGAACTTATGAATTTTAGGGAGAGTGAGAGCATATTGCTTGTAGAAGGCCTCATGCTCAACTATGTCAAAATACTCTGGACAGTCCTTATGCCAAGTATCAGTCACTTCAGTACCCAAAAAAAGATGTTTAGGGTATCCTTAGAGACTTTGAATTTCTTCCGGGCTATCATAGATGTGAGGACTACTTGAGTATTAGGCGGGGGTATGAGGGTGTCATAATTTCAACACAAATTTGCATAGAATTCGTGAACCACTTTGGTGCTTGTGATAGAATTGTTATAGCATGCACGTTCAACACCCAAGGCAAAGAGATGGTGATCATAAAGCAACTCCACTACTTGATGTATGATCTCTTATCTTCTTGTTCTAGGCTCAAATAGGGCACAAAAAGGGAAAGGGTTCCTAGGAAGGAGCTCCTTATACCTATTTAGAGCCTCATTTGAGATGAAGAAGGTGTCATCAAATGGAATCAAGTGGAATTTGGATGAAGAGGAAGGTGCATTAGCAGGGGTGGCCCTCTTCCTCATATTGGATGCCATGGAGATGAAAAGGAGAGAGAAAAAGCTAAATAATAACCACCAAAACTCATCCACAGACCTAATTTAGCAAGGGATAAGGTCAAGGGAGGTCAAGCTAGGTCGAACTAGGTCTAGGGAGAGGAAGGTCGGGGCCAGGGTTGAGAGCTTAGGGGAGCTAAAGGTCAGATCGATCAACTTTTCTCTAGTTGAGAGGGAGAAAAGTCGGCCAAACCCATCTTAAGTTTTCTCCATCCTGGCCATCGGTCGAGTTCTGTGATTCAAAAACTCGACCGATAGGCTCTTTAAAAAAGCTCTCAGCCACAGATCGGTCGAGTTGGCAACTCAACTGACGATCAACTTGACCAACATTTAGAAATCCTAATTTCTAGCCATTAGAGTGCTAATTAAATTTATCTTTCAAGTCCATTATGTATTTTGAACATACTTAGGCACATATCACTCATCATTGGGTACTATTTTGTGATAAAACAAGTGTTTGCAAAAAATACCCAAAAACAAGAGAAAAACAAGGCATAATGAACATGAAAAATTGAATTTTAGCATATTAGCAAGAAATGGTGATCGAAAAATAGGAAAAACATATAGGATAGATGAAAACTATCTAGAAGGCATATCATACTAATTTAAAGAAGCTATGAGCAGTTTAGATCGAATAAAGTTAAATTGCTCTCTAGCTAGAGGTTTAGTGAAAATGTCTGCCAACTGATTATCTTTGTCTACATGTGCATATAGATTTCCTTCTTGGCAATGTGATCATGGAGAAAATGATGAAGAACCTCTATATGTTTATCTCTACTATGCAAGATAGGATTATATGACAAGTTAACTGCACTAGTATTATCACAATTAATAGGAGAAACATCAAAATGAATGTTAAAGTCTTTGAGCATTTGCTTCATCCATAGGACCTGGGCACAACAACTCTCGGATGTAATGTATTCAGCCTCAATGGTCAATAATGCCATTGTTCTCTATTTCTTAGAGAACCAAGACACCAAGCATGGTCCTCAGATAAAGCAAGTGCTACTTGTTCACTTTCTATCAATCAAGCACCCCACATAATCTGTGTCACTATAAGCAGTAAGAGTAAAGTCCCATGACTTGGGATACCATAGTACAAAATTTTGGATTTTGTCTAAGTACCTTAAAATCCTCTTAACAACTATAAGTTGTGATTTCTTAGGGTTTGATTGAAAGTGAGCACACAAGCCAACACTAAACATTATATTAAGTCTAGAGGCAGTTAAGTAAAGTAAAATTCTGATCATACCTCTATAGAGATTCTCATCTACCTTCTCACCTTCTTCATCTTTATAAAGATTGGTAGTGCTTGACATGGGTGTGTCCATCGGCTTGGTGTTCTCCATCCCAAAGTACTTGAGTAGTTCACTTGTGTACTTGCCTTGGTTGATGAAGTTCCCATGTTTTGTTTGCTTGATTTGAAAGTTGAGGAAGAATGTGAGCTCATCCATCATACTCATCTCGAATTCACTCTGCATAAGATCACTAAATTCTTTGCAAAGATCAAGGTTATTTCCACCAAAAATGATATCATCAACATATACTTGAATGATAAGAAAATTGTTAGAAGTGTGCTTTAGAAATAAGGTAGAATCCACTTTGACCATGATATACCCATGATCTAACAAAAAGTTGTTTAATTTCTCATACCAAGATCTAGGTGCTTGTTTAAGTCCATAGAGAGCTTTATGCAACAAATAAACATGGTTAGGTAAACTATCATGTTCAAAGCCTGAGGGTTGTGCAACATACACTTCCTCCTTGATTGTACCATTCAAAAGGGCACTTTTAACATCCATTTGATAAAGAAGAAAGTTTTTTATAACTAGCAAAGGCAAGTAACATATGAATGGACTCCAGTTTTTCTATAGTAACATATGTTTCATCAAAATCTATACCTTCTTGTTGATTGTATCCTTGAGTCACTAACCTTGCCTTGTTCCTTACCACTTTGTCGATTTCATCAAGTTTGTTGCGGTAGACCCATTTGGTGTCGATGGTCTTTCTATCACTTGGTCTTGGCACTATGGTCCATACTCTATTCTTCTCAAATTTCTCTAACTCTTCTTGCATAGCTAGGATCCACTCATCATCCCCAAGAGCTTCATTAACGTTCTTTGGCTCGAGTTGTGAGCTCAAGGTGATGTTGGATTTTTCTTTGTTGAATGTAGCCTGTGTCTTCACTCTCTTAAAAGGATCACCTAAAATCAGCTCTTTTGAATGGTTCTTTGCAAACCGGGGGGTTGGATCCCTCTTCTCTTCATCTTTGTCTTCTTCTTGGGTGACCACCTCTTTTCCCTTTTGGGTGATGTTGAGCTCTTTTAGAATAGGAATTGCGTCACCTGCAACATCATCATTTAGAACAATATCTTTGGGAATAGAGGGGTTAGTTTCAATAAACTTAACATTTATGGATTCTTCTACTTTAGTATGATCAATATTAAATACTCTATAAGCCTTACTAGTAGTGCTATAGCCAAGAAAGAAAGTCTTGTAAGATTTTGGATCAAACTTGTCGAGAGAATATTTCATATTCAAAACAAATCAAGGACATCTGAAAACATAGAAATACTCGATAGAAGGCTTCCTATCATGCCATAACTCATAGGGGGGTTTCTTTAAAGAAGGATGTGTGAAAACCCAATTTTGCACAAAACATGAGGTACTAACGGCTTCAGCCCAAAACTTCTTTGGAGTATCATACTCTAAAAGCATGGTCCTAGCCATTTCCTCTAGTGACCTATTCTTCCTCTCTACAACCCCATTTTGTTGAGGTGTTCGAGGTGAAGAAAAGTGTCACGACCTCCTTTTCAATAATAATAATACAACCATAGCGGAAGCATTTGAACATAATGGAGATCATGACAAATTGTGGACTGATATCATTAACCAAGAAAAATCCATAGAATAGAAGGAAAAACCACCAGAGTGCCTTATTACAAGCCATAAACAAAAGACTCTAAGTCCAAAATAAAAGAGTTCAAAGAATGAAACTCCAACATAACATAATTATAAGGAAAGACATCTATCTAGAATGGAATTCCACCAAGTAGGATTCACGAACTATCCTTGAGCTTGAGCTGACGTCCCTGAAGTCTACTTCTTCTCCTCCTCGTCTGCGGACATCTCGTCCCCAGCCCATGCAAGGCAACGTAAAACTATGTGAGTGGCACTGAGCAGTTATACACGAAAATAGTTTATAATTGAAATAACATGAGGAAATAACTTGGAATATAATTACGTAACATAATTAACATGATTGCATGTGAACATGATTAACTTAACATGATTTCATAATAAGATGGTTTTTACTTGATTTGATGTAGTCCCTCTCCTGATTTGCACCCACAATGCTCATAAGGCCATTTAAGGCTCACATAAGGCCATTTAAGGCTCACATAAGGCCAATTAAGGCTCACATAAGGCCAATTAAGGCTCACATAATGCTCCCATAGAGCTCATAAGGCCAATTAAGGCTCACATAACATGATTGAGGGGACTATATCAACATATATGGTTTAATACACTTGAACATAGTTATCATGATTTCTTGATCAATTAGCATGACAGTAATTCATAATGTTCAAAATGAAAGCATATTCATTAAAATAGTAGAAAATGTAAATTCATAGCATTTGCATGGTTTTCATAAGCATAAATTGAATAATAGCATAGTTGCACTTTATTGAGTAATCATAACCAATAAACAAATAAAATAAACCCATAACCCTAGAATTATGCTTAGTGTGCATGATCCACTCACCTGATCCTGAAGGGGTGTACTAACAGTAGATGCAGTCCTGATCAATCATAATATCCTGTTAATAACATAACTATGAATTAATTACATTTTCTTAACATAGGTGTATGATTCCCTAATTAAATTTGGAAATTAGGTTGGAAATCTAGGTCTGAAACTAGGACCATGTGATAGATCTCGAAAAACTGATCAAAAACCATATATGGATCATCCCCATATGAGCTCTAGATTATTTTCTATGATTTTATAAAGATCAGAGATATTCTGACCAATCAGAGGTGAGGAAAAATCATTCAAGACATTTCTGAGAAATCCGGAAATCAGAGTTCGAAAGACGACTTTGTCCTCACATTATAAATTTGGGATAGGGGCGTGACAGGGCATATTGGTCATTTGGACAAACCTTAGGCGATCGTGTATACATGATCAAAGCTTACTGAAATCCCGAGAATACCCAAAGGAAGCATTACAGGGAGAAAAACCTGTGAGGGTTAAACTGGGAATAACGCCAATGATTTTGTTCGTCTACAAATTGACTGAGAACTTAGAGCAATAGCTGAAATCATTGAACACAAACTGGCGATCTGCTATGAAACCTGAAAAGAGATCATGAGCAAAAACTTCCTCACGGTCTACCGAGCTCAGCAACCCCTGACTTGAGTTCAGTGGTGGTCGGAACTGCCAAGAGCCCTTTCTCTGCCATGGCCGAAGAAGCAGAAAAAAGAGGTGAAGGCTTCAGGTTCTAAACATCTCTGGGAAATATAGACAGAGCTACCCAATGAGTTCCTGAGGGCCAGCCGAAGCCAACGGAAAGACCAGAGTGTAAATGAACACTTGTACTCGAAACCAGCACTGAGGTTGTCGGAAACAGAGCAATGGAGCTCAAACTGAAGAAATAGCAAAACAATAGAAATTGGGGTGAAAAGGCATTAGATCATCTTCAAGAAATCGTAACGAGGCCTATGGATTGGTTTTCATCATTTAAAGGTGGCTGAGAGGGCTAATCGGAGGTCGAGTTCCTCTGGCCTGAAACTGAGCTTGTAGGTACAGTGTTGGGGTGAACCGTGAGGGCTAAGGACCAAAGAAATAGCTAGAGACGAGTTTAAGGATGCTTACTGGAGGCGTAATTGAACTGAGAAGCTCAGAGCTCCGTGATCGAGCTCGTCGTCGATGGGGAAGAAGACCTGGCCGATGGCGTTTCCTCACGTGGCTTCGGCCAAAATTGGAGGCGGAGGAAGCTTACTCGATAGTCGACCTTACTTTCTGGGTAGCTAGACCTTGGTCCGATGAGCCTTCTTGGCATGGGATGGTGGCACCGTGGACTGGAGGGAGAGGTCTTTTGGGCGTTTCCACTGCGGGCACTTATATGGGTCGAGTTAGGGTTTGTTAGGTTCGTGGGGATCTCACGAATCGATTGGAGTTGAGATAAAGGCAAGTTGTTGACGAGGGAGAGGGATATCTCGGGCGAGGAATGGGGGCTCTGTTTCTCCCTTCCGTGCGGATTATGCGGGAAGTTAGGGATGAGGCCCCTTCCCTCAGATCCCCATCCAACGGCTCACAAGGAGCCTGGTTCATTCAAGCTGCGCGTGATGCACAAAAAGCTAGAACTTTGGTCAAATCATGACAATCACATGTATTATTAAGTTGATTACTCAAATAAATCACATTATCTACTAATTTCTTCCTAATAACATTTGGAGCCTTTAGGATTATCCAAAAGTAACCAAATTTGATATACAAGCTACTTCGATCATGAGGAATCTAATTATCCAATCTGATTTTGGATATGAGTTAGGGAAACATGTGTTTTACATTATTAGTTACTTAGGGTAATTAACACATTAATAATCATTGAAAGGGAATTTTATTACCAAAATCTGAGGGGAGCTCTATTATTATTTTATCCACTCATATACCAATCAATGGGATGCACTTGTATGTGTGCCGAAATTATCAATTAACCCCTAACTAGTCATTATTGCATAATTAGGGTTAAATTCTCATGCATTATTCATGACATTAATATGACTAATTATTGATGTAAATAATTCCATTCAAGGTCCAATTGGCACATTTAGCTCATTTTGAAATACAAATTAAGCATGGTCTGTACTTAAGTCATCATATGAAAAATGGATTCTTTCAATTTAGGGTTTCACCTTTATTAAATAACAAACAATTTTGGGAATAAATTTTGAGGGTCGTTACAACCTACCCACCTTAATAAAATTTCGTCCTCGAAATTTTTATGTCATATTAAGGTACTACCCACCTTAGGGTTTCGTATATATGTACCCTAACTTATTTTCTGATCGTAACATTTCATAAGCCAACACTAAGCATAATCATGATATGGTATTAACATGGATAACTTTTGCATTATATCTAACATGACTGGTAAAACTTAACGAGTGCATGAGTTGTTAATGTAATTTGAAAACTAAATCTTACCTTCATCATCCACCATAGCAAAAACCCTAGCTTTCCTTTTCTCTGGGGGACCTGGGTTAGGGTTCTTTACAGCTAACTTAGGGCATTTATCCTTGAAGTGCCCTTCTCCTCCACAGTAAAAGCAAACACCTAAGCCCAACATGCACGGTCCTGCATGGGATTTTCCACACTCGGTGCATGCATCCCTAACTGGGGGATTCTCAGGGGCCTTGTTATTCTTGTGATCATTGTGGTGTCGGTCCTGATTGTTGTTGTCATGATGGTGACGATGTCCATTATGGGAGTTCTTTTTCCAAGTCCTCCCTGGGTGATCCTCGAGCTCAAGTGTCGCATCTAGGGCTTCCTGCATCGTCTTGTGGCCTCATCCAGAAAGTGAGTAGATGAGATCATCCTTGAGACCTCGAATGAACTTCTTGGCTCGCTTCAGCTCAGTCATCTCAGTCCCGTACTTCTGGAGGATGTGAAACTTCATTGTGTGCTGGGTGACAGTCATGTCGCCACGCTGTCGCAGATGAAGGAACTCTAACTCCTTCTTTTCCATCATCGCTTCTGACACATAGTGGCCCTTGAAAGCTTCTACAAACTCCTCCCATGTAAGTAGCTCTTCATTTGGGTCTCTAGCGTCATGGAAGTTCTCCCACCAAACGCAAGCTGGTCCTCTAAGCATGTGAGTCCCGAACCTGACGCGTGACTCCTCAGAACATTCCAAGTCGTGGAAGCAATGCTCCAGGTTGCGAATCCAGGCCTCAGCCTTACCTACAACATCCATCTCTTATTCTGCCGCGAACGTCTCAAGTTTCACCTTGAGGAAGTCTATTAAGGTGACTTCATTCCTCCTCTAATGACGGCCTCCCATTGCATCAGATAAAGCTCTGACCAACATATTGTATGAGAGGGGAGGGTCTTCTCCATGGGGGTTCTCCTCGTGCTCAAAGTCATGATCACTCTCTCCACCAGAGTGACGGGGTGACTTGTCATGCTCATGGCGACGCTCAGGGGCCATCTGGAATAGGAAAGGAGACTTAGATAAGCACATGGAGTGACACATAAGATCCTACTATGGTGGCCATTCTAGGATTGCTCTGATACCCTTTTGTCACGACCTCCTTTTTAATAATAATAATAATAATAATAATAATAATACAATCGTAGCGGAAGAATTTGAACATAATGGAGATCATGACAAATTGTGGACTGATATCATTAACCAAGCAAAATCCATAGAATAGAAGGAAAAACCACCAGAGTGCCTTATTACAAGCCATAAACAAAAGACTCTAAGTCCAACATAAAAGAGTTCAAAGAATGAAACTCCAACATAATATAATTATAAGGAAAGACATCTATCTAGAATGGCACCCCACCAAGTAGGATTCACGAACTATCCTTGAGCTTGAGCTGACGTCCCTGACGTCTACTTCTTCTCCTCCTCGTCTGCGGACATCTCGTCCCCAGCCCATGCAAGGCAACGTAAAACTATGTGAGTGGCACTGAGCAGTTATACAAGAAAATAGTTTATAATTGAAATAACATGAGGAAATAACTTGGAATATAATTACGTAACATAATTAACATGATTGCATGTGAACATGATTAACTTAACATGATTTCATAATAAGATGGTTTTTACTTGAGTTGATGTAGTCCCTCTCCTGATTTGCACCCACAGTGCTCATAAGGCCATTTAAGGCTCACATAAGGCCAATTAAGGCTCACATAAGGCCAATTAAGGCTCACATAATGCTCCCACAGAGCTCATAAGGCCAATTAAGGCTCACATAACATGATTGAGGGGACTATATCAACATACATGGTTTAATACACTTGAACATAGTTATCATGATTTCTTGATCAATTAGCATGACTGTAATTCATAATGTTCAAAATGAAAGCATATTCATTAAAACAGTAGAAAATGTAAATTCATAGCATTTGCATGGTTTTCATAAGCATAAATTGAATAATAGCATAGTTGCACTTTATTGAGTAATCATAACCAATAAACAAATAAAATAAACCCATAACCCTAGAATTATGCTCAGTGTGCATGATCCACTCACCTGATCCTGAAGGGGTGTACTAACAGTAGATGCAGTCCTGATCAATCCTAATATCCTGTGAATAACATAACTATGAATTAATTACATTTTCTTAACATAGGTGTATGATTCCCTAATTAAATTTGGAAATTAGGTTGGAAATCTAGGTCTGAAACTAGGACCATGTGATAGATCTCGAAAAATTGATCAAAAACCATATATGGATCATCCCAATCTGAGCTCTAGATTATTTTCTATGATTTTATAAAGATCAGAGATATTCTGACCAATCAGAGGCGAGGAAAAATCATTCAAGACATTTCTGAGAAATCCGGAAATCAGAGTTCGAAAGACGACTTTGCCCTCACATTATAAATCTGGGATAGGGGCGTGACAGGGCATATTGGTCATTTGGACAAACCTTAGGCGCTCGTGTATACATGATCAAAGCTTACTGAAATCCCGAGAATACCCAAAGGAAGCATTACAGGGAGAAAAACCTGTGAGGGTTAAACTGGGAATAACGCCAATGATTTTGTTCGTCTACATATTGACTGAGAACTCAGAGCAATAGCTGAAATCCTTGAACACAAACTGGCGATCTGCTATGAAACCTGAAAAGAGATCATGAGAAACAACTTCCTCATGGTCTACCGAGCTCAGCAACCCCTGACTTGGGTTCAGTGGTGGTCGGAACTGCCAAGAGCCCTTTCTCTTCCATGGCCGAAGAAGCAGAAGAAAGAGGTGAAGGCTTCAAGTTCTAAACATCTATGGGAAATATAGACAGAGCTACCCAACGAGTTCCTGAGGGCCAACCGAAGCCAACGGAAAGACCAGAGTGTAAATGAACACTTGTACTCGAAACCAGCACTGAGGTTGTCGGAAAACAGAGCAATGGAGCTCAAACTGAAGAAATAGCAAAACAATAGAAATTGGGGTGAAAAGGCATTAGATCATCTTCAAGAAATCGTAACGAGGCCTAGGGATTGGTTTTCATCATTTAAAGGTGGCTGAGAGGGGTAATCGGAGGTTGAGTTCCTCTGGCCTGAAACTGA
Organism: Alisma plantago-aquatica; assembly: GCA_963693085.1. Classification (NCBI taxonomy): domain Eukaryota; kingdom Viridiplantae; phylum Streptophyta; class Magnoliopsida; order Alismatales; family Alismataceae; genus Alisma; species Alisma plantago-aquatica. Next base: position 875,895,533 of record OY856412.1, on the reverse strand, counting down.
GCTTGTAGGTACAGCGTCGGGGTGAACCGTGAGGGCTAAGGACCAAAGAAATAGCTAGAGACGAGTGTAAGGATGCTTACTGGAGGCGTAATTGAACTGAGAAGCTCAGATTTCCGTGATCGAGCTCGTCGTCGATGGGGAAGAAGACATGGCCGACGGCGTTTCCTCACGTGGCTTCGGCCAAAATTGGAGGCGGAGGAAGCTTACTCGATAGTCGACCTTACTTTCTGGGTAGCTAGACCTTGGTCCGATGAGCCTTCTTGGCATGGGATGGCGGCACCGTGGACTGGAGGGAGAGGTCTTTTGGGCGTTTCCACTGCGGGCAACTTATATGGGTCGAGCTAGGGTTTGTTAGGTTCGTGGGGATCTCACGAATTGATTGGAGTTGAGATAAAGTCAAGCTGTTGACGAGGGAGAGGGATATCTCGGGCGAGGAATGGGGGCTCTGTTTCCCCCTTCCGCGCGGATTATGCAGGAGGTTAGGGATGAGGCCCCTTCCCTCAGATCCCCATCCAACGGCTCACAAGGAGCCTGGTTCATTCAAGCTGCGCGTGACGCACAAAAAGCTAGAACTTTGGTCAAATCATGACAATCACATGTATTATTAAGTTGATTACTCAAATAAATCACATTATCTACTAATTTCTTCCTAATAACATTTGGAGCCTTTAGGATTATCCAAAAGTAACCAAATTTGATATACAAGCTAATTCGACCATGAGGAATCTAATTATCCAATCTGATTTTGGATATGAGTTAGGGAAACATGTGTTTTACATTATTAGTTACTTAGGGTAATTAACACATTAATAATCATTGAAAGGGAATTTTATTACCAAAATCAGAGGGGAGCTCTATTATTATTTTATCCACTCATATACCAATCAATGGGATGCACTTTACATGTATGTGTGCTGAAATTATCAATTAACCCCTAACTAGTCATTATTGCATAATTAGGGTTAAATTCTCATGCATTATTCATGACATTAATATGACTAATTGTTGATGTAAATAATTCCATTCAAGGTCCAATTGGCACATTTAGCTCATTTTGAAATACAAATTAAGCATGGTCTGTACTTAAGTCATCATATGAAAAATGGATTCTTTCAATTTAGGGTTTCACCTTTATTAAATAACAAAAAATTTTGGGAATAAATTTTGAGGGTCGTTACAACCTACCCACCTTAATAAAATTTCGTCCTCAAAATTTTTATGTCATATTAAGGTACTACCCACCTTAGGGTTTCGCATATATGTACCCTAACTTATTTTATAATCGTAACATTTCATAAGCCAACACTAAGCATAATCATGATATGGTATTAACATGGATAACTTTTGCATTATATCTAACATGACTGGTAAAACTTAACGAGTGCATGAGTTGTTAATGTAATTTGAAAACTAAATCTTACCTTCATCATCCACCATAGCAAAAACCCTAGCTTTCCTTTTCTCCGGGGGACCTGGGTTAGGGTTCTGACCTGCCCCTTTCTTTGCAGCTAACTTAGGGCATTTGTCCTTGAAGTGCCCTTCTCTTCCACAGTAAAAGCAAACACCTAAGCCCAACCTGCACGGTCCTGCATGGGATTTTCCACACTCGGTGCATGCATCCCTAACTGGGGGATTCTCAGGGGCCTTGTGCTTCTTGTGATCATTGTGGTGTCGGTCCCGATTGTTGTTGTCATGATGGTGACGATGTCCATTGTGGGAGTTCTTCTTCCAAGTCCTCCCTGGGTGATCCTCGAGCTCAAGTGTCGCATCTAGGGCTTCCTGCATCGTCTTGTGGCATCGTCCAGAAAGTGAGTAGCTGAGATCATCCTTGAGACCTTGAATGAACTTCTTGGCTCGCTTCAGCTCAGTCATCTCGGTCCCGTACTTCTGGAGGATGTGAAACTTCATTGCGTACTGGGTGACAGTCATGTCGCCACGCTATCACAGATGAAGGAACTCTAACTCCTTCTTGTCCATCATCGCTTCTGACACATAGTGACCCTTGAAAGCTTCTACAAACTCCTCCCATGTGAATAGCTCTTCATTTGGGTCTCTGGCGTCACGGAAGTTCTCCCACCAAACGCGAGTTGGTCCTCTAAGCATGTGAGTCCCGAACCTGACGCGTGACTCCTCGGAACATTCCAAGTCCTGGAAGCAATGCTCCAGGTTGCGAATCCAGGCCTCAGCCTTACCTACAACATCCATCTCTTATTCTGCTGCGAACGTCTCAGGTTTCACCTTGAGGAAGTCTATTAAGGTGACTTCATTCCTCCTCTGATGATGGCCTCCCATTGCATCAGATAAAGCTCTGACCAACATATTGTATGAGAGGGGAGGGTCTTCTCCATGGGGGTTCTCCTCGTGCTCAAAGTCATGATCACTCTCTCCACCAGAGTGAGGGGGTGACTTGTCATGCTCAGGGCGACGCTTAGGGGCCATCTGGAATAGGAAAGGAGACTTAGATAAGCACATGGAGTGACACATAAGATCCTACTATGGTGGCCATTCTAGGATTGCTCTGATACCCTTTTGTCACAACCTCCTTTTTAATAATAATAATAATACAATCGTAGCGGAAGCATTTGAACATAATGGAGATCATGACAAATTGTGGATTGATATCATTAACCAAGCAAAATCCATAGAATAGAATGAAAAACCACCAGAGTGCCTTATTACAAGCCATAAACAAAAGACTCTAAGTCCAACATAAAAGAGTTCAAAGAATGAAACTCCAACATAACATAATTATAAGGAAAGACATCTATCTAGAATGGCACCCCACCAAGTAGGATTCACAAACTATCCTTGAGCTTGAGCTGACGTCCCTGAAGTCTACTTCTTCTCCTCCTCGTCTGCAGACATCTCATCCCCAGCCCATGCAAGGCAACGTAAAACTATGTGAGTGGCACTGAGCAGTTATACAAGAAAATAGTTTATAATTGAAATAACATGAGGAAATAACTTGGAATATAATTACATAACATAATTAACATGATTGCATGTGAACATGATTAACTTAACATGATTTCATAATAATATGGTTTTTACTTGAGTTGATGTAGTCCCTCTCCTGATTTGCACCCACAGTGCTCATAAGGCCATTTAAGGCTCACATAAGGCCAATTAAGGCTCACATAAGGCCAATTAAGGCTCACATAATGCTCCCACAGAGCTCATAAGGCCAATTAAGGCTCACATAACATGATTGAGGGGACTATATCAACATACATGGTTTAATACACTTGAACATAGTTATCATGATTTCTTGATCAATTAGCATGACAGTAATTCATAATGTTCAAAATGAAAGCATATTCATTAAAATAGTAGAAAATGTAAATTCATAGCATTTGCATGGTTTTCATAATCATAAATTGAATAATAGCATAGTTGCACTTTATTGAGTAATCATAACCAATAAACAAATAAAATAAACCCATAACCCTAGAATTATGCTCAGTGTGCATGATCCACTCACCTGATCCTGAAGGGGTGTGCTAACAGTAGATGCAGTCCTGATCAATCCTAATATCATGTGAATAACATAACTATGAATTAATTACATTTTCTTAACATAGGTGTATGATTCCCTAATTAAATTTGGAAATTAGGTTGGAAATCTAGGTCTGAAACTAGGACCATGTGATAGATCTCGAAAAATTGATCAAAAACCATATATGGATCATCCCCATCTGAGCTCTAGATTATTTTCTATGATTTTATAAAGATCAGAGATATTCTGACCAATCAGAGGCGAGGAAAAATCATTCAAGACATTTCTGAGAAATCCGGAAATCAGAGTTCGAAAGACGACTTTGCCCTCGCATTATAAATTTGGGATAGGGGCTTGACAGGGCATATTGGTCATTTGGACAAACCTTAGGCGCTCGTGTATACATGATCAAAGCTTACTGAAATCCCGAGAATACCCAAAGGAAGCATTACAGGGAGAAAAACCTGTGAGGGTTAAACTGGGAATAACGCCAATGATTTTGTTCATCTACAGATTGACCGAGAACTCAGAGCAATAGCTGAAATCCTTGAACACAAACTCGCGATCTGCTATGAAACCTAAAAAGAGATAATGAGCAACAACTTCCTCACGGTCTACCGAGCTCAGCAACCCCTGACTTGGGTTCAATGGTGGTCGGAACTGCCAAGAGCCCTTTCTCTGCCATGGCCGAAGAAGTGGAAGAAAGAGGTGAAGGCTTCAGGTTCTAAACATCTCTGGGAAACATAGACAGAGCTACCCAATGAGTTCCTAAGGGCCAGCCGAAGCCAACGGAAAGACCAGAGTGTAAATGAACACTTGTACTCGAAACCAGCACTGAGGCTGTCGGAAAACAGAGCAATGGAGCTCAAACTGAAGAAATAGAAAAACAATGGAAATTGGGGCGAAAAGGCATTAGATCATCTTCAAGAAATCGTAATGAGGCTTAGGGATTGGTTTTCATCATTTAAAGGTGGCTGAGAGGGGTAATCGGAGGTCGAATTCCTCCGGCCTGAAACTGAGCTTGTAGGTACAGCATTGGGGTGAACCGTGAGGGCTAAGGACCAAAGAAATAGCTAGAGACGAGTGTAAGGATGCTTACTGGAGGCGTAATTGAACTGAGAAGCTCAGAGCTCCGTGATCGAGCTCATCGTCGATGGGGAAAAAGACCTGGCCGACGGCGTTTCCTCATGTGGCTTCGGCCAAAATTGGAGGCGGAGGAAGCTTACTCGATAGTCGACCTTACTTTATGGGTAGCTAGACCTTGGTCCGATGAGCCTTCCTGGCATGGGGATGGCGGCGCCGTGGACTGGAGGGAGAGGTCTTTTGGGCATTTCCACTGCGGGCGCTTATATGGGTCGAGCTAGGGTTTGTTAGGTTCATGGGGATCTTACAAATCGATTGGAGTTGAGATAAAGGCAAGCTGTTGACGAGGGAGAGGGATATCTCGGGCGAGGAATGGGGGCTCTGTTTCCCCCTTCCACACGAATTCCATGGGAGGTTAGGGATGAGACCCCTGCCCTCAGATCCCCATCCAACGGCCTACAAGGAGCCCAGTTCATTCAAGCTGCGTGTGACGCACAAAAAGCTAGAACTTTGGTCAAATCGTGACAATCACATGTATTATTAAGTTGATTACTCAAATAAATCACATTATCTACTAATTTCTTCCTAATAACATTTGGAGCCTTTAGGATTATCCAAAAGTAACCAAATTTGATATACAAGCTAATTCGACCATAAGGAATCTAATTATCCAATCAGATTTTGGATATGAGTTAGGGAAACATGTGTTTTACATTATTAGTTACTTAGTGTAATTAACACATTAATAATCATTGAAAGGGAATTTTATTACCAAAATCTGAGGGGATCTCTATTATTATTTTATCCACTCATATACCAATCAATGGGATGCACTTTACATGTATGTGTGCCGAAATTATCAATTAACCCCTAACTAGTCATTATTGCATAATTAGGGTTAAATTCTCATGCATTATTCATGACATTAATATGACTAATTATTGATGTAAATAATTCCATTCAAGGTCCAATTGGCACATTTAGCTCATTTTGAAATACAAATTAAGCATGGTCTGTACTTAAGTCATCATATGAAAAATGGATTCTTTCAATTTAGGGTTTCACCTTTATTAAATAACAAAAAATTTTGGGACTAAATTTTCAGGGTCGTTACAAGAAGTTATGTGCATAACTAGATTCTTGGCAAAAATGTTCGAAAAGATCATTTTCAAATTCTCCCCCATGATCACTACAGATGAAAACTATGCAACAAGAAGCTTCATTCTCAACTCATGTACAAAATATCAAGAAAAAGTCAAGAGTATCACTTTTGAAATGAGAAAGAAATTCCAAGTATATCTAGAGAAATCATTGACAATAACAAGATAATACTTGGAACCACAAAGCAATTGAGTTATCATTGGTCCAAATAGATCAATGTGAATACGTTGTAGAGCTCTCTTGGTATTAGGGACTCGTTTGGATTTGAAGCAGTACTTGATTTTCTTTCCTTGGGTATAAGGTTGGCATTCCTCATCCTTTTTGAAATCCAATTTGGGAAGTCCCTTGACCAAGTCCTTTTTGTTCAACTTCTTCAACTGGTGAATATTTACATGACCAAGCTGACAATTCCAAAGAGAAATATCATTTGAGTTGACTAATAGGAATCTACCAACAATAGGCTTAATAGAGTCAAGAACAATAACATAAAGATTACCACTTCTAATTCACTTATATATAACTTGGTAGGTGAGGGAATCTAGAATCAAGCATTCAAAGGAAGTAAATAACGCAAGATAGTCACTTACCTCACCAATTTCTTCACTAGTAGAGGCCATGAATGCAAGGTGGCACTCTCCATATTCTTTGGAGCTAGAGCTACTTGAGGGTGTAGCTTCCCAAGCTGCATTCTTCTGTCTCTTTTCCTTCTTGTCCTTCCTCTTATACTTGCTCTCCTTCTTGTACTCCTCTTCCTTCTTTGAGTTGCCCATGTGGTGTGACTTTCTTGACTTGAGACAATCACTCTTGTAGTGCCCATTTTTTCCACACTTGTAGCATCTAGGAGTAGAGGAGGAGGAGGAGGCTTGATTTCCCTTGAAGTGTTTGCCCTTGATGTAGTTGGCTTCATGCTCACTTGGGCCATCATCTTCACTAGAGGAGGAAGGAGAAGTTCGACAAGAAAGTTGTTGTTGAAGAATGGCTACCTCCACTTGTGCTTTGAAAGCACTATATTTGATCTTCTTGGCTTCTTCTTCTTACTTGTCAAGCCGTGGCTCATGGGCTTGAAGGTTGCCAATGAGCTCTTTGGTTGGGATGTCACCAAGGCTCCTCACTTCTTCAATGGAGATCACCTTTGAATTCCATCTCTTTGATAGAGTCCTCAAGATCTTGGAGTTGATTACACCTCAATCCAAGGTGTTTCCCAATGCAACCAGCCCATTGATGATGACATTGAGTCTTGAGTACATCTCTGCAATCCCTTCTTTCTTGCCCATCTTTAAGTTCTCTAGAAGGTTGCTTAACATGTAGATATTAGCCTCCTTGAATTGCTTTGTGCCTTCATAGGTGGTGCAAAATTTGTCCCAAATCTCAAAGGCGGTGTCCCAAGATGAGATCTAGTTCAACTCTATTGGGTAAGGGTTGCATAGAGGATGCTTATGGCTTTGGCATTGAGTTGGGCTTCTTTAAGTGCAGCTTCACTCCATGTTGCAACATATCTGGTTGGTTCCTTGTATGGAGTGATCATCACCTTCCACATGTCAAAGTTCATGCCTTAAATGTAGAATTGCATACGCCTCTTCTAATAGAGGAAGTTGGTGCTATCAAAGATCAGAGAATGCATGGAAAAGCCTCCCTCTAGGTTGAGAGAACCAAGTAGTTTGTCGCCCATCTTCTCATCTCGTGGGATATTGTTGGAGAAGATCCTTTAGCTCTAATACCACTTGTTGGATCTAGGGCTCTAGAGGTGGGGCGCATATAGCTTCAAAATTTCTAACAAGATAGATTAGACCTTCAAATTATGTCAATTAAAACCAATAGCTTAAGTTCAATTTGGAGTCCTAACTAACAAGCATATCAAGGATGAGAGGAATTGAAAGAAAGAAATTCACAAGGTCGTTTAGAGTGGTTCAACTCTCCAAACTAGGAGAGACTCAATCCACTACCTAGAGAGGTCAGCCTCTAGGACTTTGCAAGTGCTTTTCTCTATATATTCACCAATAAGAGTTACAATACAAGACCACCAAAGGACTTACCCATTCAAACACCAAGATTCTTCCACCTTACCAAGGATTTACCCACTTTGCAAGAGACTTTCTCCTTCTACTGAAGACCTACCCACTCTTGCACAACTCTTCAGCCTTCAAGGGATTTTCCTACTCTTTTTGGATCTTCAGCCTTTGCCCTCTCCTTCACCTGAAGAGTATCTTCACTTCTTCTTCAACCTTGAAGAAGAACAACAACAATTCCACCTTCACTCACAGTAGCTTGCTTCACCTTTGCTTCATGGAGGAAAGGGGTAGGGAATATGGATTGGAATGAGAGATTTACAATCAAAAGGAAGTAACTCTCTTACAACTGGCCTATCTCACTCATAATCATGAAATGAAGTGTAAACTAGAGAGAGGAAGGGGGCTCAAGGAGTTGCAACACACTGAACTATAGCAAGGACATAGAATAGCATGAATGAGAAAACTTGGAATGAACTCCAAGGGGTCCTATATATAGCTGGGGGTGTTACCTTGAGTGTGGGATCACTTAAGGGAGAAATATAGTCATTTTCCAAGTTGCAGCAGATTTATTCTTGCTCAAAATAACTCACCAACTATTATAATCATTTTTTCTGCATTTCTCGTATAGAACATTCAGTTGAATTTCAATAAATGTAACTCAACCGATCCATTAAAGGATAAGTCCAAATTGCAAACTATCAGTCGAGTTTGTTTTGGGAAACTCGACCGATGAGCTAACATCAGTTTTTCTCAGTGAGTCGGTCAGTCGAGTTCTATGAGTGTGCAACTCAACTAATGAGTCATCTTTAGAGAATCCATTGTAGGATCGGTTGAGTTTCCAACTCGACCGATAAATAGCCAGTGAAAAGTTTTCTAAATTGACATTTGAGTGATTAAACCTTGGAATTAAGTGTCCCTAATTTTTTATCATCTTAGTTACAAGTCATATCATCAATACAAGATATTAAAAAAATTATCTTATGATTTCTCCACATGGTTGAATACCTTATGATTATAATTAAAACATAATAAATGGAAGTATTGTGAAAAATCATATAACTAGTTGTAATATTGAGTGGAAACCATATTATATCATAAAAAGTGAACATACTATAAGTATATTCATGTATTGTTTTTTAAAGTAGTCAACCTTGATATATGTTCAAAGACAAAATGCAATCAGTAATATTTTAGGAGTATATTGTGATGATATAAGACCATGAATAATGGACTATCAATGCTGACATCAAATACAAAAAGACCTACATGTTTTCTCTATATGCACTTTTCTTCTATATTTTATAATTAAAGTGAGATATTAGAACGATGCCATTTCGAGAATTGATATTATCTCATTTCATAATCAAGGGTGAAAAGACCAAGTTGATAACATTATGAAGTTGTTTGAGACAATAGCTTTCATCCATTTTTGACTTCCATCAACATAGAAAGGTGAGCTTTTAGTGTGAGATTTTATGTGCTTCATCTCTCATGTCTTATACACTATAGTGCATAGAAATAGATTCTATGAATAATTGTACAAGGCTTAATTTCTTGGGTTGATTGTCAATCAAGATGAACATGAAACTCACTAGTTGTGCTGTAACATCCCACTCTTGCTATGCAATTTTCCAAATTATTTCATTCCTTGCATGCTCTTTTTCTAAATTGGATAATTGTTGAGGACTTAAATGCAATTTGTCCATGTTAATTTTACAAAATCATTTTATTATGTCCAATTGCTCTCTTATCCTTGTTTTATTTAAAGAAAATATTTTCATACATATATATGCCCTTTTGTTGAAGAAAATTTAGAATAAATGTTTTATGTCCAATTTTCTCTCTCATATGATAATTAGTGATTTACATGTTTAATTTCTTGTGTAATAGCCTCCATTTAGTTAATTAAAAAGAAATAATATTTAGGGCACGTTTTTATGATTTGCAATCCTTATTTGAGAAATCAATGGCTTTATATGCACCATTTATATTCATTTAAATGCACATAGTGGCCTTTTCTATTCTAGACCTAAAACGTGTAATAGTAGCAAATCTAATTTAATGGGAATGTTCTAGACCCTTTCATGTACCTATGGTTCAAATTTGAACCCATTATGACCATGTTTGACCCTCCAATTAAGTTGAGAGAGGTTTGAGTATTTTATGACCAAACTTTGAATGAATTATCATTTATGCAGCCGATTTAAGCTATAGTTCATTTTAATTGCATTTGTCACGCGCTGCTTCATCCGTTTTATTCTCGCGCGCATCCACAGCCCTTGGATCTAAATCCAATGACACGACAGTCTTCTTCTTCCTCCGCTTTTCTCGCGATCTCAGGCCGTTTCACAGGCCATTTTCCCCCAACCCCGTTCTCACTCCACAATCCACCGTTTCTCTTGTTTTCTTCACCAACAGTTTCATCTCGTCACCCCGATCTGAACGAGCCATCGCTCGCCGTCTCTCTCACACTATAGAAGAAACACCCAAAGTAGGGCTCGCTGCCATTTTTCACAGACGGCCTCCTAGCCTTCTCCTCCGCCACCCAAACGCTCCGCGAGCACCGCAGAACCCCAAGTATCCCTCCTCCCCACTCAATTCAACCTCTGATGCCCTCAAGAGCTCTGACCTACTCGACCTGTAAATCCAGCAAATCTGGCTTCGTCCGGCTTCCTTGGTTAACCCCGGCTCAATCACAAGCGTGGTAAGCATCCTCGTAGCCTCCCCTTCGTTTTGGCTTTCCCGGTTTACCCTGAAGTTGCCCCTATCGGCGGGTCCTGTAGGGCCGCTACCTGTGCTTGCCGGCGCTAGCCGCCATGGCATCACAGTGGATCCTTGGCCACGGAGACAACACCTCCGACCTTGCTTGGCCTTAAGGGTGGATTTCCGACCTTCAGTTCATGTTTTCCGGCTCCTCTCTATGGTTTTGCCCCTCCGATGCTTTTCCCCTGTTCTCGTTTTACGGCGGAGCAGTCCAGAGCTCCTGGGCACCATTGGGCCTGACCGTCGACTCACCGACTTCGTCCTGATGCAAGGAAGCTTTTGGCAGTCACAATGTCTCGGTGGCTTGCACCTTTTTGCGAGTTTGGATCGGAGGTAGCACCTCCTGATCGTGTGCTCAAAGCCATGGCTCGCGCTGTGAAGGTGGGGAGCAATCCAGGTCACGAAATGACCATGGTGCCCCCACGAGCACAATTAGTTAAACTCATCGCTCAAGGGTAAAATTGGTATTTCACCTTTGTTTTGTTTCATCAGCCGCGAGTGGTTTGCACACCCAAATGACGGTTTTACCCCCACTAGTCTGATTCATGTGTCACGCGCGCCTTGGTCTTTACGGGCATTTCATATTTTATTTATATCAGCTTTAATCGAGTTTTCTAATTTCTGATTGGTCCAGAGTGCAAAATTCATAACTTTTGCATATGACCTCAGAAAAATATAAATAAATATGTTTTGGAAAGGATTTTCGATGAGGAATCCGATTTTATGGTTTTTATCGACCGATTTTACTGATTTCACACCTCAATATTTATATGAGCAAATTAGGGTTTAAATTGAATGACAAATGATAATTATGTTAATTTCAGGTGTTTAGGGAATCCAATCAGTCAAACCAAGTTTGACTTAAGGTGATTTAGTTCAAGGTAAGCGGGCCATGCCCTTGGCATAGATAACTCTTGGTTTATTGAATGTTTATGAATATTGTTAAGCACTTTATGTTAATATCATTGTTAATGCATGTTTTCTTCAAGTATATGATTATTGAATGTTGTTTGTTATAAGCTAAGTCTAAGAGTAGAAATCCTATTAAGATTATGGTTTATGATTAAGATACAAGAAATTAAGATTTAAGAGGGAATAAGTTTCCCAATCATGCTTAAGAGGGAGAAATCCCATTATGGTCATGGGGAGAAATCCCAACCATGTTCAAGAGGGAGAAATCCCAATTAAGATTAAGTTTAAGATATTAAGAAGATAAGTAGAGTTTAAGAAAGATCATGGATAATAGAAATTTATTCAGATTTATATGCACCTTGTTATGGGCTTTCCGAGCAATTATGGGCTTTCCGAGCATTCATGGGCTCCTTACGGGGCATTAAGAGAGGAGCATATTTTTCTAGTAAATTTCTTTATGTAAAAGACAATAAGAAATGATTCATGATAAATGCATGTTCATGATTATGTTAAGTCACTTGTATATTTAATTTTATGTCTTATAATATGCCAATGCCGCTTACTTACTATGTTTGTTTTCCTTTGCATGGCTGGGGACGAGATGTCCGCAGGAGTTGGAGCCAAGGAGAAGGAAACATCTTGAGAGTACCAAGGACCCAGAGATCCAAGGAGTTGTTGCCTGGTGGGATGTCCATCTATGGAGATCCTATCATTATCTAGTTTATGTTTAGTATATCTTTGGAAAACTGATGTAGCTTTTATTCCAAGAACTTATGTATGAATCTACGTTTTCATAAAGCCAAGTGTTATTTGTTTCTTGTTATGAGATCATGTATGTAACATTTCCTCCCAAATATGCCAAGTACCCCACATTATGGATAATGTTGGGGATTAGGCTGTGCTTCCTCTGGTTACGTAAGAAACCCTAGGGAGGGGTGTTACATTAATGGTATCAGAGCAAGGAATAGATGGCCACTAAGGCAACAATAAAGATTCATGCAAGTCACCCTAGGATGAAGAAATAGAAGTAGAAAACATGATTATGTATCCTAGAATGTCTAGAGAACCCTAAAGATGACTAGAGCCCTCACCTCAGTAGAGAAGCACATGTTAGCATGCTTAGGTAGTTGAAACCAAACCCTAGATGATGACATGTTTTTCCTTGTCTCAATGGTAAGGGCCACCCAATTGAGATTTGATGAAAATGTCATTTAATGTGACTTTTTATGTGTCTTACCTTCTTAATTGCGTGTGTGGTATGGGACACATGTGCAAATAAGTTGGTGAGATGTAACATGAAAAGATCCAACATTTCTAAAATATGTGCTTGATCACCACATATAGAGAGATGAAGGATATATGACCTAAGGTTAGACAACTATAAAGAGGAAGTCATGGTAAGTGGAAGATAGATTCCCTAAGTGTAATAAGTTAGGTGTAAAGATAAGGAGTAAGTATGAGACTTAGGAAGGGTAGTTAAGTAATTTTTGAATAATTATGCTTTGTTTTAATATGCCTCTTTCTAAAATGAAAATTTGTATGGAAAATTTGCAAGTTTATGTGAAACCCTTAAGGTGGGTAGAAACTCTAGGAAATTTCGAGGACGAAATTTATTTAAGGTGGGTAGTATTGTAACATCCCACTCTTGCTATGCAATTTTCCAAATTATTTCATTCCTTGCATGCTCTTTTTCTAAATTAGATAATTGTTGAGGACTTAAATGCAATTTGTCCATGTTAATTTTACAAAATCATTTTATTATGTCCAATTGCTCTCTTATCCTTGTTTTATTTAAAGAAAATATTTTCATACATATATATGCCCTTTTGTTGAAGAAAATTTAGAATAAATGTTTTATGTCCAATTTTCTCTCTCATATGATAATTAGTGATTTACATGTTTAATTTCTTGTGTAATAGCCTCCATTTAGTTAATTAAAAAGAAATAATATTTAGGGCACGTTTTTATGATTTGCAATCCTTATTTGAGAAATCAATGGCTTTATATGCACCATTTATATTCATTTAAATGCACATAGTGGCCTTTTCTATTCTAGACCTAAAACGTGTAATAGTAGCAAATCTAATTTAATGGGAATGTTCTAGACCCTTTCATGTACCTATGGTTCAAATTTGAACCCATTATGACCATGTTTGACCCTCCAATTAAGTTGAGAGAGGTTTGAGTATTTTATGACCAAACTTTGAATGAATTATCATTTATGCAGCCGATTTAAGCTATAGTTCATTTTAATTGCATTTGTCACGCGCTGCTTCATCCGTTTTATTCTCGCGCGCATCCACAGCCCTTGGATCTAAATCCAATGACACGACAGTCTTCTTCTTCCTCCGCTTTTCTCGCGATCTCAGGCCGTTTCACAGGCCGTTTTCCCCCAACCCCGTTCTCACTCCACAATCCACCGTTTCTCTTGTTTTCTTCACCAACAGTTTCATCTCGTCACCCCGATCTGAACGAGCCATCGCTCGCCGTCTCTCTCACACTATAGAAGAAACACCCAAAGTAGGGCTCGCTGCCATTTTTCACAGACGGCCTCCTAGCCTTCTCCTCCGCCACCCAAACGCTCCGCGAGCACCGCAGAACCCCAAGTATCCCTCCTCCCCACTCAATTCAACCTCTGATGCCCTCAAGAGCTCTGACCTACTCGACCTGTAAATCCAGCAAATCTGGCTTCGTCCGGCTTCCTTGGTTAACCCCGGCTCAATCACAAGCGTGGTAAGCATCCTCGTAGCCTCCCCTTCGTTTTGGCTTTCCCGGTTTACCCTGAAGTTGCCCCTATCGGCGGGTCCTGTAGGGCCGCTACCTGTGCTTGCCGGCGCTAGCCGCCATGGCATCACAGTGGATCCTTGGCCACGGAGACAACACCTCCGACCTTGCTTGGCCTTAAGGGTGGATTTCCGACCTTCAGTTCATGTTTTCCGGCTCCTCTCTATGGTTTTGCCCCTCCGATGCTTTTCCCCTGTTCTCGTTTTACGGCGGAGCAGTCCAGAGCTCCTGGGCACCATTGGGCCTGACCGTCGACTCACCGACTTCGTCCTGATGCAAGGAAGCTTTTGGCAGTCACAATGTCTCGGTGGCTTGCACCTTTTTGCGAGTTTGGATCGGAGGTAGCACCTCCTGATCGTGTGCTCAAAGCCATGGCTCGCGCTGTGAAGGTGGGGAGCAATCCAGGTCACGAAATGACCATGGTGCCCCCACGAGCACAATTAGTTAAACTCATCGCTCAAGGGTAAAATCGGTATTTCACCTTTGTTTTGTTTCATCAGCCGCGAGTGGTTTGCACACCCAAATGACGGTTTTACCCCCACTAGTCTGATTCATGTGTCACGCGCGCCTTGGTCTTTACGGGCATTTCATATTTTATTTATATCAGCTTTAATCGAGTTTTCTAATTTTTGATTGGTCCAGAGTGCAAAATTCATAACTTTTGCATATGACCTCAGAAAAATATAAATAAATATGTTTTGGAAAGGATTTTCGATGAGGAATCCGATTTTATGGTTTTTATCGACCGATTTTACTGATTTCACACCTCAATATTTATATGAGCAAATTAGGGTTTAAATTGAATGACAAATGATAATTATGTTAATTTCAGGTGTTTAGGGAATCCAATCAGTCAAACCAAGTTTGACTTAAGGTGATTTAGTTCAAGGTAAGCGGGCCATGCCCTTGGCATAGATAACTCTTGGTTTATTGAATGTTTATGAATATTGTTAAGCACTTTATGTTAATATCATTGTTAATGCATGTTTTCTTCAAGTATATGATTATTGAATGTTGTTTGTTATAAGCTAAGTCTAAGAGTAGAAATCCTATTAAGATTATGGTTTATGATTAAGATACAAGAAATTAAGATTTAAGAGGGAATAAGTTTCCCAATCATGCTTAAGAGGGAGAAATCCCATTATGGTCATGGGGAGAAATCCCAACCATGTTCAAGAGGGAGAAATCCCAATTAAGATTAAGTTTAAGATATTAAGAAGATAAGTAGAGTTTAAGAAAGATCATGGATAATAGAAATTTATTCAGATTTATATGCACCTTGTTATGGGCTTTCCGAGCAATTATGGGCTTTCCGAGCATTCATGGGCTCCTTACGGGGCATTAAGAGAGGAGCATATTTTTCTAGTAAATTTCTTTATGTAAAAGACAATAAGAAATGATTCATGATAAATGCATGTTCATGATTATGTTAAGTCACTTGTATATTTAATTTTATGTCTTATAATATGCCAATGCCGCTTACTTACTATGTTTGTTTTCCTTTGCATGGCTGGGGACGAGATGTCCGCAGGAGTTGGAGCCAAGGAGAAGGAAACATCTTGAGAGTACCAAGGACCCAGAGATCCAAGGAGTTGTTGCCTGGTGGGACGTCCATCTATGGAGATCCTATCATTATCTAGTTTATGTTTAGTATATCTTTGGAAAACTGATGTAGCTTTTATTCCAAGAACTTATGTATGAATCTACGTTTTCATAAAGCCAAGTGTTATTTGTTTCTTGTTATGAGATCATGTATGTAACATTTCCTCCCAAATATGCCAAGTACCCCACATTATGGATAATGTTGGGGATTAGGCTGTGCTTCCTCTGGTTACGTAAGAAACCCTAGGGAGGGGTGTTACATGTGCCTAGTTCATTTTATTCACTAATGACTAATTTGTTTAATCTTAACATGTTTCACTATAACCATGACACATTTTTGTCTCATTGTCAAGGATGGATAAGTTTCCATTTAGTTTTGACTACCATTTCCTACGTGGTAAGTTATACAGAATTCATTTGCCAAGAATCTTAGTTCAGTTTTAGGAACATAAAATCATTGAATTTTTTGTGGTTGTTTGTTGTATATGGGAATAATTGAATTTTCTTATAGATATTAATTATCTTTTTTCTTGTATTTTATAAAACTATAAACTTATTAAAATTTTAAAATTAGTACAAATTAAAAAATGCAAATGGGTAAAAGTTGTGCCATCAGACCCTTTTGGATGACGAAGTCATTCCCTCGAAACACTACATGCATTGACCTGGAAGTCATGACATTATTTCTAAGCATAAATTTTTGCACCCTCTTGAATATATCCTTGATGCTAAGATACAATGTTGATATATGTGTTTTATCTATGTTGTTGATGTCAATGAAATTAATAGAATATTGTGAGAAATGTTGATAATTACTCAAAATTTGTCTTCCACGTGTATTACTAGGGAACACATGAACTAATTAATAATATATATGTTAGATATATATGGATTCTACAATCATTTATTTGATATGGGTTAAGCCCACTGTAAGTGCAGACAATACATAAGGAGGGTGGAGGGAAAAGTAGTGTATTCTTTTGTGCAAACTAGGAATTGGAGTAAAAAAAATACTTTCTATTTTCTCCATCTACTTTTTATTTGCACAAACAGATACCTTATGAATTAATTAATTGGAAAGAGTTTTTTTCTTTATTAATTGGACAAAGATCTTTTCATTATTAATTGGAAAGAAATAGTTTCTTTGTTAATTTAAAAGAGATATTTTCTTTATTAATTGGAAAAGAGATGTTTTCCATGATTAATTGGCAAGAATTTTTTTTCTTATTATTTGTAAAGAGATAATTTCATTATTAATAAAAAATAGACATTTTTCTTATCAATTAGAAAGATCTCTTTAATTGAAATGAACTCCTTATTTTTCCCTATTTGGAAAGAGACTCCTCATCTTTGTTTTTACATGTACAAAGATATCAAATGATCGCGTCATACTGGGAATAGTATGTAGGGATGTGAACATATTATAAATAATTCTCTGGTCATTAGACTATTGAACAACTTAAAAACATACTTCCATCAGTCATTTGATGTGTAAAATCCAATTATAAACTTATTTTTCTACCATCGTCGCTCCCAATTTGTTTCTGGATAATTGTCTATTACAAGAAGTAAGTTCTTCCTTCCTCTCCCAAAATGTGTGATCTGTCCGGATGGTGGTACCAACAATTTTTTGGTTGCATTGGTAGTGCATGCTGATCATCATGAAGTGTGAGCATGATGACTAGCTGTTAGAGGTTTGTGACCTGGTCAACTAGAAGAACAACACTCATCTTTGTGGATTGCAAGCCTCTGATTTCTTTAAGTATCACCTTCATTTTTCAACAAATGATCTAGTCTAAGATTCAAAATCTTATTTATTTTTGTCCTCTTGCATTGTTCATTCTACGTGTTTCTTATCTGGATCTGTCCTGAAATTATTAATCTATTGCAAGTTTTGTTGTTGCATGTAACGACATATACAATTTATTTACAACATTCTTAAGAGAAATCAGTCATGTTGTTAATCAAGATGACCATCATGCTTTTGGAAATAAAATTGACACTACAAATATGCCTAAAAATTTATTGGTACTAACTTTTCCCATTCACAAAGTACAATGCAAATTTGGCTGTATATGGTGGGTTATGATCAACTCTTAGAAGAGTATGAACCCAGAGCCAATGAAATTTACTTGATAATTCTAAATCAATTGCAACCTTAAAGATGGGTGATAAGACATGTCGAGGGTTAATATTATTTATTTTAAATAAAAATTGTATGATTTGTATTCTAAGTTGTTTGTTACTTCTTCTAAGGTTTTGTTGGGGTGTTAGAAAAGAAATATAATATGGATAATCAGGATGGTGAAAAGTACTATGTTAATAAATTTTATAAGTTTCAGATGGTTGAGGTAAAATCCATTTCTAACCAAAATGATTTCCAAATCTTAGTTCACAATCTTTCAGATGCAACCATGGTATTTGCTGACAAGTTTATAGTTATGTGCATAATTGAGAAATTCCCTAAATCTTGAGAGTAATTTGGAATGACTCTTGACCATCACAAAGGAGACTTGACTATGAACATTCTCATGAGGGACATTAACATACAAAAAGAACACTTGAAAGATAAGAATGATAAGTTACCTACTCAGGTAAACCCCACTATCAATTTTACAGTTGCTAAGAGTAAACATTTTTGGATCAAAAGGGCTCTATTGGGGGGTGAATAGAGATACAAAAACTTAAAAAAGATTAGTAATAACTTCAAGTTACTTCAATTTAAACTTTTGCAAATAAGTAATTTGATGTGGAACTATGCATACATAGCAAGGATGAGAGAAATAGAAAAAAATTAATAAAAAGCAATGTAGAGTGGTTCCATAGTCCAAACTTGGACTAAGTCAGTCCACTACCTATAGAGGTCAAGCCCTAGGATTTTCAAACCATTGCATACTAATATTCCATTATAATACATATAATAAGACCTTCCTTTTACAGGGAAATGATACTTAGCCTTCCTTTTTAAGGATCAAAAGGAGCCAATAAACCTTACAAGGTCTTACCTACCCTTCGAGCAAGAGTCTTCAACCTCTACAAGGGATTACCCACTTTTCTAAGGAGATGGACACCTTCAAAAAGGAGCTCCCCTTATTGCAACAAGTCTTCCTCAAAGGAATGACACACTCTCCTCAAGGATCTCCATCCTTCTCCTTCTACTTCACCAAGGAGAATCTTTCACCAACTATGCTTGAAGAAAGATATTGGTAAAAGAGAAGATTGAGAGCTTCACAAGTATTATAATGAAATAGCTCTCTCACAAATTCATGTCTCACTCATATCTACATTTTGACTAGTAATTAAGAGAAAGAAAGGGGCTCTATGTGGACAAAATCACTCAACTATAGCTAGGATCATGAGTAGCATTAAGGAGAAAACTTGGGACTGAAGTCCAAGGGTCCCTATTTATAGTTGGAGATGTCCACTAGCTACTACAACCACTTGGGAAAGAATTCTAGTCATTTGGGGTGTTTCAACAAATCCACTTTTGATGTTTACAACACTCCAATGGCTAGAAACACTTGATTTGCACATTATGTACAATGTAGTCAGTCGATTTTTCATAAAGCTTACTCAAACGAGAGCACTATACGACAAGCTAATTTTGATTTGCCGGCCGAATTTATCCCCGATGAAACTTGGCCATGGCTTAAAATCACTTTTTCTGTACAAAGGGTCAGTCAAATTTATCTTGAGGTAAACTCAGTCGTACCTAGACATTTCCAAGACCCATCCTAGGCGTCGGTCGAGTTTTCAAGTGGGAAACTTGACCGATCAAACATCTTGTGATGCATTTTGGAAAATATCATTAAAGTTCTTAAATGTTCGAATAAAATGCGCCTGATTTTTTTTTATCAT
This sequence comes from Alisma plantago-aquatica, assembly GCA_963693085.1. Taxonomy (NCBI): domain Eukaryota; kingdom Viridiplantae; phylum Streptophyta; class Magnoliopsida; order Alismatales; family Alismataceae; genus Alisma; species Alisma plantago-aquatica. The sequence continues at coordinate 875,875,865 of OY856412.1, read as the reverse complement.
AGTTACAAGTCATAAAGTCAATACCAATGATTAGAAAAAAAATTCCTAAGTCGTTTAGGGCATATGACACAAAAGTGCATTTGCATTTGACTTTGGCTTGTATTTGATCGAGTTGGAACTTGATTAAATTGATCCTTTTCTTATACCTAATACATGAAATCAATCTCAAATAGACATATTAGATACATAAGAATGGAATGGCAGAGTCATCATCAAATGTGGACAATGTATAGTTGTTAGGTCAACAAAGATAAGAATTCAAGGAATATACATAAACCTTAGGCTAGATCTAGATAAATTGATGAATAAATCTTATTAGACTTGTAGACATGTTGACCACTGGAACCAGGATTATTCTAGAAGAAATCAAAGAAAGGTGTCACATCTTTTATTGAGGAGGCTATAGTAAACATGATGGTTGAATCCTTGAACCTCAATGATGGGTACATGTATATAAATCTTGATATACTTTCTGGATCACCTTACTAGATAATTGACATTGGGGCTAATGTACATGTTTGTGCTAACAAGACCTTGTTTGTGTCTTATCAGGCCTCTAGAGGTCAATCTATTACTTTCAGCGACTCCAACTGTATAGAAATCAAAGGAGAAGGATGGGTGAATTTCAAGTTTCATTCAGGGAAGGTTCTAACACTTCATAGAGTTAGACATGTCCCCATTCGACGTAATATCCTATGGGGCACAATTCGTGTTAGGTATGATTTTATAATAGATTGTAAATGTAATATGGCTATTATTGCTCACCTTCGTGACATTTATTTCTTGGAAATTTGTGTTTATGTGACAAGGAGAACTTATTTATGATTCTTTTTTAGTTTAGTTCAAATTTAGTTTTAAATTTTAGTGGTAATTGTTCTATTTGCATGGATCTTGTATCTTTTAATGTATGGCTTAGTCGTTTGGGACATGTTAGTTTTGTCTCAATGAAATGAGTGATTAATCTAGAATCAATTCCTAGATCTGACATTAATGTTTACACACGAAATCTATATGCAAGTTGAATTTCTAGGGAATTCTTTTCATTCTATAAATAGGAATTTGAAAATCCTTGATTTAATACACACTGGTATCTACGAGTTTAATGGGATTTCTCAAAAATGGATATATGTGAGTTAAATGAGACTACAATTAGGGATCAAAACATTTACTTGCTAACTTTTATTAACGATGCAAGTAGATATTGTTATGTCTATTTACTTATAAGTAAGTATGAGGCATTAAATAAATTTAAAATATATTAGAAACAAGATGATACTCAAACTAGTAAGGTACTTACAAGATCAACGTTTAATAGGGGATGAGTGTACACCTCGAACTTGTTCTTGGAATTTTGTCAATTATGTGGTGTAGTTCATTACGTTATTGCTCATTATTCACCACAATCCAATGAGATTGTAGAATGTAAGAATCAGACTCTAATAGTTATGGTTAAGACATTATTCTAAACCTCAGTTCTACCTAAGTTTATGTGGGGGGACTTTGAATATAGCTTACCATATTCTAAATAGAGTTCCCAAAAAATATTAAGAAAATAGTCTGTTTGAGATATGGAGGGAGAGACAATTAAGTCTCACATAACATTTAGTGTGGGGCCTCCTTGCTAAGGTACTTGTCCCTAAACACAAAAGGAAGAAATTGGAACCAAAAAGAGTTGAGGCCATCTTCTTGGGTTATGTAGAGAGAAGTTATGCCAATAGATTATTGATTGTGAAATCTAATATCTCAGGCATCGATGTCAATATAACTGTGGAACTACGTGATGCTACATTCTTTGAGAGTTTGTTTCCCATGAAATCTAGTGTGCCTGTAGCGAACTGAAATCTAGGTACATTCTTAGTCAAGCCCTTTTTTCTAATTTTTCCTATCCTTTTTATCCTTTTTATCCTTTGTGTCCTTGATGTTGAATTTTTTGAATTATTAGTGGTTTGGAGTATATTTTATCTCTATTCATTCCAATGAATGGTTTTATGCAAAAATACCTAAATTAATGCTTCAATCAGGTTCTAAGATGCAAACTTACCAGTTAAGTGATATATTGTTAACATAATTTCGTTCTAGATTTTTCCTTAGCCTTATGGAGCAAGAAGAGAAAAATGAATAAATAGAAAAGCTTTAAACATGATAATTTGGCATTGTATAATATAATGTGACTAATAGTGAAAGTATTGTGTAAGACAAATAAAACTCATAAAAGGAAGACTCATTGGAAAAAAAACTTTAGATTTGAATTCTTTGGGCCTGATATGATTTGGAGGCCAAATTTCACAATTTTGGGATAATATTATCTATATCTATTTTATTTACAAAAGAGAAAAGGTTCCCCAAAATATGAAATAAGTCATTAAATGACTCCAAAAGGGGCAACTAATCTTAGAATCATAATCTACACACTAAAATTAGACTTTGGGTAAATTTACGTGTAATTTGGATAATCTTTAATGTGCATGTGTAGATTAGGAGAGAGAAAGTATGTAAAAGCCCAAAATGTTAAATAATGTTATCAATAACTTCAAGGGATAAAATTAATGGTAAATTTGTGTTCCATATGTTTTACTTTGCTTGAGGGTGAAGTTTCACATTATTTGCATTATAATAACTATTTTTAAATTAATTGGGAAAGAAAATAACAATAAGAGAAAAATATATTAAATAAATAATTAAATGACTCTGAAAGATAAAATAGATCTCAAATTCGAAATCTAGATGACAAAATTTTCCTACATGTAAATTTTCATGTAATTTGGACAATATTACATATTTTACTTAATTTAGGAGAGAGAATATAATTTAAAGAACAAAAATATTTGATAATATGTTGAAAAAGAATTAATGGAAAAATCTTGTTCCTCACGTTTAGAATTGCTTATAGGACAAGTTTCATATTTTTAGGAGTTTCTAGATGACGAAATTCATTAAAGAAATAAAATAAGTGATAATATTTAAAAGTATTTAATAAAATACTAAAGGTCCTCAATAAAAAAAACTAATGCAAAAATAGGTTTCCATGCATCAAAATTATCTAATGTACTAAATTTGTGTTTATCTTGACTTCTTTTGTACTCTCAAATACTTATAAAAATCTATATATTTTTAATGTTTCAAGAGACCAAAGTTGAAATGTTGTATTAACTGACTTTCATTGCAGATCCGCAACGTGAACAGTAACTGTGGACCAAAGGGGTCTGGTATTTTGGGCATAACTCTCTGGTTTCTCAATGAAATTTCACGAAATAAGTTGTACTAGATTGAAAATTAAATTCTACATCCATCCATACCCTATTTGAAGCCTATCATCTCATACTCTAGAAACGTCCAAACTTGTTCTTCAAAGCTTTAGAAGTTTCTACCTCCAACAAAACTCCTTGTATATATAGATATACTCAGACCTCTTTTAGCTCTTGTGCACTCTTTCTCTTGTGTAAATTGAACCCAAATTGTTGTCATATTTTGCCACCAAGTTTATTTTCTCTCCGTCATAAGCTCTCTCGGTGATGATAGTTCTCTCCAAAATAGTGCAATAGATCTTTGGGTAAGATTCTCTATGCCTTCTTCTTTATTTCTAAGTTGTTGATGCCATTTGATTTCACCCAAACTATTTTTCTCCAAATTTTCATCAAACCAGACCTGCTCTGCATGAACATAGTTGGAAGAAGTCTCCTATGCATGTTCTTCAATATTTCCCTAATGACCTTATTTCTAGTGTTTTTGCTGCATGAGTATTTCTATCTTCTTATATTCTCCACTTATTGTTTTTTCATTTACATGATGGTATGGTAATATCATAGAATATACTATCATGGTATATGGTATGGAATGATAACATGAGACCAGTATGTTCTTTAGAACATCATTTACATACTAAAATCAGTAAAAATATATAGAATTGTAAAATCCATAACTTTTTACTAAAAGCTCAAAAAATATAATAACATATGTTTGGAATCATGAGATCTTTCTCTATGTTCTAACATTGGTTTTGTTGCCTAATTTCTAAGTTTTAAAGTTTGAATTTTTAGTGTTTTGATCTAGTTATGAACTTCATAATAATAATATGTAACATAATAATTTATAAATTTGGGATTTTGAGTCAAGATGTTAATAAGTAACCCTGAACCCAATATCATGTCAAAATCAATCGATCTAGGTTTTTTCTTAAGATTTGGATTTCTAGGATTACATATATTGAACCTTAACTAATGAAAAAATCATTATATGTAGGTTTGAGTGACTTTAGACTTGGAAGGGTAGAATTTTATCTCTAATTTGTATACTCAAGTCAAGGTATGTGCATCTTATCCCTTAAGTTGGGCATTTTTTTATAACCAAATCCTAATTTCCCAATGAGGCATGGACAAAGACCTTTGTTTCTATTATTGCTCTTTTTGGTACAATTACTTCATTACTTTATTTGGGTCTTTAACCCACCCGCCATATCACTATTATATGTTTCTTAAACTTGCCATATGATTTATTTGAGTATGATGATATGGTTTATTTATTAGACATTGTAGTGGTACTTATGTACAACCACCCATAGTTGGGCATGTGTTATTTTGCCCTGGGGAATATTTTTATTCTGCCCCGCATATAAATATTTATAGGTGATTGGGAATGTGTTACTCTCTCATCACCGATTGGTTGAGGTTTGGTAGGTTCCTCAACCCTATTTAGTTAATGTAGTCATTCTATTAATCATGCACATCATTTTCTTATTATTTTTATGGTAAGAATCCTATTTTGTTATGTGCCTCATAATCTTTACCCTCTAGGTTCTTGATGAATCTATACCCTTTATTTCCCTTGTTACAATTTTCTTTGTTCTTGATCCTTATTTGACACATACCTTATTTTCTCCTCTTTCTAGGTGACCCAACCACCCAAGCCTAGGACAAGGAGTGGAACAAGACCAAGGAAGGACCAACCAAGGAGTAGATACAGAGGAAATTTAGCAGAGATGTCTAGGTTGCTACTACTAGATCTTGTAGTTTCCTTTCTAGTTTATGTTTCATGAAACTCACGTAGTAAAATGAGTTCATAGCAAAAGTACTATCTTAGTCTTTTCTTTCACTGCTACTATTGACATTCTATGTATATGGATCATGCTTATTTAAATGGAAATATTATGCATGCATCATTCAAAAATCTAAATCCTTATAAAAGATGGATGTTTTGTATTTTCTGTTTAATTTTTGTAAGGGAATTATCTTACTTCCATACAACATGGTATCTGAGCCTGTTAGGTAGTTATTAGGGCATAAGTTGAAAGAAATGGAGTCTAAAAAGGATCAGGGTTCGGGGGCTGGCAATATTTTCCTTTGTGCCACTAGCTTGGTTTACGAGGACTCCCAGATCTGCATGATACCTGCCTGGCCTGAGCGGATACTGACTGTTCGAAATAACATACCTATAGGCAATAGTAGTCTTAGAATCTATGTTGGATACTCCTGCTAATCTAATATGATGACATTTTTACTTGTTTGAAGATGGATACCCGATATAATTCCCTTATGCCCCATAGGACCACATGTTTAGGGTAGTCTATCCCTAGAAGCTAGACTTTGAGGTTTAGAGATATTTATTAGTGAGAAATCAAGTGATAGATCTTGTACATGCTTTAGTTAGACTCACCCTTTTACCTCTAGTTTTAATTTGACTTGGTGGGTCAAACATTTTAAGGGGTTGAGGGGTAGTAGTAGTACCTTGATAGATCATGGACATATTGATTTCATGGACAAAATCCTTATTAAGGAGATGAAGTCTTGCAAAATCTAGCTACTTTGACTCTAGAAACCCTAAGTCCATGATTAGAAGGTTAGTGTGCTTGGATCCTTAGAATTGACCAAATAGGGTTATAGATAAACCATGACATGATAAAGAACATATAATGATAACCTGGTAAATAGTTCATATGTTTGAATCCTAATGGATATTTAATGTAGATAATATGAGTAACTCACATATTAATCCTAATAGTGGATACACATGATGTTGACCGTGTCTTTAACTAGCAAACCGTAATGATATGATGAGGAAGATGATTGGAACCTAACTCTAGACTTCATGCATGCAAAGAAGATATAAGTATAATGATCATTTTATCCTGAACCTTAAGTTGTAATCATATAACCTTAATATATGCATCCTTAAGACATTAATGATACATTAGTTAAATTAGTGGTCATAATCAAATAAGATATAATGATACACATAAACCACATAATCTTGAATTAATATATATCAATTAATTGATATGTAATATGTTTCACCTTGTTCACTAATATCCACCTAATGACTCAAATATGGTTAATGAGTAATTTGATTGAAATAAACATGCATGAATGCCTAATGTGGTGTTAAATGTGTATAATCAATAATAAGAAGGCAATAAAGATGAGTAAATGATTTATGAGGACATTAATGTGAGTAAGAAAGGTAATGTGACAACTTATGGATATTTAATGTAGGGGGAAGTAATTAATGTGACAGTAATTGGGTTAATTGTACACTTAATAACAAATTAGATAAAATTTCATATTTCATGCAAATAGTATGATATAAATCAATGTGGTGATAATATGAGGATAATGGAGTCTAAATCCAAATTATTAAGGATAATGGTCAAATATATTAATAGACATTGAAATAATTGAGTATAACTCTAATTGTGCTAAAACTCTTAAGAAGATAAATAAGATATATATAGGATTTTGTGCATAATAATGAAATGAAACTCATTTGGAAACAAAGTGAATATAATAGGACATAATTAAAAAGAATAATAATGATGATTTAACATCATAATAAATATATTGCTAATAAGATAAAATTGTTAATTGTGTTATATCTCATAAAAGAAAATCTCAATAGTGGAACCCTTGGAGATGCATGAGAACCTGACCTATGAAGAGTTGCATGTGAAGATTCTTGACTCCAAGAGTGAAGTAGTGAAAGTCTTATGGAAGTATTATGGTTTGGAAGAAACAACCTGGAAGGTTAGAGATGAGATGTTATGTACTCACCCTTCCCTCTTTGATTGAGATTTCATGGACGAAATCCTATTAAGGGATGGAGTATTGTAACATACTGAAATCTAGGTATATTCTTAGTTGAGTCCTTTTTTCTAAGTTTTTTCTATCCTTTTTGTCCTTGATGTTGATTTGTGGAATTATTAGTGGTTTGGAGTATATTTTATCTCTATTCATGCCAATGAATGGGTTTATGCACAAATACCTCAGTTAATGTCTCAATCAGGTTCTAAGATGCAAAATTACCACTTAAGTGATATATTGCTAACATAATTTCATTCTAGAACTTCCCTTAGACTTATGGAGCAAGGAAGAGAAAAAGGAATAAATAGAAAATCTTTAAACATGACAATGTGGCATTAAATAATTTAATGTGACAAATAGTAAAAGTAATGTGTAAGAGAGATAAAATTATTTAAAGGAATACTGATTGGATAAAAATAATTGTAGATTCAAATTATTTGGACCTAATATGACTTGGAGGCCAAGTTTCAAAATTTAGGGAAAATAATAATTGTATCTATTTTATTTGAAAAAGGTGTGTTTTCCCCAAAATATAAAACAAGTCATTAAATGACTAAAAAGTGACAACTAATATTAAATTCATAATCTACATATTAAAATTAGCCTTTGGATAAATTTACATGCAATTTGGATAATCTTTAATGTTCATGTGTAGATTAGGAGAGAGAAAGTATGTAAACGCCCAAAATGTAAAATAATGTGATAAATAACTTCAAGGGATAAAATTAATGGTAAGTTCGTGTTCTATATGTTTTACTTTTCTTGAGGGTGAAGTTTTACATTATTTGCATAATAATAACTATTTTTGTTTTAACTGAGAAAGAAAATAAGAATAAGAGAAAAATATAGTAAATAAATTATTAAATGACTCCAAAATAGAAAACAAACCTCAAATTAGAAATCTACATGACAAATTTTTCCTACTGGTAAATTTCATCTAATTTGGACAATCTTAAATATTTTATTTAATTTAGGAGAGAGAATAAAATTTAAAGAACAAAAAATATTAAATAACATGTTGAAAAAGATTACTTAATGGCAAGTCTTGTTCCCCACATTTAGTATTATTTATAGGCCAAGTTTCATATTTGTAGAAAGTTTTTAGATGACTCTAATTCATGAAATTGATAAAATAAGTGATAAGATTTAAAAGTATATAATAAAAACTAAAAGTCCTAAAATAAAAACTAATGCCAAAATCAGATTCCTCACCTCAAAATTAGCTAATATAGAAAATTTAGATTTATTTGGACTTCGTATGTACCCTTAGATAATTATAGAAAGTTTTGTACATTTATTGTATCAAAAGACCAAAGTTGGAAGGTTGTAATAAATGAATTTCATCACACATCCACGACGTGAACAATAACCGGCGGACCAAAGGGGTCTGGTATTTTGGACATAACTCCCTTGTTTCTCAATGAAATTTCACAAAATAAGTAGTGTTGGATTACAAATTGAATTCCTCATTCATCCATACCCTATTCAAAGCCCATAATCACATATTCGAGAAATGCCCAAGCTTATTTTCCAAGCCTTCAGAAGTTTCTACCTCCCAAAATCAAACCTAAACTATATATACCTATACTAGACCTCCATTACCCCTTGTGCACTCTTTTTATTCTATTAATTGAACCCAAGTCGTCGTCAAATGTCACTGCCAAGTTTTTTTCTCCGTCGTAAACTCTCTCGCTGACGGCGATTCTTTGCAATGTAGTTTAATAGATCTTTGGGTAAGATTTCCTATATCTTCTTGTTTGTTTCTAAGTTTTTGATGCCTCTTGATTTCTTCCATATGATTTTCCTCCAAATTTTCATCCACCCAAACCTGCTCTACGTCATCTATCATGGCATGAATAGAGCTGGAAGAAGGTTCATGTACATGTTCTCCAATTTGCCTCTTATGGCCTTAATTCTGGTGTTTTTGCCGCATGAGTATTTCTATCTTCTTATATTCTCCATCTTTTAGTTTGTCATTTGAAATGGTGGTATTATAATATCACAAAATATCCTATCATGGTATATGGTTCAGAATGATAACATGAGACCAGTATATTTTTTAGAACACCATTAAAAACTGAAATCAATAAAAATATATAGAATTGTAAAATCTATAACTTTTTATTGAAAGCTCCAAAAATTATAACAAAATATATTCTGGAATCATGAGGTCTTTCTCTATCTTCTAACATTGGCTTTTTTGCATGATTTCTACATTTTAAAGTCTAAGCTTTTAGTGTTTTGATTTTACTTATATACTTAATAATAATTATAGGCAACATAATAATTTATAAAGTTGGGATTTTGAGTGAAGATATTAATAACTAACCACAACCCAATATCATGTCAAAATCAAGAGTCGGCCTAGGATTTTTCTAAAGGTTTGGATTTCTAGGATTTTCCACCTATATAACATGCATTGAACCTTAAGTAATGAACAAACAATTATTATAGGTTTGAGTGACTTTAGACTTGGAAGGGCAGAATTTAATCTCTGGTTTGTATACTCGAGTCAAGGTATGTGCATCTTATCCCTTAAGTTGGGCATTTTTGATATCCAAACACTAATTTTCTAATGAGACATGGACTAAAACCTTTGTTTCTATTGATTCTCTTTTTGGCACAATTACTTCATTACATGCTTGGGCCTTTAACCCACCATCCATATCACTAGTAATTGTTTCTTAACCTTTCCATATGAACATTTTGAGAATGGGCTCCCGAACGCCTGCGCTCTGCGTGACAAGGCGACGGTGGAGGCCACGACATCTCGTCGGTCACCTCCTCATGGCGATCTCAGGCATAAGGAATCTGACAGTCTTGATGGTGCGACAGATCCAGATTCAGTACCTTGCGCTTCGATTGGGTGGGAAAGTGTGAGACCAAAATCTTCCGGGAGCATCCTAGATCTGGAGAGTACTGAAGTATCAGTAATCGAAAGGAAGATTATCTACTTCAAGAAGGAGGCGAGTGAGAACGCGGAGAGGTGGAATAGATGCTTGCTCGGATACATTGTGGATTTCCATCTGTTTATATCGTTCCTCAGTAATCATTTTGATAACATCTGGAATATAAGAGATTACTTTGAGGTATTTGACAGAGGTGATGGTTTCTTCATAGTTCGCTTTGCAAACCAAGAAGTTCTGGAAGAAGTGCTTATCGGAGAATGGCTAGTAGCTAGGAGACATGTCATCTTCAGGAAATGGTATGTCGGAGATACTCAAACGAAACTGATTTTGGAGGATATCTCGATATGGATCAATTTAAGAAATCTTCCGTTGGAATTGTGGGATTGCAAGACATTTAGCAATATTGGCTCTTATCTGGGATGCCCGGTTAAGATGGATGAAGCTACTTTTAACTTGAAACGTATGGATGTAGTAAGGATTCAAGTCGTCATGAGCAGTAATGCTAAATTCCTAGGAAGAATTATGTTGAGAAGTGATGAGGGAGATGAAAATCTTATCGAAATCGAGTATGATTGGGTTCCGTATAGGTGTCGACACTGTGGGAAGTATGGTCATGATGATTGTCCGATTAAAACTAATGAAAGAAAATAGAGAGTTGTTATGACGGGTGCTGTGAAGAAGGTTTGGGAGGTGAGAAACCTTGTTGCTTGCAGGGTGTTCGATGTTATTCCAAATGTGGATTTACAAGCTGGTTCTAAGCATATATTAGAGGAAATTGAAGAAGGGGAGGAAATTCAGAGAAGTAAAATGAGTATGCTATAGGATGTGGAGATTGAGGAAGATGAGGCTCTATCTAAACTGGTTAATGAAGGTTTTGAAACTAGTTGTTCTACTGACAAAGAGGTAGGGAGTAGTATTCTTAAGGATGATGGTTTGTTACAATAGAGTTCAGAGGCTAATGTTATGGTTATTACTGAAAGTGAATTGTGTGTGATTTCATCAAATGCTGGTCCCTCCACTCCACCTTCTGTTCTGGGTTTTCTCATAGATTCTCCATAGAGTGAGCTCTCTTCGCAGGCTTCTTCTACTTCTGTGAAGTATGCTAAGGTCAGCATTCACAAAGAACTGCCAAAACATCAACTGAAATTAAAGGCAGATAATCATCTCAAAATGGACCAGCTGGAATCTATCCCTTCTCCTAAGGAACTCTCTATGGAATTTGGTAGCACTGAGGCTGACATTTCAACAACGCCAATTATCAAATGAGCCTATCCATGTCCATTATCTCTTGGAATGTCAGGGGTATAAGTAATAAGATCCTGAACGTCCAAGAGGTAATTAGGAGGGCCAATTGTGATGTGGTCATCCTAGTTGAGATGAAGATTAGATAGAAGAAAGCTAAGAAGTTGATGAGTAGATACTTTGAAGAGTAAAAATGGGTTTCTAACTTGAAATCGCATGCTTTGGGTAGAATCTTTATTCTCTGGAAGGATGATGTTTGTCATATTTCTAAAATTGATGAGTGTGATCAGGCTATTCATGTCAAAGTTGATAAAAATAGTGAGAGTTTCATTCTTACGGTTGTTTACGACCATAATGATGACTATGATAGGACTGGTCTCTGGAGGAATCTTGATTGCTTTGCCAATGGTCTTCATTGCCCATGGATCATTATGGGAGATTTCAATGCTGTGAGAAAATCCAATGAGAAAATTGGTATTCTTCCTCCTTCTGCTAAATCTATGGATGATTTTAATAATTTTGTCCTTGATTCTAGTTTGTTCGATATGGACCTAAGTGGACCCTTTTATACCTGGGACAACAAATAAGAAAGGGATCAATTTATTGCAACCAAAATTGATAAGATCTTGTATAATGGTGATTTCCAAGATAGATATGAAAATCTCCATGGTGAGTGCATCTATGAATTGGTGAGTGATCATAGGAGGTTATGCTTAATTTTAGGTGATGTGAAAAAGAGGAAGTCTCCGTTTAGATTCATCAATTCCTGGACCACTCATAAAGATTTTGATGTCCTTCTTAAGGAGGCTTGGGAGATGGATGTTGATGGGTTTTCCATGTTCATATTTTATAGAAAACTGGAGCTTCTAAAGAAGAATCTAGTTTCTTGGAATAAATCATGTTTTGGTAATATTCAAGATAACTTGTCTCATTTGAAGAATGCTGCTATTACTGCCCAAAGGAAGGCTGATCTTGATCCTAATGATATTAATCTTAGGAGTGAAGCAAATTCTCTAAGGAAGGAAGTGATGAAAGCTACTATGATTGAAGAAAGTTTTTATAGGCAGAAATCCAGAGTTCAATGGCTCCAAGAGGGTAATTCGAACACTAAATTTTTCCATGCCTCTTTAAAGAACAGAAGGCTTAGAAATACTATGAATTATCTCAATATTAATGGAAACTTATCTAGAGATGAAGATGAGATGAAATTGGCTATTTTCACTTTCTACAATTCTCTATTTTGTAAAAAAGATAAAGGTAGGGTGTGGGAGGATGACTGGGAAGGCCCTGTCATATCTAAATCTCAGAGTTGCATGCTTATCAATAAAGTTTCCAGGAAGGAAGTTGATGAGGTGATTGAGAATATGAATGAGGACAAATGTCCTGGTCGAGACGGATTCAACTGTCATTTCTACAAATATGCTTGGAGAGTGATAGGAGATGATGTTTATAGTGAGTTTTTTAGGAATGGGAAAATTCTTAAAGAAGAAAATAAGACTTACATTACTCTTCTTCCCAAAGGGCAGGACTCTTCTCTGATTACTAATTGGTGCCCCATTGCGCTTTGCAATGTTTTTTATAAAATTATCTCTAAAATCTTAGCTAACAGGCTTCAGGTGGTGCTGCCTAGTATTATTGATAAAAACCAGTGTGCGTTTGTCAAGGGAAGAAGCTTAAAGGATGTTGTTCTGTTAAAAAATGAGATTTTATGTGATTTCAAAAGGAAAAATTGTGATAAGATGTGCATTCAAGATGATGTGTCTTAAGTTTATGACTCTATCGATTGGAAGTACATTTTTTCTATCATGTGGAAGATGGGTTTCCCCTTGAAATGGATTAGTTGGATTGAAAACATTTTCTACTCTACCTCCTACCAAGTCCTGGTCAATGGGGAACCCTCTCGTCCTATTTTCCCTACTAATGGGGTAAGGCAAGGAGATTCCATTGCTCCATACCTTTTTGTCATTGCAATGCAGGGTTTTTCTGAAATGTCAAAGAAGTCGATTAGGAATGATGATATTATACCCATCTCTGTCTCGAAGAAGATGTATTGCTCACATCTTATTTTTGCTGATGATTTAATGATCTTCGCCAAAGCAAATAATGAGTGTGCTATGAACATTAAGAAGTTACTTGATGAATTTGGAAATATGTCAGGCTTAAAGATTAATTATAGAAAAAGTAATTTGTTTTTGGGAGATTTTAAGAACAAAGATGATTTATCCTCTACTTTGGAGATTGGTATTGGCAGGATTGAAGACACGAAATACTTGGACTTACCTCTATTTTCTGGCAAGATGAGAAGGAAGCAATGTGAGATTCTAGTGGATAAGGTGAAGAAGAGATTAGAATGTTGGAAGAGCAAAATTCTTTCGTTAGCTGGCAGAGTTGAGCTGGTCAAATCAACCTTATCTGCTATCCACCTTTTTTAGGTTATGTCTTTTCCTATTCCTTGTTCCATTCTTGATGATATTGACAGGCTCACTAGAGACTTTGTGTGGGGGAAATCTGAGGATAAGAAGAACATTCATTTAATCAGTTGGGAAGCTATGACTTTACCCAAGAAGGAAGGAGGTTTGGGAGTTAGAAAATGTAAAGAAGTTGCCATGGCTTATCTTGTACCAAATGTGTGGGATATCATGAGGAAGAAAGATTCACTTTGGGTCAAGTGGATTAGCGAGAAGTATTTTAAAAAAGAGACTTTTTGGAGCTGTGATGTTTCTTCCAATCACTCCTGGATGTTCAATTCTCTTTTAAGTAGGGATGTGCTCATTCAGTTTGTGGATATCAGGATTGGTTCGGGCCATTCTATTAAACTTTGGAAGGACCCTTGGTGTGGAGGGAAGATGTTGCATGATATCATTGATAAAAACTTGATTGTTAGAGTTGGCCTCCCTGAAAATTCATTATTGAGCACTATTATCAATGAAAAGAAGTGGAACATCAAAGAGTCTAGGGGTTCTCACATTATCCTGAAGGCTATTAGTAGCTTCAATATTGATAAGTCTAGTTCTGATGATTGCTGGCTCTTCAACGAGAACAATTCTGCTAAGTTTAAAAGTATTTGGGATTGTGTTAGAAGTAAAGGATCGGCTGATTCCAAGTATCAAAGGATTTGGATCTATAAATGTCAGGTTAATTGCAAAATCCATGTGTGGAAAGCTATGTTAAATAAGCTACCTACGTCAGACTATATGAGAAGGATTGGGATCCCTCTTGCCTCTGTCTGCTTTCTCTGCAAGATGGACTATGAGAATTTGCAACGTGATTTTGACTGTTATTTTGTAGAAAACTTATGGAACAATGTTGTGAAGGAAGGTCTTCTTTCTTCTATTCCTAAGTGTGTGGAGGATATTACCAATCTAAAAGGTCACAAAGCTAAAACCATTAGCCAGCTAATCCTTTATCACTCTTGGATTGAGAGAAATGCTAGAGTCCATTCGGGGACTAGTAGAAGTCCTGATACTCTATGGAGGATTATTCATGCTGATTTTGATATCTTCACTAGTTGATGTTGGTTGGTTCCTTTGGCTGGTTTCATTGGTTTTTGGTGACCTGCTGCAAGACTTGTTTCAAGATGGTGGTATGTTTTGTTGTCCGTGTTCTGTAGATGCTGATGGTGTTTTTTATGGTAAGGGTTGTTTCAAGCCTGTGGTCTGCCTTTGATGGTTTGTTCTGTCTTGTTGAGGTGAAGGTCGAGCCCACCTTGTTTGGTGTCGATGCTCCCTTCTCCCTCCTTTATGGTGGCTATTTTAGATGTCTGCTAAAGATTGTGGTTCTTTGTTAGGCAGGGTTGTTTGGCATTGTGAGAGTGAAGTGAAGGTGAAGGTTGAGCATCCACTTTTAGTGTGAGGCTCCCCTCTCCCTGCTTTATTTTGGTCCCCTCATGCTTGGTTTTCAGATGGGTCTGCATTTGTTGATATGGTTTTTGGTTGGTTCTGGGTTATGGCTGGAGTGAAGGTAGTTTTCTGGGCAAGATGGGTTGGTGGATGTTTGGTGGTTTGATGGGTTTTGTGCTTGAGCTTGGTGATTTGGCTAGTGGTATCTGTTTGGATTTGGTTTAGATGGTCTGCCCTTATGCTCCCCTCTTACTTTGGTGTTGTTCGTGTGGAGTTTGGTTCTTGTAAAGGATGTGGTGGTTTGGCTGTCCTACTGCAAGATGGGCTATTTTCCCTTGATGAAGTTGTGGTTCCCTTTGTCTATCAGCTGAGTTTGAAGGTTGTTGATATGTTGTTTTGGTTTTCTCTCTGTTGGGCTTTCTAGTGATGGTTGAGTCCCTTTGCTCCCCTCTCACCCTGGTCTGGTTGTTCTTCCCTGGATAGGATGATGTCTCCTATTGATCTTCTAGCTGGTCATTTTTTTGGATGGGCTCTATAGTTTTCCATATGCTTATTTTTTATTCTTTGTAAGTATCTAGTATATCACTTTTCTTTTCACTATCTTCATTTGAAGATAGTATTTTTATAAAAACACTACAGGAAAAATACAAAAAAAGCAACACGAGTTTTTCCTGACAAAAAAAAAACCTTTCCATATGATTTCTTTGAGCATGATGATATGTTTGACTTATTAGCTAATGTAGTGGTACTTATGTACAACTACCCATAGTTGGGAATGTCTTATTTTACCCTAGTGAATGTGTTTATTCTCCCCCACATATAAATATTTTGTAGGTGACTAGAAATGTGCTACTCTCCCTTCACCTATTGTTTAAGGTTTGATAGGTGCCTCAGTCCTACTTAGTTAATGTAGTCATACTATTAATCATGCATGTCACTTTCTTATTATTTGTTACTGTAAGAATCCTAGTTTGTTATGTGCCTCATACTCTTGACCCTCTATGTTCTTGATTAATGTATACCCTTTATTTTCCTTATTATAATTTTCTTTGTTCTTGTTCCTTATTTGACACATACCTTGTTTTCTCCTCTTGCTAGGTGATCCAACCACCCAGGCCTAGGACAAGGAGTGGAACAAGACCAAGGAGGACCAACACAGGAGTATATTTAGATGAAGTTTTGTTGAGATGTCTAGGTTGCTACTGTTAGATCATGTAGTTTTGTTTCTAGTTTATGCTTCATGAAACTCATGTAGTAAACTGAGATCAAAGCAAATGTAATAACTTAGTCTTTTCTTTCAGCTGTGATTGTTGACATTCTATGTATCTAGATCATGCTTTTTTAAATAGAAATATTGTGCAAACAACCTTCAAAAATCTAAATCCTTATAAAATATGGATTTTTTGTATTTTTTGTTAAATTTTAGTAAGGGGGTGATCTTGCCTCCTTACGGTCCTAAAGAAGTAACTCAATAGGATTCATTCACCACAAGTTCTATTCTTGAGCATGTGGAAAGGATGACAACTATGCAAAGGAGACTCAGAATAAGATATTTTTAAATCTAATGATTCTAAAATAATGGTTGAACAAAGGAGAAGTAAGAGACATAGGACATGCAATGATTTTGGGGTGAGTTTCTCACTTACAATATCGAGAATGATCACGTATCTTTTAAACAAGTTATGGATTTTCCAGAAGCTATGTTTTAGAAAGAAGTGGTTAAGGATGAAATCCAATCAATTCTCTCAAATGGAACTTGGGAATTAGCTGATTTACCTCCTGGTTGTTTTATAGTTGAATGCAAATAGATCTTTGACAAGAAACTTAATGTAGACGGGACAAACGATAAGTATAAAGCAAAGTTGGTTGGTAAGGGTCAAACAGAGAGGGATGGAATAGATTATTTTGATACATATTCCCATGTTTACCTTATGACTACAACTTAACTTCTTATAGAATCAGATTCCATATATAATATTTCTATCCATCAGATGGATGGGAAGATTGCATTCTTACACGAAGATCTTCAAGAGCATGTATATATGTAACTGCCTAAAGTATTTGTATGTCGTGGTAATGAGTCCAAAGTGTGTAAACTTGTTAAGTCAATATATGTATTGCAATAAACCCCTTAGTAATGACATGAGAAGTTTAATTTTGTAACATAATCATTTGTCTTTGTTTCTAATAATATTGATAAGTGTCTCAATTGCATAATTGTCAATGATGGATTCATTTTTCTATGCTTACATGTTGATGATATTCTGCTTTTTTATTTTGGTGTGAAAGTAGTAAATGAGATAAAGTCATTCTTGTGTAGTAATTTTTAGATAAAGGATATGGGTGTCGTTGATGTGATTTTAGGGCTTAAAATCATAAGGTCTATTAATGACTCTCTCTCTCTCTCTTAGTCTCACTATTTGAGAAGATACTAGAGAGGATTGAGTACACACCACATAAACATGTTAAGAATCCATTCATCTAGGGTATTGTTCAAGAATGATACTAGGGTTCCAGAGTCTCAATTATGATACTCCCATTTTATCAAAAGTTTGATGTATTTTATAAACTGCACACAACTACACATTGCATTTGTCGTGAGTAAGTTAAGTAGATATATCGATTTTCTTGATAAGACCCGTTAGTAAGATATTTATAGAGTTTTGAGGTATATCAAGGGAACTTGTTCCCTCAGACTGCATTTCGCAACATCCTTTTGTATTTGAATGATATAGTACTTCAAGTCGGACTGCCATTAACTCTGGGAGTAATTCTGTCTTAGGATATGTATTTCTGTCAAAAGGAGGTGTTGTTGCTTGAAGGTTTAATAAACATACCATATTGTATCGGTCTATTTTTGAGGCAGAGTTGTGTGCTTTAAATGAAGCCATATTGGGAGATGAATGGATGCATGGACTTATGTCCAGTTTACCTATGGTAAATAAGTCACTTTCCTACAATTTTAGTTCACTGTGATAGCATTACAACTGTTGCTAAGATAAAGACTTCTAAGTACAATAAAAAAACACCGCATACACATACAAGTCAGATTCAAGTCTATAAGGGAATTGACGCTTAATTAGGTCATGAATGTGGACTGCGTCAGTACCAAAGATAATACAACTGACCTCTCACTAAAGATCTTAACCTAGACTTAGTGGAGAATTCCATTTTGAGGATGAGACTAAAACACCTTTAGAATTGCAGACAGTGACAACTCAATCCAAAAGACTGAAGATCCCACAATTGGGTTCAATATGGTAATAACAAGTTGTTCAATGAATCAAATGACACTATATATTTTAATCATATTATTTCTTGCATCTATGTATCTGTCCTCTGGGAAATCTATTAGTGTCATGATATCAAATTAGAATACATTAGTCTCTAAATGGTGTCAAGTCTTAGGACTGAATGTTAGTAGTGCATCCTTGGAGACTCCAACTAAAGTATTGATGTTGTGTATGCCACAATGGGGGAATTGGGTTGCTTCCTGATATCAATCATGATGTGTAATTTTTGGATGCACGACCTTAATGCATCATATTTCTTTTCTGCCTTGTCTAGGTTGTGTTGTTATCAACCGATACTCTTGCACCTAAGGTTGAGGTTTAAGATTTTTGTTCACTTAGTTTCTGTGGGGGTCAAATTTGAAAAACTTAGGTAGATTCAAATCGAAAGATATCTAATGAAAACACAATATTGAGGAGTAAATAATAAAGCACACTACACATTAGACGTTGTGGTAGATTGTTAGATATATATGGTTGTTACATCCATTTATTTAACATGACTTAAGCTCAAAGTAATTGCAGCTAGTACATAAGGAGAGTGGAGGAAGAAGTAGTTTAATATTTTGTGCAAACTAAAAATTGGACTAACAAATTACCTTCTACTTTATTCATCTCCTTTTTACTTGCACAAAAAGATAACAACTGAATTAATTAATTATTGAAAAGAGTTGTTTTCTTCAATAATTGGAAAGAGATGTTCTCGTTATTGATTTGAAAGAGATATTTTTCAATTAATTGGAAAGATACAGTTTAATTATTAATTGGAAAGAGATGTTCTCCTTTATTAATTGGAAAGAGAAGTTTAATTTCATAATTATAAAGAGATATGTTTCTTTATTGATTCGAATGAGACATTGTTTGTTAATTGAAAATAGATGTTTGCCTCCTTAATTGAAAATGGACTCCTGATTTTTCCTTATTTGGAAAGTTGCGTTTGTCTCCTTAATTGAAAATGGATTCCTTATTTTTCCTTAGTTGGAAAGAGACTCCTCATCTTGCATGTACAAGAGAGATTGATTGATCACGTCTTATGCAGTGTTTGGCAACACGATTACTTTCATCATCGGTGGCCCATCACAGGTGACTCATCGTAATAATTTCTTACGGTGAGAAATGAGTGGCCGGTAGAGTTTGCCGAACGCTCCAGATTAATAATATAATATAAAATGAGAGTGGTTGATAAATCTGTGTTTGACAATGAGATTGGTAGCGATTGACCTGCTGTCTGTGATTGTATCGCAGTCTGAGTAATCATCACCGTTTTGTCAAACAAAACATTAATGAGAGTATGACGTGGGGGCGTAAAAAAACTATAAATAAGAATATAGTCATTCGGATTATTAAACAACTTCATAACATTTAACCAGCGACGGATGCACAGCCAGGTCAGGTGAGGCCGCGGCCTCACCTGTGCTGGACTATTTCTGCTCATTCAATGAGAAAAATTGTTATGGCCTCATTCATACTGCACACATGGCCTCACCCCATTTGCTGTGAAAGGTAATTAGCGTGACTGGAGGATTGAAAGCGATTAAATGAAAGTTATGGAGAATCCGCAGTGGGAGAGAATTTAAGATGAGATACCGAGTACGTGCATTAATTAGGAGATAATGTAAGACAGAGGTCAAATGCTGGGGGGGTTCGAAGAGAACTAGCGGGGAAGTCGGAGAGAATTACACGAACAGACTAGCGATAACGAAAGTTACGAAAGTGAGAGAGAGAGAGAAGCTCGGAGACCTTAACACATTTAATGTTTTATTACAGGCAGAGAAGTAAGAGACCAGGAGGTAGAGAGGGATACTTTTTAAAAGGAAAAGCAAGGATTAACCAGACGTATTTTAAAAAAACTGGACGTATTTAATATTTTTAATGCACTTAACACAGAATACAACGGTGTAAATTTTTCTTTTAGTCCTAATAAAACATAGTAACAAGAGTTACTGTTGGCATTCGTTTAATTGTGTGTTTCCAATAGAAGTACATGAGTGGTCATTTCTATTTTTAAAACCAAAATTATTTGATTTAACAAAAGTAGTTTGATATGTAGTGGTTTCTTTTAGAAACTCAATAAATCACATCTATAAATACTTTTTTTTTCTTAAATCAACTTTATTTATATGTACATTGGACGTGATTTATGGGTAAAGAAAATCTAAAACTACACCTGTCTGAATTTGTATAGTCTTTCTTGCAACTATTTCTTTGTATCACGTATGAATCAATTTCGGTTAAGACATGGTACGAGTAAATATGAGGTCTTCTCAAAATTATCTTTTTAACCTTTTCATATTTTTCCGTGTATAGGAATTTTTTGATCTGATTTTTCTTATCAGATGCAATTATAATAACGATCGTATCAATAATATTGTAGGTGAAAAAAATGACTATTATATTATGGCCTCACCCAATATAAAATTTTAAATCCGCCACTGCATATAACCGTTAGTCGTTAAGTGTGCTAAATTCAATTCCAAACTTATTTCTCTACCACCGTTAATTACTTCTGAAAATTTCTTTCCTATAAGAAGCAAGTTCTTCCTTCCTGTCCAAAAGTTGTGATCTATTAGGGTGGTGGCGTCTGTGATCACTAGTTTGTACTATGGTGCACGGTAATCTTTGTCAAACGTGAGTGAGAGGACTACCTTTTATAGGTTCATGATCAGATCCACTAGAAAAATGACACTCATCTTTGTGAATTTTGAGCCGTTAATTTTTTTGAGTATCGCATTCATTTTTCAACAAACGATATGATCTCAAATTCTAGCTCTGATTTATTTATGCTCTCATGCATTGTTTATTCTATGTATTTCTTGTCTAGATCTAACCAGAAACAGTTAATCTATTGCAAGTATATTATTGCTGCATGTAACGACACATATTTATTTACAACAATATACTTATTGAACTTCACCGAATACATTGGAGTTCAAGTGACTTCCCGTATACCAATTAAAAAAAGGAAAATAACCTTGAGTAATATATTAAGGGGTTCAAAACAAGCCGGTCGCGGGTTGAAAGAAAAACTTACTTAGATAATTTTAAGATGTTGTGCATTACTATAATGATCTATTTTTCTTCAAAGTTGACAGTGCAGTTTTATCGATCCATTCATTGTACGAATTGCGATGAGTCATTCTAATGGACCATGGACGATGAATGTAATCGCGTCAGAAATAATATAACTTCCATTTAAGTTCAACAGCTCTTCGGATTCCAATGAGTCAAATAAGTTGACCGGTCGAACCTTTAAATTCAACAGCTCTTCGGATTCCGATGTGTCAAATAAGTTGACCGGTCGTTTTCTTTCGACTGAAAATCTTGGAAATCGAAATACTTCATTAGCTTGGCTGCCATAGTGCCATAAGGCTTTCACCTTTAATTTATATATATAAGGAAATGCGAGGTGCACCTATAACGTACGATCACGAAAGCCAAAATTGCTTCATCTTGGTTTTCCATTGATCCTTTGTTTGTAATATATTAATATATTCAATCAACAACCTTCATAGATGTCCCTTAAGGCAAGATAGCCTTCATGGACATGCTCCTGTAGGAAACAGTTGAAGGAGTGCTTGTTGGGTTAAAGAGTGCGGGCTGTCCTTCAAATATAATAACATGAAGCATTTGTAGAAGAGAGATTCTATTCAAAATCTAAATATATCTAAAATCGACCAAGTGAAGGACAATAATTAAATGTTGTGTGTATTTGGATCGTATTGGTAAAAGTAGTTCTTGTATCTTCAATTATTTTCTTACAAACATTAGGTTAATAACTAGAAATGCATTTGTTTCGTAACTTTCCATGTGAGTCCCGTTTGTACAACCTCCTGGATCCTTCACTACATGTCATTTTGTAGAGTGCGGATCTGCTGCACCCAACATAGGAGTTACAAAGAAAAGATCAAGATTTAAAGTTGTGAACACATGGCATTATATGCCATAAGGAGCAGCGTGCTCCTTTTAAAATCGGGATCAGGAGATCTGGTGGCCATTTTGTACTTACAAAAACGCGGGAGTAATGAATCTGAATTCTTAAATTATTGCATGATGTCTCCCACTCCTACATTTTTGTCCCTTATTTTGTTCTCCTACGGTTGTTTTCCCATAACATCAATGACTGTAAAACACTCTTTGGTATTATTTTATTTGCTTAGCCTTATTTTCTTGATAATCGTATATGCTTAGCCATTAGATGTTGGTTAGTTGTTATTTATTTTTACTTATCTATTTGATATCGTAATCTAAGTTAGCACTATCAACTTTGTTAAACGTTTTAGTTGAAAGAATAAGATGTGCCACTGCCTAATATTTTTGTCACTAACTACGATCCAATATTATTAGTATATGTGCATCTATTAATAACCATTTTGCGTAAGTGTTTCTCTAATCTATTAAATACTCAATTATATACTTCATGACTTCAATAAATTTTTTCACCCCACACTTCTTTTCTCTATCAACACTAGTTCCATAATATAGTACAAACGCGAGTTGCTTCATGCTAATCAAATATTTATTTTTTTATTTCAAATCCAATGGGTCGATTACCCTCTACAAACATGTATTATATTTTTCCAATATTGGATTACTTATATCTCTTTCACACCATAAAAAATTTAAAACAATATATTTCTCAATAGACATTTCTTATTTACATTAATAAAATGGAAATCAATTGTATTTTACATTTGTTTCCTCTCTTAAGAGATCTTGTTTGTGGCAAACTATTTTGATGCTTCACTTCAAACCTATGGACGTTATATGTATATTCTTTATCAGTTACAATCATTGTAGTTGGAGAATCTGTCTGGTCAAGGATTATCTTGTACTAATTGAGAAACTATTTAATTTTTTATGATTCACCCTCAAATGAAAAATATAGATACGATCATAATAAATGCTTCCTATTCGAGGACTAATAAATATATTCTTTTTTTCTTTGAAGTATTCCACTCTTGAAAGTATAAATTAATCTAAGCTGCTTTCTATAACGAATAGAACTGAGATAGATGCAATATATAACTTCAATTATGACAGAAAAACTATTAAATTGTAATTTTTGACACTAACCAATTATGGATATGGAAAGTTTGACTGAACTCAACAATGTGTACGTGTTGTGTTTCAAATATATTTTGTGGCACTTCTTTTCATGAAATATTTTGCACACTAACATGTTAAAAATATAAGCTCCGAGTAAATAGTGTGTAGAAATAGATTATTGTCAGTTACCCATCCTAGAATATATTAGTTGCTAATGATTTGATATGCCATGATAGTAATTTTTTTTTGTTATATTAGAATTTTAAGGGAAAAGGTTTTTGTGGCGAAAGAACTCATGTCATCTGTTCAAAATATAGTTCAATGGAATGAGATAATATGAGATGTGGCACTCTATAATGTGGAAATGAAACTTTTTTCATGGTGCAATCCTCCTCCTTGTGACAGTCCTTGCTTAATACATTACAAATAATGATCATATTGATCAGAACCGTGGAGTAGTACATTATTTGTAAAAAGTTCTAGTAGATCTACTCCATAACGATAATGTTGACTTCAATCATGAAAAAAGTGGTTGATTTCCTACTTCAAGAATGGACTCATTTAGTCCACAAGGTGGGCCGTTAAAGGAATATTTAAAAAAA
The DNA here is from genome assembly GCA_963693085.1 of Alisma plantago-aquatica. NCBI lineage: Eukaryota > Viridiplantae > Streptophyta > Magnoliopsida > Alismatales > Alismataceae > Alisma > Alisma plantago-aquatica. Next base: position 875,851,867 of record OY856412.1, on the reverse strand, counting down.
AATCTACAGTTGACCAAGGATTTTTTTAAGGATTAAAAAAATTTATAAAATTTAGACTTAAAATATGGTTGACATGATCCTTGAACAAATCAATCCATAAAGTTAAATTCCCCTTAGAAAATTTAGAGGTGTGATGATTAAACGAGAAAGGCAACATAGACCACTATATATAATTCATAGATAAATGATATCTTATATAATCACAGAATTGACTGTCATAAATTACAAGGTAATGTAATTGATATGTCATTCATGGCACATATGTTGTGCTAATAAATGCTAAAATTTAAAATTTTCTAAAAACAATACTAACCATATATTTATCATTTAAGTTCTAATACTAACCATATATTAGTCATTGTGATTATGCATTATAATCAGACTCCTTCAGTTGCTATAGCCTTAGCTCACACCCTCACATAACAAGTGACTAAGGAAATTTAATAAAACTATTACTAATCCCTTTTGTTCTTTACATCAGCGCATTCTATTTAATTATTAAACCATCCTTTTAAACATACTAATGGATTAAAGTTAAACTCATATGCATTTATGCTTCCATCATCCCAACAACAAATCTCAATCCCAAAGAATAAGGTTTATTTCCTTTAAACAAAAAATGCCCAAATGAGTAGTACTAGGATAGTTGCTTTATGAATTTTTGGCCACTACAATGTCATGATATGATTGGATTCATCTTCTAAGGAAGAATGTCACATGTATAATTCTTGATTATGTTATAGTGATGGTCAAATGGTAGAAGGGCATGCATTTATGTTGATCTAATGCTATGAGATAGACTATTTCTTATTGAAAACAACATGATTTTTTAGATCTATTTTTTCCAAGCAAAGGTATGTCATAAGGAAGATAATTGCACCTCACAATAAATCTCATTTTCGCATTGTGGAGTGCCTCATATCCGTGTAAATCACTCCATTAATATACCTCTATAAAAATAAATGGCATCCTTATATTATAGAATCTATGCGACTGTGCTCCTTATTTAGCCTTATATTGAATTTTATTTATATAGTTTATACTTTATTGACACAAATAATTAAAATAATGATGTACTATAATTTACACATTTCATTATATGCTTTATTTCTGCTTGGGCTTAGTTTTGGTGTAACAAAATTTTCGAAAATATTTTTAATTTTTTTAGAACACCGGGAGAGCTTTCATTCATCTTGTCCTCCCATTACTAGCAAAACATAGGGCATGGCACTATTGTGGTACAAGGTTGCTTTATTTTAACTAAGTCGGATATAAAGTCAGGACATTGCCTCCACCTACATGTATTTCCAACATAGGACAGAGCCCACTTAGCAACTCCATCATTAACCTGATTATAGAACCGTCTCCCAAATTTAAAAAGGATTGACTCGAAACCAAGTCTATCCCTTTGTATGATATTGCACATGGGCTTGTATTTTGCTAGAGTTTCAACATCTTGATTGCTTGCTCATTATCAAAAGAAGCCAAGATCTTATTGAACTCTGCCTTTCATTCCTTCAACCCAATGGAGAATGTCGTTAGCTCAATCGATAGTGTATCGAGTTCAAAACCTTTATCACATCCTCCCCATATCCATTGAACCTTGAAATTCCTCACCATGAAACCAATAGCCATGTGCCCCTCTTATTTTTCACTAGTGCATATTTAAAAAAAAAATTGGCGATTCATTCATCATGTTGCCTAGGTTTGAACTCATGACCTCTCAGTCTTACATCATCACTTTTACCATTGGGGTGTCACTTCATTGGCTTTTCACTGGTGCATCTACGTTCAGCTTCACCCAATATGGTCCAAGTGGAGTCCAATACATCTCCCCACAGTTGTGGCTCTAGATAGTACCTTTATCTTGGTGAAAAGTAGCTAAACAAGTGATCACTTCTTTTCTTGGGGATTTGAACATACCTTGTGGGTTAAGTTTCAAATCTTGGAATAAAAGTGGACATTGAAATTGCCAAAGTCTCCACATTGTCATGGAAAACCAAAACAACCATTTAGTACTCTTCTTGAAATCCTCAGGTTTGTAGTGAGCCAATATGTGAAAGATTGGATGATATCCATTCTTTCATTGGCCACATGATGGATGGGATGCCATACACTTTGGATGTCCCTACACTTCTAAAATGTATGCCTTGGTGTTTATATTTCACTACCACACCTAGGGCATCGATCCTCCATAGTGAAGGGACTCCTTGCTCTATTGTAGTTTGTAATCAATCCTCCATGCATGCCTAGCCACATTGGGGATTTCACTCTATGCAGAACTTCTAGCATCTAGATAGTACGCCGTCTTCATGGAGTCCTCATGGTATTACTATCATGTATCATCCAATGGATTCTTTTCTATGAGAATTTCCCTTTGGGATGCTTCAGATAAATTAACTCATCAGTCCTTCCTCAGGGCATGGCGGGGACTTTATGTGATGAGTCTGGAAGTGTCTTCTTCAAACCATTCTTGTCTAAAATTTTCATCCTAGTTCCCCTCCAAGTTGATTATGGATTCTACCTTGAGGTCCCTTAACTTGGTTGGAACTTTTTTGTGCCTTGAGTTATGGTGTTCGGAATCTATTTATCCATTTTTCTTTCTAGACACTCATGATGGCACATAATAGTATTGCTTTCAATGTGTCAAGAATTAATATGGTCTTTGTTTTCTCTGCATACTTCCAAAGATGTGAGACATTGGACAATTCATAATTGATCCAATTGATATACTTATCTATCATCACCTCCTTCTATAGGGCCTTCTAGTCAGAGACAAAACACCAATTGACTTTGTGTGGAAGTGCTTCATTCTCCATTCTACTCGTCTTGATGTCGAGACCTCCATCTTTTATGTTTGCAGTAACTTTGTCCCAAGAAAAAATGTTGACGCCTCCATAACCTTTAACTCCCTTCCATAAGAATATCCTTACCACCTGGTCAATATTATTATAGATGGAAGCCAGAAGATGTGTTGTTTGCATAGTATATATAGGCGTTGAATTTAGGATTGACTTGATCATTGTAATTCCACCCATAAAGGAGAGGGATATATTGACTAAACAAAAGAACTTTGCCTCTATCTTGTTTATTGTATCTAGGTCCAACCTTTTGTTTTCTTACTTGTGGATAATTGGTACCCTGAGATGCTTCTCCATATTGTATGTTTTCTGTATGCCAGTGACCCTGGTGAATGCTCTCTTGTCCTGGCGTCATGTTTTTAACGAAGAAAATTGATCATTTTTCCTTCGCCAATGTTTTTCTTGAGACTATTTCAAATATCCCGAGGACCTTCATCATGTGTCTGGATTGCATCTCTGAAGCTTCACCAAATAGGGTCAAGTCATCTATGAAATAGACATGTGATATTTGTATTCCTCAGTGGGTTGCTCAGAATGCCTTCCATCTAATGCCTCACTCCTCTTCGGCTATGTCCTGACTCAAGAAATCAAGGCAGAGGAAGGAGATGTAAGAAGAGAGTGAATCCCCCTGTAGCACCCCCCCCTGATGCCTTTAATGGAAGTAACATTTCCCCTTCCGAAGAAATAGCAATTTCTCCATATGTAATTATATTCATAATGAGACTAACAATATTGCGAGGAATAGATGTCTTGTGTAGTGTACAAAGGATGATGACCAATTCATCCTATTGGAGGTCAGGTTTCATGGTCATAGATGTCTTTCCCCATTCACATCCTCATCAAGTGAAGTATCTCTTGAACCAAGATAATATTGTTTGTAATGTGTCTTTTGGGCACACAACTAGTCAGAAATTTTCAAAGGAGAAATATGTTCATGAAAATGAGCTTTGATGTGTTCCATGATAATCTTTAAACTTCATTCCTACATTGTTGAGGGTGATGGCTGGAGGTTGTTGCATGATTCAGGTGTGGGAGTCCTCAGTATTAGTACTAGCATGGAATTAGCTAGCTTATCTTAGATGAGATTATTTGCAAAGCAACGATCTAGCATTAGTGAGAAAGAGCCGCAGAGTTGGACCCAAGTTTTTTTTATGTTGGGTCCACCCCATCAGGGCCTGGTGCTTTTATAGGATTCATCTTCAACTTCATCAGGGTGGAATATGTTTCAATGCTTGTTGAGGTGCTACTAATATGCTTAATATCTTGGGTAGATAGTTTTGGGAAACTACTGATGTATTTAGAGGAAATTCTTGATCTGGAACTACTATTACCCTCATTGAAGAGACATGAAAAGAATTTGCAAACAATATGTCTTATATGTGTCTTATCCTTTATCTACACTCCATATTTGTTACAAAGTTTAGTAATTATGTTCCTTTGCCTTTTTTATTTGATAATGGACTGGAAGAACCATTTATTTGCATCCCATATAGCATCCAATTTCCAAGATTACATTGTTACCACTCCTCTATTTCTTGAAAAATGGTGTCGTTGTATTCAACTTGTAGTTTGACAATTTTATATTTGAACACCACAGCGTGGGTGGTGTTTAAATTCTCCTGCATTGTGCCTATATCAGCAATGAGTTGGTCCTTCCTCGATCTTGTAATCTACCTCCCCTTTCTATCCCAAATTGAGGCTTTATCTATGAATTAAATGAGTGATTGGTGGAAGTCCAACTAGTTGTCCCAGTTCTACTAAAGGAAGTTTAAAAAGGAAGATCTTGTATTCTAGATTACACTGGGTTTTGAATGGTAGAAAATTGTCCCTCTGGTGTCACCCATGTGGATCCGCAATGGAGAATGATCTGGATCATTCGAAGGAGAACTTGAACTATTGATGTTGGGAATGCGTAAATCCATTCTTGGTTACCGCAACATGATCTAATCTCTCTTGGAGCAACCACTTTTAAACATCAGATTTGGGCCTAAAGCACCTAGATCTTCCAGACCCACTTTCAATAGTCCCATTGCAAACTATATACAAATTCCCAAGTGTATAGGTTCACCTATAGTCTTCTCTTTAGCATGAAGAACTACATTAAAGTACACACCATGGTAAGGAAGAAGCAATCAACATTGTCTCTAGGTTCTCCCATGGAAATCGACAAACTGCCTACTTGGTACTAGCATATACAAAGGTGATGAGGATGTATTTGTTGATCATACAATTGCTTGAGACTCGATATAATTTCAACTTTTCCAACTTTGTTCCTCCACAAAACCCATATGCCACCTAAAAATTTGGTAGCCTCCACTCTATAAGATGCATCAGAGCCCAAAGACTTCACAATCTATTTTGCTCTAGTACCACTAGTGTGGGTTTTAGTAATTGCATATATGTCAACTTTATGGAGCTATGTAACATCCCTCACAGTGTTTTGGGTATTTGTTCAACAGATACCTCGCACATTCTAGATGGAATTAAACATTAACTAATCATGTCATTAGGTATCAGGTCCTCCTGACCCAATTGTCCACCTACATCACAATGATCTGCCTATGAAACCATTCTTTGTTAGGTCCCTTGAGTTTATGACATTCCAATTCCTCAGATGAATCCCTATCGATGCACTGAAAGAGATTTGATTTTAGTTGATCTTTCTTCTTGAAATGACCGCCATCAAACCAAAAACCAAATCATTACTAATTATGCAGAATAATCATAAACAGTGGATTAGCAAAAATCACTAAAGTTTAAAACCATTTTGCAAGGAGATCTGATTCCAGAAAACTCTTACTGAACGATCCAAAACTCAAACATATCATTATTTACATTGTACAAAATTATTTCATTTCATCTCGAGGACCATCATACAATAGTTGCTCTAACAAAACACATACTGGAGCAACATAAAACCTCGAGGCTTACAAGCCAAAATCTCAGATCGTTCATGAAACCACTATGAACTGACTCCAAGGACCTGAGAGTATAGAGACGACACATAGGACTTCGATCTACAAGACACGATAGACAGTACACTCAACCTGAGCTATTACTGCTACCCCAGCTATTGTTCCTCCTCTGTAGAAAGGTCTCTACCGCCTCGTGTACTTCCACCTAAAAATTGTAGATCCCACGGGGTGAGACAATTGTCCCAGCGAGAGATTCGTCGACCATATTATTATCACAGATAAGCATTATAAAACTTAGTAGAGGGTCTTTTATATTAACTAGTAAGATTATTCACAGTATGAACAGAACAAAGTAATATCTTTACTTAAGAAAAATGATGCATCTACCCATGGTAGAGTAATAAACCATGCATCTACTTTACAAGGAATGTAAAGAAACATAAATAACATCTATCAACTAAGATGTATAACTGAATTATGCATCAAACAATATTTTTCATATTCGATCCTTAAGCAAATATACTACACGACTGATCATATTTTCAATCACATTTATGCCCTGAGGATATGAAGTTTACCCCGTTCATCTCCAACTGACCACAAACTTATCACAAGTCGGTACCATACAAGGTCAATGGAAGAGCCAGTTGCCAAGATCTCACCTGTATCGGTCGGTACGAGACTACTGGCAGTGACATCTCCTGTCAATCTACAAAAAGAGCGTGCCATGGTATAAGGCATCTTCGCTCAGAGCTGTAGCGTCAACATGCACTCTCTTAGGGGAACATCTACTAACAACCATCCCCAGTTCTGAAATTGTTGAGTCATGGCACATAGCCATACTCTGAGCCACGGGCCAGTTCACCGTGCTCAACTGAGTCCACAACCGTAGTCGCACTCGAGCCAGGATATGACATATAGCCAAATCCCCATTTATTTCAAGTTTATAAGGGGATCGGCTCACACATGGTCGTCTGTACTTATGCCCCCACATATTAAAAAATATGCACTCTGAGTTATGCCACAGGAAACCCATTTCACCATTCAACAAATCCTGACGTCGATGGATCTATGGTCAGGGCAACATTTTATGGTTTATAATGATATATTAAGTGCATTACAGTATTCTTTTAGCATCAAATAAGTTATAAGCATCAATCATAAACAAATGCTACAAAGAAAGATGTAATACATTTATTGAGTACTTCTCAAATCTTTAGAACACATTTAGATGCATAACACTTGGGATTTCAGTCCCTTATCACATTACTGGGAATTCTCATCCCTTCACATCATCATCATCATGATTACTCAATCTGGGTATTCAAACCCTTAGATCACCACATAGCATTGTTACCTCTATAATAGGTAACTATTACCTCTAGGCCCTTAGACCAAGGTATTCATCATACTTTTTGCACAAGTATTTCACATGGCTCAAAAGCCCATTTAAACATCTTATCACCTCTCACTAGGCAAAAATTATTCACATGGCTCACAAAGCCCATTTAAACATATCGTCACCTCTCACTAGGCAACAATTATTCACATGGCTCACAAGGCCCATTAAACATCTTGTAGCCTCTCATTAGGCAACAATTATCTTTTAGGTCATCATACCACATAACCATTATACTTGTTATATAAGTAATTAACATGTTTCACAAGGCCTATTTAATAAGAGAAATACAACCTACCCATTGTTAGGGTTAGGGTATCCCTTTATAGCTGAATAGGGTTTCAAATTAATATTATCAATCCAAACCCTAATTTATTTCTCCATACATCTAGGATCATACATTGATATCATAAGTATTCAATCATACTTATTTATTCTCATCATTTATCATTAAATTATTATTAACACAAAGTATGAGTTTCTCTCTCATTCTCACTAGGATGTCAATTACATCATACTTTATTAACTTGGATTAACCCTTTCTCAAGGTATATTAGCCTACACTTATCAAAGTGCATTAAACTCATTACATCTTAATGTAACAATTGACATGACACACTTGATGTGTTACTCATCAAAAATATCAAGGTATATCAACCTTGAGGTGTTGGATGTGATATTATCATGCCTTGGTGTATCACTTCCCTCATCACTTTTAAATTCCTTAAGTTCATCAACTTATCTTGTATTTGGGTATTTCCCATCCTAATACTTTATGCACTAACTCATCACATTTATCTTGTATTTGAATTATCCAACTATCATCAATTGATATGGACTCATCTCGAGTTAAGGCATTGTTGATAGAGCATTGACCATTATCAACCACTTTAGGTGTTTCACCTATCAAAGTATTAACCACATCCTTACTTGGTATTACACTCATCACTCATAAGAGTGTTTTACCCTCACCTTTATAAGGTGTATCAGGTTGAATCATGGATGTCAAGTTGAACACATGTATTGGGTTAGGTGTATATTGGACAAGACATCATCATATCCCTCATACCCTTACCCATTATGGTATCAACCTTACCAATCATGTGGTGTATCACCTTCACCATACCTGAGTGTAATGTCCTCACCTCTCTTGAAGATATTGGCCACATCATACTTTAGTGTATTGGCCATCACATGTTCTAGGGTATTAGCCACCTTAGCACTTTTGTCATCTAGTGTATTGGGTTACCCACTATATTGTTTTAGAGATGTGTTCTCAACACCATATCATCCAAGAGGTGTATGTTTAACCCAATATCAGTTTAGACGTGTATGCTTGCTACCCATATCACTTTAGAGGTGTATGTGTGATTACCATATCACTTTAGAGGTGTATGTGTGCTTTACACCATATCGGACAAAGAGGTGTGTGTGTTCTTCACACCATATCTAGCAAAGAGGTGTGTGTTCTTCACACCATATCGGGCAAAGAGGTGTATGCTTGCTTACCATATCACTTCAGAGGTGTATGTGTGCTTTACACCATATCGGGCAAAGAGGTGCTTGTATATGTGCTTGAACCCGATATCACTTTATAAGGTGATACCATCATCTTCAAGATCTAGACCTTCTTCCTACTTGTTCTAGTACAAGGATAATAGGTATAAGAAACTACTAGAACTCATAGATATATCAAGTATTCAAGAAAATTTAGGAATTGAAAGTAGATCATCAGATATAACAAGAAAGATGGTGAGTAATAACATGTTTGGGTTCAAGTTATATAACCCACCTCAAGAACAACTTCAAAGCTCCATGCTCCAAAGCTTCACGTTCCTAAGGTTGAAGATGACTTATCAAAATTCCAAGGCTTGTTCAAAACTCCTTCATATACAAGGAATCACCATAGTTAAGAACTTGATGAAAAAGAAAAGAATGGAAGATCATAACCCTAGATCCATGCTTTAATCCAAGGTTGAAGATGATCACGGCCTCACCTTAGGGTTAAGACTTGAGATCCTTCTTGCTCCTTAGCACCTTGCATGATACCTCACTACTCATGCACGATATGCCCTCACTTGTGGCTGATATCCCCTTCACTTGTGACCAATAACACTTCATTTGGCCGATATCAACGTGTTGTGGCCGATATCAACATGCTATGGCCAATATCACTTGCTATGGCCGATACCCAAGGCCTATGCATGATACCACTTCACCTATGCACGATACCAAGACTATATTCATGATATCTAAGAGCGTGGAGGTGGTATGATTTGAAAATTTTCACTAAGGGGTGAAAGGAAGGGTATATATACTTGAGGTTCATGGGAGAGAGTGTAAGAGGTGTCATCACCTTACTACTAGTAGGTGCCACATGGCCATGCATGGATTGACACATGTTCTTGCATGCATTACATCTTTATCTTGCCATGTAAATAAAAATTGGAAGAAAATGCAAGGGATAAGGGTCAGCCCCTTTGGTTATCTTCTAGTATAAGCCTCTTCCACTCACATTATTATATTCACAATTCAATTCAACCTTTCCCAAGGAAAGCTGCAAGCCAATATCCATTGCTTTATTGAGGTTCTTAGCTCGTTTTTGTAAATTTCAATAGTTAACAACACTATATGGGGGTCTCCTCTTTGGCTCTTTGGCCGATAGGGACTCCCATTTAACACTACAACTCGATACACTCAATACAAGCTCAAATTAGGGTTTCCATTCAACCCCTTTCTTGGTCTTTTCATCACCAAGAATACTACCACTCATAAATGATTCAAACATGGTGTACCATTCATTATCTATCCTCTAAATGATACATAGAGGAAGTAGGAATACTCTAGAGTTAGTAATTTGCATATCAACCCTACATTTTGAGTAAATTACAATTAGTACCAAAATTGGTGTGCAAGGTATTAACATTATTCAAACAAGTTCAAACTTGGAATTTAGGCTTTCCACAAGCCACCACTTAGCATCATTATCTCTCTCATGATGCTAAAACACTTAAGGCATTATCAACATGTGACCTATTTCAATATAACCCCTTATCTTGGGTAGATTGCACTTTGGTGAAAAATAAAGGAACATTGCTCAAACAACATTCAATCAGGACCAAACTTGGAACATAAGTGTGTCACATGATAAAAAAAAACTCCTTAGAGGATTATATTAAAGTTCTAAGAAACTTTATTAGCCAAAACAAATAGGGTTTAACTCATAACCTAGGTCAGGATCATTACAAGTTATAAACCCCTAACAAGGATTTTGTCACCAAAAACCCGGACGAAGGAAGACAATTGTCATTCATGCATCATATCATCAAGTCTCCACATAACATCTTAATGTCATGGAGATGTCGTAGAACTTTGACCAGCACAAAGTTCTTCCATTAAAGATGATCATAAGATTTGTCACACATTACACATACTCAGTTGTCCTATCCATTACTGATTGCGGTGTCATTTCTGTGTCAGGTAACACTTTCTAAGTCAGATAAGTACTATTCATACTTCGAATAATTTTGGTGTCAAACCTTACTGATTTGCCACCATCTCAACTTAAAACTTATGTGATACGATCCTTGACCTTAGGAGTCTTCCATACTCCTCACTTAGTTTAGCATTTCACCTCCAAGGAAAGACCAGAGTTTCGTTCTGTCACCCACTTGGAACTATAAGTCTTATCATACATATGTTGTGCCATTCGAATCTACTGATACAACACTAAACTTTCTTATGAATTATACCAACTATCCCTCTAGCTGTTTATTTTCTTGTCATAAGGAGAGGCTACTTGTCAAAGAAGAACTTATCTCATAGGTATCTCTAGATGTTATGTATAGGCTACCTCAACAGATCTAGATAGGGATATTATAAGGAATTATTTTTAGCTCAATAAGTTTGACTCTATAATTGTTTCTTCAATTGATACATTCTTATCGATGTTATGTTTATGCAAAGCATAAACCCCTAACATATGATATCCATACTATAGTATGTAACTAGACCAATCCCAAAGTCAGCCCTTCTAAGTAATGAAACATTAATCATCTTATCAGGAGTCATATTCTTACTTTCCTATACCACCTGACAGATCTTGGGTACCAGAATTTATTACCTTAGTATCATTCGCATGTGTTAAAAACACATCACATCCTCATCATTTCCATCTCTATGTTGTTAATACCAAAGCCAAACATACAAAATAATCTTTCTTTCATCTTGGGACATTACCTATTACACATATCTTTACCTTGGTACCAAAGTCCAAGACGAGCTGATACTTTTCTAAGTATCCATCAATTGAACACTTCTAACTCATGCACATCAAGTGTCATAAGACTCACTTGATTTCCATGTCTCTGAAAGGAAATAACACAAAGGAACATATTTCTTTTATCACCCCATCATTACCTAGGGTTGTTCATCAAAGAGGAGACATTATCATCTTCTAATATTATTACATGAACTTTCAACTATTCATGAGTCATTTACACTTGTTTCACCTTAGGTTCCTTGCCATCTGCATAGAAATTATATGGACTATTACATATCATCATCCCTTTCTTTGTTATTGCCTAACATGTTCATGAACATTTTATGATTTTATCACATTTCTCATTTCCACATTATGGAAAAAATCTTTACTATTCACACAGACTTTATCGAACAGGGATCATCTCCCTCGTTCTCTTTCTCTTATCATGAGGATTATGCTTTTTACTTCCTCATACACACAAATTGTTCTGAGATCGCCTCAGATTCCAATCTATTGCACTTGGTATGTTATAAAAATACCCATGCCATATTTCTAGTTTTGTTATACTCACTCAAAATGACTACTTGATCAGAGTAATAAAAAAGATAACAATCTAAGAGTTCCACACTCACCTTATCTTCAATAGTTGAATACCTGGCCAGGGTATACAAGTACTGAGATTAGGTAGTATGCACTTTGTTTAATATCATATTCCTTACTTTTCATATCATCAAAAACATAAGACTTAGCATCCCTAGATTTTCTCCAGGCATCACCTCTACACCTCATCCTCTTTCACACAGATAAGAGCAATTATAAAGCATCTAAAAGAATACTGAACAGAATATAAATTATTATCCTCATTATTTCTTCCCTATGTTCCCATAGGGCAATAAATAAGGAAGTCAATAACATAAATCCTTCTTATGCTTATCAGATAAAATCAAGAGAAGGCATATCAAAATGAAAAAGCTCTATTTGACTGTTACCCCTCGCGGTCATCTACTGCTTCAGGTTGACTCAACACATAGAGTCTAGTTGTTTCATGTTGTTGCTTTTGTCTTTTTACACTATTGGGCTGTAACTTTCGTAAGCCCTACCGAGTCTTCCTCGGTTGTTGGGTCACTTCCTCCCTTCTTTTTAAAAAAAAGAGTTTAGTATGCTCAACATGTCTCTATCTATAACATGTTTTGTCCTCATACCATGGTCTTATCGGTCTAATTACCAATGTAAAAGCTAAGTCAGAAGTTATTACAGGTGGAAGGTTAGGACTTTTGCCTTTACTTAGTGACTACTGCTCTAGTGCACTAGAAATTTATTGCACTGGTGGAACCAAAAACTTTCACTTTTTAAAACAACTAGGCAAATTTCTCTAGAACTGTAGAGACTTTTCCTTAATTATCAACTTATTTCCCCTCCTTGGGCACTGCCATCACATATGTACTATTTGTCTAAACTTATGGAAGAGTCTATTTTCTCACCATATGTCAACTCTTCCCACATTTTCCACTGTTCTAACATGACTATGTCATTCAGGAACCCTTTCAGAACCCAAAGTTTCTACATTGAGGACTAGTAACCTAGGTTGTAATGCTAGTATACAGACTACTATATACATCACTGTTGTCCGAACATGCCAAACAAGAGCATAAAAAGTAGGATTCTCTATCCCGATTGGGTCAAGATGGGAATTCTCAGGTACTTGTTCTCCTTTTGTCTAATTCCTTGAACCCTCTCCTGGTGCAACAACATTGCTCTTAGCAATGTGTTCCCCATGCTCTCCAGTCATTTTTTAAACTTCACTCTTTCTTCTGCATGAGCAGAAGTCACTATAGGTTATACTGGAGGATACTAGAACAGACTCAACACCTTAGTCCTATGTCTCTGTAGACTCAGCAAACCTTAAGCTCTGATACCAAACTTGAAACGACCGCCATCAAATTGACAGCCAAATCGTAACTAATTATGCGGAATAATCATAAACAACGGATTAGCAAAAATCACTAAAATTTAAAACCATTTTGTAAGGAGATCCTCTTCCAGAAAACTCTTACTGAAAGATCCAAAACTCATACATATCATGATTTACATTGTACAACATTGTTTCATTTCATCTAGAGGACAATCATATAACAATTGCTCTATCAAAACACATACTGGAGCAACATAAAACCTCGAGGCTTACAAGACAAAATCTTAGATCGTTCATGAAACCATTACGAACCAACTCCAATGACCTGAGAGTACAGAGATGACACAGAGGACTTCTATCTACAAGACACAACAGGCAGTACACTCAACCTGAGTTGTTACTACTACCCCAGTTGTTGTTCCTCCTCTGCAGAAAGGTCTCTACCACCTCGTGCATGTCCACCTAAAAATTGTGGATCTCACGGGTGAGACAATTGTCCCAACAATAGATATAACTCTTCGCTGACCAAATTATTATCACAGATAAGCATTATAAAATAGAGAAGAGGTTCTTTTATATTAACTAGCAGGATTATTCACTGTATGAATAGAACAAAGTAATATCTTTACTTAAGGAAAATGATGCAGCTACCCATGGTCGAGTAATAGACCATCTATCTACTTTACAAGGAATGTAAAGAAACATAAATAACATCTATCAACTAAGATGTATAAGTGAATTGCACATCAAACAATATTTTCTGTATTTGATCCTTAAGCAAATATACTACACGGATGATCATATTTTACAATTACACATATGCCCTGAGGAGATGAAGTATACCATGTTCATCTCCAACCGATCACAAACTTCTCACAAGTCGATACCATACAAGGTCAATGGAAGAGTTGGCTGCCAAGACCTCACCTATCTCGGTCAGTACGAGACTACTAGCAATGACATATCATATCAATCTTTAAAAAGAGCGTTCCAGGGTATAAGGCATCTTCGCTCAGAGCTGTAGCGTCAGCATGCACTCTCTTAGGGGAACATCTACTAACAACCGTCCCTAGTTATGAAATTACTGAGTCATGGCTCACAACCATACTCTGAGCCACGAGCCAGTTGACCATGCTCAACTGAGTCTATGACCGTAGTTGCACTTGAGCCAGGACATGACATATAGCCAAATCCCCATTTATTTTGAGTTCGTAAGGGGATCGACTCACACATGGTCGTTCGTACTTACGCCCCACATATTCAAAAATATGCACTCTGGGTTATGCCACAGGAAACCCGTTTCACCATTCAGCAAATCCTGACGCTGATGGATCTATGGTCAAGGCAATGTTTTAAGGTTTCTAATGATATATTAAGTGCATTATAGTATTCTTTTAGCATCAAACAAGTTATAAGCATCAATCATAAACAAATGCTACAAAGAAAGCTGTAATACATCTATCGAGTACATTTTAAATCTTTAGAACACATTTATATGCATAACACTTGGGATTTCAGTCCCTTATCACATTACTGGGAATTATCATCCCTTTACATCATCATCATGATTACTAGATCTGGGTATTCAAACCCTTATATCACCACATAGCATTATTACCTCTGTAACATGTAACTATTACCTCTAGGTCCTCAGACCAAGGTATTCATCATACTTGTTGCACAAGTATTTCATGTGGCTCACAAAGACCATTTAAACATCTTGTCACCTCTCACTAGGCAACAATTATTCACATGGCTCACAAATCCCATTTAAACATATCGTCACCTCTCACTAGGCAACAATTATTCACATGGCTCACAAGGCCCATTAAACATCTTGTCACCTCTCATTAGGCAACAATTATCTTTTAGGTCATCAGACCACATAAGCATTATACTTGTTATACAAGTATTTAACATGTTTCACAAGGCTTATTTAATAAGAGAAATACAACCTTCCCATTATTAGGGTTAGGGTTTCCTTTTATAGCCAAATATGGTTTCAAGTTAATATTATCAATCCAAACCCTAATTCATTGCTCCACACATCTAGGATCATACATTGATATCATAAGTATTCAATCTTACTTATTTATTCTCATCATTTATCATTAAATGATTATTAACACAAAGTATGAGTTTCTCTCTCATTATCACTAGGATGTCGATTATATCATACTTTATTAACTTGGATATTAGCCTACACTTATCAAAGTGCATTAAACTCATTACAACTTAATGTAACAATTGACACGACACACTTCATGTGTCACTCATCAAAAATATCAAGGTATATCAACCATGAGGTGTTGGATGTGATATTATCATGCCTTGGTGTATCACTTCCCTCATCACTTTTAACTTCCTTAAGTTCATAAACTTATCTTGTATTTGGGTATTTCCCATCCTAATACTTTATGCACTAACTCATCACATTTATCCTGTATTTGAATTATCCAACTATCATCAAGTGATATGGACTCATCTCGACTTAAGGCATTGTTGATATAGGTTGACCATTATCAACCACTTTAGGTGTTTCACCTATCAAAGTATTAACCACACCCTTACTTGGTGTTACACTCATCACTCTTAAGTGTGTTTTACCCTCACCTTTACAAGGTATATAAGGTTGAATCATGTATGTCAAGTTGAACACATGTATTGGGTTAGGTGTATATTGGCTTAGACATCATCATATCCCTCATACCCTTACCCATTAAGGTATCAACCTTACCAATCATATGGTGTATCGCCTTCACCATACTTGAGTGTAACGTCCTCACCTCTCTTGAAGATATTTGCCACACCATACTTTAGTGTATTGGCCATCACATGTTCTAGGGTATTAGCCACCTTAAAACTTTTGTCATCTACTGTATTGGGTTACCCACCATATTTTTTAGAGATGTGTGCTCAACACCATATTGTCCAATAGGTGTATCCTTAACCCAATATTGATTTAGAGGTGTATGATTGCTACCCATATCACTTTAGAGGTGTATGTGTGCTTACCATATCACTTTAGAGGTGTATGTGTGCTTTACACCATATCGGGCAAAGAGGTGTGTGTGTGCTTCACACCATATCGGGAAAAGATGTGTGTGTTTACTTCACACCATATTAGGCAAAGAGGTGTATGCTTGCTTACCATATCACTTTATAGGTGCATGCGTGCTTTACACCATATCGGGCAAAGAGGTGCTTGCTTATGTGCTTGAACCCGATATCACTTTATAAGGTGATACCATCATCTTCTCTAGACCTTCTTCCTACTTGTTCTAGTACAAGGATAACAGGTCCAAGCAACTACTAGAACTCATAGATATATCAAGCATTCAAGAAAATTTCAGAATTGAAAGTAAATAATCAAATATAACAAGAAAGATGGTGAGTAATAACATGTTTGGGTTCAAGTTATATAACCTGCCTCAAGAACAACGTCAAAGCTCCAAGCTCCAAGCTCCAAAGCTTCACATTACTAAGGTTGAATATAACTTATCAAAGTCCAAGGACTGTTCACAACTCCTTCATATACAAGGAATCACCATAGTTAAGAACTTGGTGAAGAAGAAAAGAATGGAAGATCGTAACCCTAGATCCATGCTTCAATCCAAGGTCAAAGATGATCATGGCCTCACCTTAGGGTTAAGACTTGAGCTCCTTCTTGATCCTTAGAACCTTGAATGATACCTCACTACTCATGAATGATATTCCCTCACTTGTGGCCGATATCCCCTTCACTTGTGGCCAATATCACTTCATTTGGCTGATATCAACTTGCTATGGTTGATATCAACATGCTATGGCCAATATCACTTGCTATGGCTGATACCCAAGTACTATGCATGATACCACTTCACCTATGCACGATAAAAAGACTATATGTATGATATCTAAGAGCATGGAGATAGTAGGATTCGAAAATTTTCACTAAGGGGTGAAAGGAAGGGTATATATACTTGAGGTTCATGGGAGAGAGTGTAAGAGGTGTCATCACCTTACAACTAGTAGGTGCCACATGGCCATGCATGGATTGACACATGTACTTGAATGTATTCCATATTTATCTTGCCATGAAAAATAAAAACTTGAGGATAATGCAAGGGATAAGGTTCGGCCCCTTTGGTTATCTTCTAGGACAACCACTTCCACTCACATTATTATATTCACAATTCAATGCAACCTTTCCCAAGGAAAGTTGCAAGCCGATATCCATTTCTTTATTGAGGTTCTTAGCTCGTTTTTGCAAATTTCAAGAGTTAACAACATGATATGGGGTCTCCTCTTTGGCTCCTTGGCCGATAGGGACTCCCATTTAACACTACAACCCGATACACTCAATACAAGCTCAAATTAGGGTTTCCATTCAACCCCTTTCTTGGTCTTTTCATCACTAAGAATACTACCACTCATAAATGATTCAAACATGGTGTCTCATTCATTATATCTCTTCTAAGTGATACATAGAGGAAGTAGGAATACTCTTTAGGTGGTAATTTTTATATCAACCCTACATTTTGGGTAAATTATAATTTGTACCAAAATTGCTGCACAAGGTACTAACATTATTCAAACAAGTTCAAACTTGGCATTTAGGCTTTCCAAAAGCCACCACTTAGCATAATTCTCTTTCTCATGATTATAAAACACTTAATGCATGTTCAACATGTGACATATTGCAATATAACCCCTTATCTTGGGTGAATTGCACTTTGGTCCAAAACAAAGGAATAACATTCAATCAGGACCAAACTTGGAACATATGTGTGTCACATGATAACAAAACTCCTTAGAGGATTATACTAAAGTTCTAAGCAACTTTATTAGCCAAAACAAATAGGGTTTAACTCATAACCCAGGTTAGGGTCATTACACTTCTAGTCTTTGAGATGTTGACATGCCTCATATATTGAATTGCATGTTTCCCACATCTGATGTGTCCTCATTTCAAATAACCACCTTGTTTTCTCCTTTAGTCGTCATTACCTGATGTGTGCCCACCTAGTTCATCATTGATTTTCATGCATGGTTGTTTTTTGAGGGGATCTACTGTGCATCAAATTCCTTGTTTTTGTTGTGGGTGTTTACAATGACTGGCCTTCTCTTCTTGTTGTTGGACTTCCACTACCTCCATTCAAAGCCCGTTGTAGGAATCTTTTCTCCTTTCAAATTTTTAGTATTAGATGTGTTCCCTTCGTTCAAGTCAAAGTCCCAAATTTGTAGTGGGTTTTAATAGTCTTTTCTTTAGCATGGTTGTCCTTGCATTTTTCCTATCAATGAAATGGGCTTGTATGCAAGTTCTCTTTGTGAACTCACCCAATGGCTCAAGTATCACCATCATTCTATCCATTTGTTAACCTAGAGATTCTTATGCTTCTATGTCCTCCTTTTATCCTTGTAGTGCTTATCTATGTTCCCCACCAAACCACAAAACATGTAGATTCTTGTTAGTTTTGTTGACCTAAGGGTTATACATTGCCCATATTTTGATAATGAATTAACCACTCCATTCCTATGTATCTAATATGTTTGTTCAAGATTGAATTCAAACTTTAGGTACATGAAAAGGATCGAATCACAAAAGCCCTAGCTTTTCCAAGTTCAAGTAAAGTGCAATGCAAGTGTGCTAATTAGGAAATCACTTCAAACAACCTTAGAAGAATTTTGTAATCACTTGTATTGATGATATGACTTGTAACTAAGATGAGAAAAATATGTGGGACAATTAATACCAAGGTTTAACCACCAAAAAGTCAACTTAGAAAATTGATTACAAGTTGTTCATCGGTGGAGTTGGAAACTCGACTGATCCTATGATGGATTTTCTGAAGATGGATCATCAGTCGAGTTGTACATTCACAGAACTCGACCGACCGACTCATTGAGCAAACTCAATTTTAACTCATCGGTCGAGTTCCCCAGAACAAACTCGATCGATAGTTTGAAAATTGGCTTTATCTTTTAGTTGATTGGTTGAGTTATCTTTTTTGAAACTTGACTGAATGTACTGTATGAAAAATGTAGAAAAGTGATTATAATTGTTGGTGACTTGTTTTGGGTGAAAATAGATACGTTGCTTTGAGAAAAATAGCTATATTTTGACCCTAAGTGTTCCCCAACTCAAGGGAGTACCCCCAGCTATAAATCGGACCCCTTGGAGTTCATTCCAAGCTTGCTCGTTCAAGATATTCAAAGTCCTTTTTATAGTTCAGTGTGCTACTACTCCTTGAACCCCTTTATCTCTCTAGTTTACACTTCAATTCATTATTGTGTGTGAGTTAAGAATATTGTAAGAGATATCCACCGTTGTGTATGTAAATCTTTCATCTTCTCCTACTTCCCTATCCCCTTCCTACATGAAGAAAAGGTGAATCAAGCTCCATTGAGTGAATAAGGAGTTGTAGTTGGTCCTCTTCAAGGTTGATGAAGAGGTGGTAATCTTCTCTAGGTGAAGGAGAAGGCAAAGGCAGAAGATCCAAGAGGAGTGGAAGAGTCCTTGAAGGTGGAAGACTTGTGCTTGAGTGGGTAAGACCTTGGTGAAGGCTGAAGACTCAAGCAAAGTGGGTAAGTCCTTGGTAAGGTGGATATCTCTTTGTGCTTGGATGGGTAAGTCCTTCGGTGGTCTTGTGTTGTAACTCATATTGGTGATTGTAACATACTGAATTCTGGGCATTTTGCCTTTTGGTCCTCTTTTCCCATCTTTTCCTTTCATTTATATCCTCTATGACCTTTCTATTTAATTTGTAGATAATATGATGGTTTAATGAACATTTGTTCACCTTTTATTCCAATATTTGGGTTTATGCACAAATACCTCAGTAAAAGTTTAGAAATGTGCTTAATATGCAAAATGTCCACTTAAGTAATAAAATTGATGAAGTATTTTGTCCTAGAACTTTCTAGTGCTTTTTAAAATATGAAAAAGGAAATAAATCCCGGGTATAAATAAAGGAGATGATAAATGCAATAATTGGAGATAATATGGTATATAATGGATAAAAGGAGATAATGAGGAATATATTGTCCCAAAAATCATAAGTGGAAACCCATGAAGATAATTTGGATATCAATCTCGTTTTCTTGACTTAAAAGAAACTTAAGGGCCACGTATCACCTAATTTGGAAGATAAAAGCATATATTAAAGTCTTTATTAAAAGAAAATAGGAGATAAGGCAATAAGGTGAAATAAAATATCTAATGTTCTCAAATTGGAAAACTAATTCCATAATTGGATTCTACATGTCAAAATCAGTCGGAGTATGAATTTTGGTTAATTTTAGATATAGTTTGGGCCTCTAAATGAGGAGAGAGGAAAACATTTGATGTAATATGTCTCTTTGGCCGAATTTTGGTTAGGAATATGATTTCCTTGGTTTGGGCCTCTGATCGAACGGCCGGGATCCATCAGTGGACATGGGTCCATGGATCGGATGGCTAGTGGTTGTCTTCTTCCTTGGATGGATCGATTAGGAAATAGGTGGTTTGTTTTTCGAAAACTCAAATCCAAATATCTCAAGATATACTCGATGAAATCATGAAGTTTTGGGTTCGTTGGACTCCTCACAAGTTTCCGCACAGGTTTATCCCAAGATTTTTTTGTTTTGGCGATAATTCGAGAAAACCCCAAATCGGGCGGGACTCCTCTCTCACCCCACCTAGCTAAAACCTAGAATATACCTCCTTGTCTATAAATATCCCTACCCCTAGGTCCGTCGTCACCTTAGCAACTCAACCCTGCCTTTGATTTCTCATTTTGTCACTATTCGAGCCCTCTGCTAGCCACCGAAGACACCTAGATTGCGGTGCCTTTTCCTCCCTGCTTCCTCGGCCATCGTCCCAATTCAAGGTATCATCATATTAGTTTTGCTCTAAGCTTTAGTTTGCATGCTTAAACATGGGATTTGGTTGTGTATTTCGATTTTTCCCAAAATTGCATGCAAGAAGATGCTCGCCGCTCGCTGGTCGAGTGCTTTGGGGAAGAAGGTCCCATGCATTTTTACATATTTGCCCTTCGTTTTCTCTCCGTGCAACTTTATTCGCGAGTTGGATACTTTGGTCTTTTGTGATCTATTTGACCCGCATAGACCACGGGTTATCTGGGATCCCTCGGCCGCTAGCAAGAGGACAACAGGGTGTGCGGGCCCCACCGCTAGGCCCCACTCTGCTCCTCTATTTTAATATTCGAATTTTTTATTTTTTGATTAGTTGATACGAAATAAATCATAGAAAATTAATTCAGTGGTCAAAAATGGAAAATAAATAGTGTTTTGAAATCAGGAGAGTGAGATCTATCCATTAAAAACATTTTCAAGGTTTGATTCTGATGTTTGCGAAAAAGTGTTTTTAGAATGATTAAATTAACTAAAAATCACCAAAAATAACCCTAAAAGTCCATATCTTCAAAATACATAATATTATATGTTATTTTGATCAGAAAACCCTAACTAAGACAATGATGATGTTTTCTATACCTAAATCAGTGGTTTGCATAAAAAGTTGACAACTTTAGTGTTTTAAGTGTTTAATGAATGAATATAATTTTGATACACGAACATGGTGTTGATATTAGGAAAAGTGGAACATGGAATCGATTAAGTGGTGCAAGTTGATAATTGGAATCAATATTAAAGGTATGTGAATTTACACCTTAAGTTGGGAATTATTTGTACCTTAACCTATGCTTTTCCATAATGAGGCCTAATTGCACACTATATTCTATTCTCTTGAATCTATTGCTATACTTGCCTCATAATCAGTTTGGAATATTGTTCTTGGGTCTTGGTATCCCACTGCCATGTTCTACATATGATGTTCTATTACGTGCCATTGATTCTAGCATGTTGATTTTATTAGACTAACTAGCTATAGTAGTGGTACTTGTATGTACAACCACCCATAGTTGGGCATGTAGTTAATCACCCTGGGGAATTTGATACTCTCCCCCACACATGAAATATGTGTAGGTAACTGGGAATGTGTTATTCTCCCCTCACCCTTTGGTTGAAGGTCTAGTAGGTTCCTCAACCCTACCTAGTTAAGGTAGTCGATATAAATCATGCATGCAATCCTTTTATTATATCTTGTTTATGACAAGCATCTATTGAAAGCTTCTTTTATATATGGCCTCATTCTCTTGTTATCTTCATCTTATGATGAATGCTAGCCTATTTTTACATATTTTTGTTTATCTTGTTATCCTAGAATAGTTTTGTGACACATACTTGTTTTTCCTTTCCCTTTTGCTGGGTGCCTTCCCAACCACCCAGGTGATGAGCAAGTTGATGAATAATACTTGATAATCTTAGCTTTGGCATGGACTTAGCTGATGGATATGTTGCTCAGAGATAAAAGTGTAGTACTCTAGACTTCCCTCTATCTAGATCCTAGTTGTGTATGATGATGTAACCCTAAAAGGGAGATTTTTGATGTATCTTGTACAATCTTTTATGAAATTGAATATAGTCAGAATTTTTTTTATTCCGCTGCTTTCCAATGTGTTTTGTTTACCATATTTTAGTAAGGAGGTGATCTCACACTCTTTACAACATGGTATCAGAGCCAGGTTAGTCAGAAATTTGGCTATTTCAGTTTGTCTCCCTAGTTAGAACCCTATATTTGCATAGTTTCCTTAAGTTACATGTTTGCCCTAGATTTGATCTATGCTGATGATAGGTTGATTTAGGACCCTATAGTTTCACCTTAGAGTCTTGATGAATAAAACTCTAATATGCTCATAATTAAAATATGCATAACTTGATGTTGTTTAGGTTTGTCTTTAAGCAACTATCAGGGCATCAAGTTGAAGCAAGGGTGCCTAGAAAGGATCAGGGTTTTGGGGGTTGGAAATATTTTCCTCCATTCCACTAGCTTGGTTTATGAGGACTCCTGTGCCCATACAATACCGACCTGGCCTGAGCTAATACAAATTGTCCAAAATAGTTTTCTTTTAGGCAATAGTGACCTTAGACTTCTATGTTGTATATCTTTGGGAACCCTAAGTTGATTTGTTTGAGGATGGATACCAAGATAGTTTCCTTATGTCCTTCAGGACCACATGCTTGGATAAGTTTATCCCTAGAACCTAGACCTTAGAGTTTGGGTATTTGAAAAGATATCAGAGTCCATAGTGGAAGCATGATGGATCTTGAGAATGGTTGAGTTAAACTCATTCTTTAACCCTAATGTAGTTTGGCTTGATGGGTCGAACTCTTTAAGGGTTGGAGTACGGTTAGTTGATGTTTGAGTGGTTAGATTTCCTGGACAAAATCCTTTTTAGGGGGATGGAACCCTGTGATATCTTGAAATCTATCTACTCTATCTTTAGAAACCCTAACCCCATGAATAGGAGGTTAGTATGCTTGGATCTTTGGTCGTGACCAATTATAGTTATAACCTAAAATGTTTGTTTACATATTAATGAACACATAGTGATCATCTAAGGAATAATACATGTGCTTGAACCCTAATGTATATCTAATGCACATAATATAAATATCAATGCTAATTGTCAATATGTAAGATGTTGATCATGTCGTGAACCTATATACCCTAATGATATGATGACTAAGATAATTATAACATTATTTGGATTTAATGCATGCTAAGGATGAATAAGTGAGAAATAATGGTCATGCTGACCTAAACCCTAAGTGGTAATCATCTAACCCTAACATATACAACCTTAATGCCTTTCATGATACATTAATGATGTTAAGTGCCATAATTAGTCAACATACCTTGGTACACATAAATTATATATATAATCATCTAATCACATATTAATCAAGTCATCAATATAAAATGCAAGTTACCTTTTTATCTAATACACATGTGATTAGTCACTTAATGTGGATCAATTATTTGATATGTAATATGTCTCACCTTGATTATTAAAATACATGTAATGGCTTCAATATGAATATGAAGTGATTGGATTCACATAAATGTGAAAAATCAATAATATAAATGAATGAATATGAGAAATGATTAATGATGACATTAATGTGAGCAATAAATATAATGTGCAAATGTGACCATGTTTAATATGAGTATAAGTAACTAATGTGTCATTAATTGGAAAAATTATACGAGTAACCAAAAATTGGATAGAGTGTCTTATTTCTTGTAAAATAATTTGTTATAATTAATAAAGTAGTAATATGAGGATAATGAACTATAAATACAACACAACATATCGGAGTCCTTCGAAGTAACGAGTGTTTGCTTTGCGGAACAAGAGTCCCGGCCGAAGGAGCGTCTGCGTGCGGCTAGGGCTTCCGCTCCCTTCAAGCTCGGGGGAGGAAGTCGACGGCCGGCGTGCGGCTACCTCACTCCCCCTGGGCTTCCGTCTTCAACCTTACTCCTTCTGGTCTCTGTCCTTGGATCTAGTTGGTCGCCGCTTCCTTACCTTCACACCTTCCCTTCTCCTTGCTGGACGGCGTCCCAGATCCAGATCTGGTTCATGGTCTCTTGGGTGCGAGGAAGTGTCCCAGAGTGTGGCTTCGTTTCCTGACGTCGGCATCATTCTTTGGTGTGAGGAGGTAGCTTTGTCTGGTTTTCTGGAACGTTGTTCTCCGTGGGTGTGGGTGTTGTTTCTTCCCCTTCTTGCTTTCTGTTTGTGGGTATGTTCGGTTTGATTGTAGTCGTAGGTTTGGGGGGTTGTTCTTTGTGTTTGCTTTTGTGTTGTTTTTCTTTCGGTCTTCGCCTGTCTAGGTTGTTGGTGTCCTGTGTCGTCGTGCTTCAGGTTCCTTCGTGGGCGGACGGGGAGCGGGAGCCCCTTAGTGCTTTAGGTAGAGGAGGAGGAAGATGGGTTTTATGCTTCGTGCGGGTCTTTCGGTCCCTGCTCGCAGTGGTTGTCGGGAGTGGTGGTGGGTTTCCTGGCACCCTCTACCCCCCATCGTTGTACCCGCATGAGCCATCCTTCCTTTGTATATGCACAGTTGGGGTTTGGCCTCCTTCTCGGGTCTCCTGGTTGGTGCACTCCTAGTGCTCGACGTTTGTCCTGTGCTTGTTTTTCCTTTTGTTTTCTTAGTCGGTAGTTGTGTCTCTTATCCAGTTTGTGGGGTGTTGTGATTGTGTTGGTTCTTGGTGGTCAAGCTCTTTTTCATGTGACCATTCGTTGTCTTCACGATGGTAATCTCTTCCAACGGCTATGCAAACTTCTATCCCGATGTACTCATAGGTTCTTGTAGATTGACGAATTCCATCCCAGATAGCTGTTTGAGACAGCCACTACAAGAGGTGGATGGAGCAGAAGTGTACCTTTCGCATCCCAATCTGAGCCTTGTGTTATGTCTTTCTGTAATAGGAGTTGTTGCTTGGTTATTTGTTCTGAGATGTCTATCTTGTAGATGTCGTATGGCTTACTTTTAATGATATTGAGCTATTTTCAAAAAAAAATGAACTATAAATCCAAATTATTAAGGACAATGACCAAATATAATAATGAACGTTGAGATAATTGAGTAAACCCTAATTGTGCAAAATTCTTAGTAAGAAAAATGAGATACATAAATAATGTTTCATGGATGATAATGAAATATAACCCTTTTGGAAATAAAGTGAATATGACATAATTAAAATAATGATGATAATGTGATATCATAATGGATGTAATCCTAATGAGCCATAAATGTTAATAATGTTAAGTCTCCTAAAAAGAATATCTTAATAATGGACCCTAGGTGATCCATGAGAGCCCGACCTATGATTAGTTGATGTATGTGAAGTTTCTAAACCCTTAGGTGTAGTTGAAGTATAAGTTTGGTGGAAGTTTTATGGTTGGATGAACAACCTGATGTTTAGTGATGAGAGGTTGCACAATCACCATTCCCTAATTTCTAGTGATTTCGGGGATGAAATCCACCATCTTTTGGTGCTAGGTAACCGTAAAGACATACACCACCATGTAATCCACTTTTTATCTCATCTCAAACTCTAAGTCTGTCTTCACCAAGAAAACTCTGAGCTCATCCTCTTGATTATCGAACTCAACCTTGTATAGCTCATAAATTCCATACAGCTCGTGATAAAAACATCCTCATAAGATGACTTCCTTAGTTCTCTTGGTGTTTGTAAACCATCCACCCATTGTACACTCCACAAGGGCATGCTATTATCTCTATCCTCATACATCATAGAAACATTTCAACTCACATCATCTTTATTCTTAGTGTATGGCATGCGTACTGCCCTATCTCTCACCCCCATAATGAGAGGAAATAAGCATTTGACGGTTGTCCAAACACAAAGTTATTCCCATTCTAAGAGTAGAGATGGTGCATCCTACATAACCGGTACACCTTCCAATCTAGGTTGAAATGTGCATCACGTGTTTCCACATCATGAACATCTTGATATCAAGTTTACTTCCATGGAAAACTAGTCTCGAGCTCACTGGGGTCATCATACCATCCTTGGTCATCTCCTCTAGGTCTATAGGGTTCCGACACTTTTGGGGTCATCCCTCTTCCCTTATGCAACCAGAGAGTGCCCTCGTCATTTGCCCTTTGGGTCCCATGAGTTCATGAAGGTAATTAATCTCCTAACCCATGACCCTCATACAATGATAGCTATTACCTCCCAATCCTATGCTCATGTGCAACTAGAGAATTAGGCAACTCCCACTCCCATCGGTCTTATCCCTACCTGACCCTAGGATAGACTTAGGATTCTAACATTGTATGTATCCAACTTGAAACCTTACCCAAGTCTCCATCATCTCTCTCAGCATTCATGGTCTAACTTACAATCTTCATAGGGGTCATGGTGACCTATCTACCGTGGTCAGGCCCCATACTGGTTACATCCATGGTAACATATCAACATGCACTCAGAGATGGTTATCTATGGGCCTATAGGTTCATTCTCATACTATGTACTCTCCACTTAGCTTCTCAAGATTCTATGAGACCTCTTAGGGTTACCTCAAACTAACAAAAGTTGATTCATACCCTATAAGAAGGTTCCCTCTCCCAGGATGAGAGGAAACTATCTCTTGATAGCACAAAGGTCGCAAATGTCCCTATGTCTAGGGTTTACATCAACATGAGCCTGCTTAACCCTATCAAGCTACTAGAGCATGTAGCTAGCAAGCAGACCACCTACTAAACCATGCTAGGTCTCCATGATAGGTCATACTTGTTCTCATTCCTTAACATTGGACCAACATCATACATGCCCATGTCACCAACCTATATGTGAGGGGTTCATCAAACATATACCTTAACCTCAGGGGTTCCCATTCATCTAAACATGAGGAGTGCCAAACCCAAATCTATATAAATTCCAATCTCATCATGAGCATCATGTACACTACTTCTCCTCTTAGGTATAGGAACCCTAGGTTCACTTTTCTGACATCCAACTGCATGCTCAACCTTTTAACCACGAACCAAGCATGTACAAGGTATGGCATGCACTTCCTATTATCCTTCTACTCGATCAACACCTCAGAGTTGAGTCCTCCTCGGGGTCAACCAACTAGGTATAAGGCCTCACAACTTGGTACTAAACCTCCTCATGGTCTAAGGAACTCTTCTTCTTATCCTTAGAAGATAATCATCTATATCATCTGCACATAGGTACCAACAGCCTCATCCTTCTTCTAGGTTTTAGTTCTTCTAAAGGAAACCAAGAAACCACAATGACCATGTACAAGGCAACCACAACCATCCACGTAGTTCACAACATACCCAACTTCTCAGGGTTCCTCATATCCTAGAGTCTAAGCTTCCAACCTTCTTGCTTGGGTCCTGCTCTCTCTCTCTCTAGAGCTAACCCTACAACCAACCTCACTGCTAAAGGTTCTCTCTCCATGAAGGTGGATCAAGCTCTCATGCATACACCTATAGGGGTGAAACTTATGATCAAACCTATGTTCGCTCAAGATTATCCAGAGCTCTTCATGCTTATCTCATAAGCTATCCATCATGCCCTTCAAGCTCAGGTTTTTAACCTACTGCCAGTACTATTAACGTACTCTGGGTGCATACTATTCCATGCTCATATAAGCCCATAGGGTTTCTATAGGTTCTTCACTAACCTCATCAATGAAGGAGTTATCCTTCACTCTAACTTACACGACCCTTCCCAAAGTTGGGTTGCCAAAGGTACTAGGTCAGCCAACCTCACATGGATCATACTATCATAGGTATCCAAAACCAAAAGCATGTCAACCACCACACACATGGTCGACCATGACATCCATATCATTATGTCATCTCTCTCTCTAACCTCCACTTAGGGTTAGAGTTAGCATCATCCTCAAAGGATGTGCCATGTCTCTACCTTTAATGGAGGCCTCTTCCTCCAAGACCAACTCTACTTCATCCTCCTAACAAGGAGGTGTAACCTCATGTCTCTTTCGAGGGCATGACAACACATGTCATACGACCTAAGCATGCAACCATTCTTTAGTTTACGCTTAAACTATTAAGCTTATGTCCATGACATCTTATTTACATGCTTTTCATTAATTTGGTGGAGGATTCCATAAACTGATCATACATACCCTGACCTCAAGAGGGTGAGGAAGAGAGAAAAACCCTAAACCTTAAAATCTTAACAGAATTAGGGTTGAGAAGGGATGAAAATAGATGAGAGAGTCCTAAAGGTATCTTATTTTGAGTCAGATCCTAAGACATTGGCCAAGCAGTCACACAGATCTGGGAGTCCTCATATTCCGACTAGCGGTACGGAGGAAAATATTTCCAACCCCTGGACGTGATCCTTTTCTAGACACCTCTATCTTTTAGAAAATCCTCTAATAACTCCCTCAGTTATATGAAATTTGTAAAATTTAATAATTACTAAGGATTAAATGAGGAATCAATGCTCTGATAACAAATGTAACGACCCCGCCTCCCGGTAACCCCAAATTAATGGAGACCAAGAGGTTAGAGTCGTTATCATAATTTCCCAGATCAAAGGTTCGACAAATAATCAGTAATAATTATAAAATTCTACCATGACTATGTTGAAAGTTGGAATAAAATAAAACTTTGCATACCTTTTTCAAAGACTTGGATATCTAACTTCTATCCACATCTGGACTCTATTCTAACTAATCCTCCTAGCACTTTATTTTTTAATTTCACAATATGCCACTTTACTATTTGTTCTTTTCCATTTGTAACTAAAATGCCGACAAACAAAATGTTGGTCAGCATAAATGAATATGCCGGTATGTGGGGGAAACCACCAATCATGCATTTATTTGTAACAACATATTGAAATCAATTATGATTTAGCAAACAACTTTACATTTTACACATGACTACTCAATCCATACATACCCTAGCCTCTGTGATGTCCCTGTAGTGGACCTGGATACTACCTCTCACATGGTAGATCCCAATTAACCCCCATGATCCTACCTAACAGGTAGATCAATACATAGGGTTGATGAGTCGCATGGCACTATCCATGGGCAACCCAAGCCCTAACTCATGATATGCTTAAGAGTTGCATGGCACTACCCATAAGTAGCCCAATAACTAACTCTTGATAACTCAATGGTCCTATCTAACAGGTAGACCATAAATTAGGTTACCCTTTTCATCATTAGCCAAGCCACAGAGGAGGACCAGGATCTAAGTCAGTCAGGTATACATATTTAGGGTGATAGTCATAGTCACTTTATAATATGCATGAATTAAATTCATCCAACAGTTTAATTCATGCAATCGATGAAAACTTCAGAAAACCTCAGAAAAACTAGTTTGAGATATTCATAAGCGTAACCACATACCTGATCCAAAGCAACTTGATGTCCAAGCAATAATATTCAAGAATAATCAAACAAGCAATCAACAATATCCTGAAATTAATGCATAACATTCAAGTGTCATTGTTCTATCCAAAACATTCTCAAGATCGACTTAGATTCTACCTTTGGATTTCTAGGCCAACCTTATGGTTTTATTACAGTTTTAGCCTTCATAAATCTTTTATCACTTTTAATGCCCCTTTTAGATCACAAACCCTAATTTCAACATAATAGGCACAATTGAATGTCAATTAAGTCTAATATACCTCTTTTACATTAAAACCACCATCTTTATCCTTTTTAGTCATGTCAACATCATGAGGCCCAATTATCATCTTTGGTTTCTTTCGATTTGACAATTGACCTTTCATTATGGTCTAATTCACATATGAATTCTAGTTATTACTAATTTCACATTAATCCACTAGAAAACCCTAATTACCCAATTAAGGGTTTTTATCCACAATTAGGAACTTTTATACTTAAAATAACTTAGAATCATCAAATCTCAGTTCTATTCATGGATTCGAACAATTAAAGCCATTTAAGAATCATAATTATTAACATTAGGGTTTCAAGGCCCATTAAAGCTTATTTATGTACATAAAACCTTAAATTAATCAAACTATGCATAAAGATCATCCTTTTATATCTAATGTGTCCTTTTGTAATCAACAGGTTAATATCAACTTTAAACATTCAAATAACCCTTCCTAATTCATTAATCATTATTGATTACAGTTTCTCATGAATTAAACTATTAAAGCTAGCATATTTACGTCCTTTTTGAATTTCAAGACGAATTAGGATCTAAATATATTTTTAATGGATTCCTCACATTTTTCTGGGCAAAATTCATATATTACATGCATCCATCCGAGCTACCATTAATTAGATATGATTTTTACAAAAACTACTTACTTGGACCAATGGCAGGTTGCCACGTCAGCCTTTCCCATGCAAAACGTAGCTTTGTCCGAACATAACCAAAATATCGGATTATCCTCACATAATTTATCAATTATACACACCCCGGAGGGGTAAAAGCATCCAACAACGCCCATCCATCTTCAACCTTGCGTAGCCCTAATGCTGTCACCCTAGCCGCTCTTGGCGTGGCTCCTCCTCCCTTTTCTGGACCCGACGGCCACCACAGCTTGTTCCTCTTCCTCCGTCATGCCTCCACTCACCTTTGGATGCCCTCAGCTCGTGGCCAAGGTAGCTGGTCCAAGCTGGTTGGGCCTACAACCCGCGGTCGGCCTGGCAGTCATGCTGTCGTTGCTGTGTGTGGGCTAAGGTGCAGGGACGGCGACCGAGCTCCCCTCTATAAACGTGGGGCATTGTGCTTCAAACGTGACAACCTCCTGGCTCCTTGCTGCCTCAGGGAAAGCACTACCCACTCATGGGAAGGGTTTGAATGAAAAAGAAGAAGGGGAAGAGAGAGGGATGCATGGGATCCTCTTGGACTCGGCCAAGGGATCTACCCTTATATAGGGGTGGGTAGAAAAGCCCTAGGATGCCTATCCATGAGTTTAACAAGTCCCTCTACCCATAGGACACCTACTTTCCTTCATTAATAAGTAATCTTCTCTGTCTTAAATATCTCCTTTATAATCTATATACTTTAGATATTAAGAATTTGAAAGATATCTCTTTCATCATCTTTGTGCTTGGCTTTTAATCCATTGGCCACGAAATCTTATTTTCCTAAAGCAAATAACATTTCTTTTGATAATATCAAAAGTTTATTAATTATGTAGCACATTATTCTCATATTTTGTATTATTTGCATTTTCTCTTTCTTCTTCTTTATTGGGACTCCTTGGACCCCAAGAAATCCTAAGATTTTGAAATTCCTTTTTAAGGATGCTCATTATCCTTATAGATGCATCTACATCCATTATTTCACATTGTCTTACTTATTCTTTATTAAAAGATTTCTTTTTAAGAATTTCACTTTATCGTTTATCTCTTTTTCCCACTTTTCCTATTTCTTTCATTAGAAATCATAGGTATACAAAATTTACTGCATTGTGGCCATTGATGCCACTTTCTAGAGATTTCCATGTATTTCTCATAAATACTTTGCTTAATATTCATTGTCTTGTATCTTTTCTAATATTTAGACTTTTCTTCTCTTTTATATGCATTATTGGATTAACATAATAATAGGAATCATGAAATTCCTATACAAAGGGATATTTGCAAAGAAATCCAACCTTTGATGCAAAGCATACAACCTTTTCAATTAAGTCCAAATTCATAAAATCAATACATTTCAATTATGAAAACATATGCAAAATTGAGGTTGTAACATAGGCACTCTTCTACAATCTCATCATGACACTCAGTTAGATAACAATCCTCTTCTGTAGCACCTATCACCTTATGCTTAGCATAATACTTGAAAATTTTCTACTATATCTTCATGTGCATGAAAGTCACATACATGGTGCTGGTCCTCACATGGATCACTCCATCGGATGTAACCAAGAAGGGTCTCCCCAAGATAATATGTACTTTCCTTGAGTCTTTTTCCATATCCAAAATAATGAAATCAGTAGGGAATAATGAGGAGGTCTCATCATCAAGCCTGACCATAACATCATCAACACACCCTCTTGGTGTTTTCACAGATCTATCGACCAATTGCAAAGTACATTGAGTTGGACCCAGTTGTCCCATTTATAGTTTAGAAAACACATCATATGTCATCAGTTTTACACTAGAACCCAAGTCCAGATGAGCTTGGTCTATGCGGTGTGCTCCAATGTAGCATGAGATGATGGGAGCACCTTGATATTTCCTCTTCCTTGGCACAATGTGTTGTAGAATTGAGCTCACTTGCTCAGTGAGCTTGACTTTCCTCGACATCCTTCCTGTTGTCTTCCTCTTGAACATGCACAAGTATTTCAATAACTTAGCATAAGATAGAATTTTCTTGATTACATCAAGCAAAGGAATTTTGATCTTGACCTACTTAAAGGTTTCCATGATGTCCTTGATGTGCTTCTTCTTCCTTCTTTCAGTGGATGGTTCTTTAAGTGCATCTGGGAATGTAGGGAGTTGTGCTCC
Source organism: Alisma plantago-aquatica (assembly GCA_963693085.1). NCBI lineage: Eukaryota > Viridiplantae > Streptophyta > Magnoliopsida > Alismatales > Alismataceae > Alisma > Alisma plantago-aquatica. Next base: position 875,818,669 of record OY856412.1, on the reverse strand, counting down.
CATCTAGCTTAAATCAACAATATCATCAAGTGGTATCACATGAATCATGGTATCATCTCTGGGTATCACGGTATCAACCCGGGTTCCTGTCGCAGTATCCTTAGCCTGGATCACTGTATCAACTCTTTCATCATTGGCTGCACTATCAACATAAATACCATGTGGATGCTCTAAGGTCCTGCCACTTCTCAATACTTTCATTGCCTTCACATGCTATTGGGTAGTGGAAGAGGAATCTTTTGGAGGTGGGTGTGGCTGCTGAGGTGGTGGTGGCCTTGAGTGTGGTGGATTTGGGTTGTAGAGGATAAATTGTGACTAGGGTTGTGGTTGTGGTGGATTGGGGTGATATTAGGGAGGGGGTTGTTGCCATGAGTGAGGTGGGGGATATTGGCAGTTGAAATGGGGTTGTGGAGGGGTAGGAGCATAAGTATTTGGTGGTCCTTCATATTGGATTTGACCTTGTGGTTCATAAGCACCTTGAGTAGTGCTTACATAACCACCATCATTGTTTGGGTTGGCCATAGGTTAATATGGGAGTCACCCTTCTTCAAGATAGGCAAGTGAAATGGAAACTTGATCAAGCCTTTGTTCAAGGCAGCTAATGTTTTACCCTTGAGAGGACACCTCTTTCTTTACTTCATCAAGGCTCCTTAGCCTTCCTAGAACTTCTTCAAACTCGGATTTGTACTTAGGCCCTTGGTGTTTCCTTGGTTGCCCTTGCCCCACCTCATTTTTTTTGCTTACATGAGAAGTTTGGATTATTCCTCCTCTTGGGAGTATACGAGTTGGACATTGGGCCTTGGTTGTTACAGTTTCCAAAGGCATGTAAAGTGTTTACTTCTTCCACATCATCAATTGCCATAGTAGATTGGCTAGAAGAACCTCCAACTTGGTTCTTCATCATGTTCATCATATCCTTCATTATCATCATCATTTGGGGGATAGCTTCTATCTTGACTAGAGTTATAGGAGGGGTGGAGGATGGAGAATGTAGTTCCGGTTATAGTTCTCCCCCTTAGTTGAATCTCGATGGCGAGAGTTCTCAACAAGATGCTTGAATAAGGTCCAAGACTCCTTCGGTGGCTTTTCTATGAATGTGACTCCACGTGAGGAATCGACATTGTTTTGGCTCAATTCAACTAGCCCGGTGTAGAATCCTTGAACAAGCTATCATAAAGGTACCTCATGATGAGGGAAGTCACTTAGGAGCTTTTGGAACCTTTCCCATCCCTCGTGGAAGGGTTCATTCTCTTTTTGTGAGAAGGGGGTAATACATCTCTGCATTTGGGTGAACTTGGTGATCAGGTAGAACTTCTTAAGAAACTCATTCTTCATCTTGTTCCATGTCACCAACTCAGGCTTGGAGATGTACCACTCCTTATCTTTCTCTTTTAGAGAGAAGGAGAAGAGTGTTCTTTGGATTGAGTCATCGGTGGTGGTGGGTGTGCAAAAAGTGGAGCAAGTTTCAAGAAAGGCATCGATATGGTGGTAGGGATTCTTGTTCTCCATCCCATAGTAAGTAGGAAAGAGTTTGAGAAGGGTTGGATGAATGGAGAATTGTTGACCTGACATTTAGTCAACAAGGGTGGCAATTGGGGAGTTGTAGTTCCCCAGGGTGAAGTACTCATGGAGACGGCAGTTGGGATGTGGTTGATGTTCACCATGAGCTTCACCATTAGGACTAGGGCCTTCCATTTTATACGATTGGTGTTGTTTTCCGTGCCTTTGGTATCTTCTTCTACCTATCTCAGGGTCGTATGGAACCAAGTCGATACAAGTCGAATGTGTATTGCTCATGCACAGTTGTCACCTTCACAATACACAAACAAGAAACAACATCCAAGTTAGAAAGCTAGTATGAAAAAATATACAAAGAATAAAGAATAGCAATTGTGAGGGCAATAGGAAAAGCTAAGCTACACTAACTAGCTAGGTTGAGTGCCTCTACCTCCAGAAACAATGCCAAAAATCTTAGTACGATCTTATCAAGGCCACACACTAGCCAACTAGATAGTGAGTAGATGCAACCCTATGGTAAAACACACAGATCTCTCAAAATTTATATATGGACCTAGTCTGACACACTATGTCAACTAATCACACGTACCTGCAAGCGCACAAGTTCCTGTTATAGTATAGTCAAGTGGCATGATTAGGGTCGATCCTTAGGGAAAGAGGGGGGACTAGAGCTAGGTTAATGAAAGCTATGTTCCTAAAGTGGAGAGTAGGGTTTGAGGGTTTAAAGGTTGGCTTTGGTTGATTATGCTATGATTTCAAGCAAGATACAAGAAAAAAAAACTAGATTAACAAAACCCCTAGATTACCCTAAGCGAGTTAAGACTAAGAAACTAGGCAAAATACACAACTAAGCTAGAGCAAGGAGTTACACTACACTAGCAAGGCAATTTATCAACTAAGAGGCAAGCTAAGCAATAAGACAACCAAGAGCCTAAGTTATCACTAGCTAGCTAAATTAACATAAGCAAGCTCAAAAAGCCCTAACTACCTAAGCAAGAACTAAATATCAAGAACTAAGAAATTAGCTAAGAAGTAACAAAGGCAATTAACTAAACTAGCATTAACAAGCTAAGATGGAAAAGGTGGATTTTTAGCAATAAGACAGAGAGGTGGGCCGTTTGGGAATGAAACTTGATATTAGTTGGGGGAAGGTTAACATATCATATAATTCTCATATTACAATCTAGACTACCAAATGAAACAACAAGGCAAGTGCTATTGGAATATACCCTATGCTACTAGTTGGGGACCTAAAGATAGGTGTAATTCTAATAGGACTTGGCAAGTCTAGGTTTCTAGGGTAAGTGGTATTAGTGAAATTGAGAGCCAATGGTAGAAATGGGAGTAGAGTTGAGGGTGTTTTACCTCATGTTACTTGCCATCTAGCCTTTAGGAAACTCTAGGCAATTGCACTAATCACACTTGTACTGGATACTTAGATCTCACACCTATTTGTAAGAGAAGGGAGTTGTATGTAGGAAAAAAGGGGGCTAGCTAGGGATCCACTAATTGGACCTAGGAGCCATTCCTAATTTTCTCCACATACATTCCATTTTCCACAACAAGCTACGTGTCATCAAGCATCAGAAAACAAGCAATCTATGTTTAAAAGCACAAACCACATGCAAGATAATGAGAAATGAGATAATAGCAAGAGGTAATCATCATATAATGAAAATATGTTCAATACAAGTTATTTTCCCTCAACATGGTATTAAAGTCACATTTTAACCCCAAATAGCCCACCACTAGGGGCTTAGTTAGACATGCTCACCCAAAAGAGAAAAGAAAGGAGAAGAAAAGGGTAGGAATCCCTGGAGCTCATAGAAGCTTCTTCTCCTTCACCTCCTAGCTATTGTAGGGTGTGGCTCCTCCTCCAAGGTGGGTGAAAAACATGGAGATATTGGGGATTATGGTAGGGAACATACAAAACTAGGTATATATGGTGGTAATAGAATAAAATACAGAGTAGGAAGTAGGTGAGTGGAGTAAATGCAAGGAACTAGATGAGGGAGCTCTAGAGTAGCTAGGAAAAGGCTAAGGGAAGCTAACCTTTGTGTTGTGGCTGCCACCTACGTATATATAGGTGTCGGGAGGCACTAGGGTAAGTGGGGGCAAAAGGGGCAAAACAATGGAGAAAATAGGTCAGTTTAGGTGGTCACCACGGTTGTGGTGGGGGTTTCATGGCTCGGTCATGGGCAATGAAATGGTTGAGGTGGAAGGTGGAGTTGAGGTGTAAGTGTGTATGGTGGCCATGACTATGGAGAGTGCCACGGTCATGTTGGGTAGAGGCTACTACAGCCATGTTGGGGACCACGACCATGTTGGAGGAGGTAGCCACAGGCGAGATCACTCTGAGGTCATCTTGCCTTCAACTGGTCACGGGCATGGTGTTCACCATGGTCGAGGTGTCCTTTAAGGGCCATGGTTGTGCTGATGGCCACGACCATGGTCATTCACATGTAACATGAGCCAAGTCCCTGTTAATTATTGGGTCTTCATGAATAAATTGCCACGGTCGTGGCATGGGCCATGGGTGAGTTGCGTCTCCTTGGCCACGACCATTTTTTTTACCACGGTCGTGGTGTCTTCAGTGACCACGACCATTTTGCTGACCACCACCATGGTCATTCATGTATAAATTTGGCGACTTCCCTGTAACTTTTGGCGCTTAATTCTCCATGACTGTTGTGATTTATCATGGCCATTTTGGGTCTTCTTGCTACTAATCTCCACTTCAACTTCTTCATTTAACCTCCTTTTACTTTGAATTGGTTCTTGTGCATCCAAATTGAGCTTGAGGAAGATGTGGGTCCAATCTTAAGGTACAAGGACCCAAAGATGTTCTTCATCTCTCTCCCATGCATCAATTCATGCATAAGTGCCCTAAAAAACACAGAAAAGGAGGCATAAGTGTAGTTATCATAAAAGTTCATAATGGAGGAAATAGCTTGTAATCTACACTATTTAGATGTGATAATAATGCAAAAAGACACAAGATGAAGCCCTAAAATAGGGTTGCATCAAGTACCCTATTGTAATTATGGACTTCCATCATATCTAAGCAATATGCCTTGACGTGGGCCATGGGATCCCCCTTTTTGGAGAACTCATGGAATTTCAATATGTTAAAGTTTTTAGGCAGCATCGCATCTGGAAAGTGGTAGAAGTCATTAAAAGTTGTCCCACTGTCCTTCTTCCTTTCTAGCAATTTGATCTTTTGCATGATCTCATGCTATAGAGGATCTTTGACAGTGTGTTGTTACACGGTGGTTTTGTGATGTGCTACCATAATAGGCGTTGTCAGTGGTTTGATTGTCGTTAGCAGCACCATATATAAGTGTGGTGGGAATTCATACCCTTCCCCCATGCATGGTCTATACCATGAGTGGGGTGGTGGATACATATAGTGTCGACTAGGGATGGGTCCTCGACTGTTCAGGTATTGCACTAAACTTTTGTAACGACATTGTCCTTCTCATCCCCTTGGGATTCTCCTTGCACTGCTACCATTACTTCTTCTTTCCTTTTCCCTTCAGCTTCCCCTTCAGGGCCTAAGGAGTATTTTGTTGCTTCCTAAGGTATTAGGACTAACCCAATGTTCCCAAAGTGAGGACTCAAATAGACACCTATTTGGAATGTTTCTTGCTTCTACAGTTCAGGGAAGAATCATGTGGATGAGCTGAGTCAATAGCTCCTTGTCTGGTGAAACTTGGATAGTTCCACCTTACTACATATGATGAGCTCGATGGAGTTGGAAAAGACATGTTGGTAGGAAACTCTTGTGGATGTCCTTCAATGGTTGTTGTTTCAAGCATAGTGAAAGCTTCCTTGCATTTACCCACCTCATCTGGTTTGGCTTCCTTATTGTGAATGACATCCCCTTTGGTTCTACCATCAGATAGACGATCTTTACTACTATTCCTAGCCATCTGAACTAATCACTGGTGAGAATGGGTGAGGTACATGCTTCTTTGTCTTAACGATATGTCTTGAAATTAGCATTAACATATTTCAAAAGTAGATTGTAACTTAATGAAAAAGTTTTACATGCTTCTAGATGGGTACCTCTACACATATCATATAAGACAAGAACTTAAAAGGGCATCCCCCAGGGTAGGGGAAGCATATAAAAGGAATATTCATGGACCTCTTGTGATCTTATCATGATGAAGGACATCTTTGGTTTTTCTTTCTATTGTTTTTTTGGTTGTTCCTCACCCTAGCTTTGGCTATGTGAGATAAGTTATCCACTTTTTTATGAGATGTTTTTGCTAATGCCATAACAAAAAAGAAAAAGATGGTGAATGTGATTTTCCTTTGAGAAGTTCTCCAAGAGAATCTGTAACAACCCCGCCTCCCAATAACCCCCAATTAAGGGAGACCAAGGGGTCAGAGTCGTTATCCCAATTTCTTGGATCACGGGTTCGACAAATAATCAGTAATAATGACTAAATTATACCATGACTATATTGAAAGATGGGATAAAATAAAACTTTGCATACCTTTTTCAAAAACTTAGATATCTGACTTCTATCCACCTCTGGACTCTATTCTAACTAATCTTCCTTGCACTTTATTTCTTAATTTCACAATATGCCACTTCACTGTTTGTCCTTTTCAATTTGTACCTAAAACGCCGACAAACAAAATGTCAATCATCATAAATGAATATGCTGGTATGTGGGGGAAACAATAATTGTGCAATTAATTATAACAACATATTGTAAGCAATTATGATTTAGCAAGCAAACTTTACATTTTAAACATAACTACTCAATCCATACATATCCTAACCTCTGCGTTGTTCCAGCAGTGGACCTGGATACTACCTCTCATATGGTAGATCCCTATTAAACCCCTCATTATCCTTCCTAACATGTGAACCAATTTCTAGGGTTGAGTCGCATGGCACTACCCATAGGTAGCCCACTCCTTAACTCATGGTGTGCTAAAGAGTCACATGGCACTACATGTGGGTAGCCCAATTCCTAACTCATGATAACCTGATGTCCTACTTAACAAGTAGGCCCTGTACCAGGTTACCCTTTTCATCATTAGCAAAGCCACAGAGTAGGACCAGGATCTGAGCCAGTTATGTACACATATTTATGGTGATAATCATAGTCACTTTATAGTTGCACGAAATAAAAGTCATCCAAGCAGTTATTTTTAGGCAATCGATAAAACATTCGGGAATCACCATGAAACTAAAGTGATTAACCATAAGTGTAACCACATACCTGATCTAGAGGTAACTTGATGCCCAAGCAATAATATTCAAGAATAATCAATCAAGAAATCAACAATATCCTGAAATTAATGCATAACATCCAAGTGTCATTGTTTTATCCAAAACATTCTTCAAGATCGACTTGGATTCCACCTTAGGATTTCTAGGACAACTTTAGGATTTTATTAGGGTTTTATCCTTCATTATGCATTTATCACTTTTAATGCTCTTTTAGTTCACAAACCCTAGTTTCAACATCATAGGCACAATTGAATGTCAATTAAGTCTATTATGCCTCTTTTACACTAAAACTACCATCTTTATCCTTTTAAGTCATGACACGATCATTAAGGCCAATTATCATCTTTGGTATCTTTCGGATTAACAACTCATAATTCATTATGGTCTAATTCACATATGAACTCTATTTATTACTACTTCCACATTTATTCACTAGGAAACCCTAATTACCAAATTAAGGGTATTTATCCACAAGTAGGAACTTTTATACTCAAAATATCTTAGAATCATCATATCTCAGCTTCATTCATGGATTTGATCAATTAAATCCATTAAGAGTTATAATTATCAAAATTAGGGTTTCAAGGCCCATTAAAGCATATTCATGTACATGGAACCTTACATTAAGCAAACTACACATAAAGATCATCCTTTTGGATCTAATGTTCCCTTTTTATAATCAACAGGTTAATATTGATTAAAACACCCATAATACCTTTCTCAATCTTATTAACATCAATATTAGGGTTTCTTAATCACTAATGCATTAAAGTTGACAACTTTAACTACTTTTCTAATTTCAAGAGGAATTAGGCTCTAAAATTATTTTTAATGGATTTCTCGTGTTTTTCTGAGCAAGTTTCATATATTACATGTATTAATCTGAGAAACCATTATTCAATTATGATTTATTCAAATTAAATCCAATTCGACCAATGAGAGTGTGACATGTTAACTAAAGTTTACCTCTCCTTCCAGTTTACAGATCCTGGTGTGCGTCTGCTACCCAGTTACCTGAACCGGGACTATGTCTCCCTTCGTTTTCACGATAGCAAGTGCATCACACGTAGGCGCACTACCCCTACTCGCTGGTCAGAGGGTGTTCTCCTTTCACGCATCTTCCACTCATCTCCGACTACTGCTTGCCTTGTGACTTCGACCCAGCCACCACCTTCGATCTCCCTTTCACGCAATTGTACGTAGCGTCCTCATATCCAGACGTGGCACCATCGATGGCGTCGTTCATTGGGATCTCAGTCCCTTCAACGCCGCATCCTCCTCCTCCATCTTCGTTCTTGTGTGGGGGGACTTAGACATTGACGCCCGCTACGTCACACATCCACAGTGCCAGCTATGGAGCCTCAACCCGTGCTACCATGACCCAACGCTGTGTTCCTGTCATCAGACACATCTTCGTCCATGGTGTTTGGTCAATACAGCTTCAGTTCCTTCGGTCAGGCTGCCACCTTCGTCAAGAAGTGTCGTCCTCACCCCGCCCAACGTCTTGACAACCAGAACGGTTGTCATGGTCCTTCTCTACTGCAGACCAATGTCATCTTCCTCAAATTTGTTCTTCTCTCCTAGTGTGGCCTCCCTCTAGCATGGCATGGATGGCCTCCGGTGGATCGCATTGGCTCCCTGGGTGATTGGTAGTGTAGCGCCACCCACAGTTCCTAGGTAGGACTTGAGTCACCGCTTGCGGCTACCGTCTCGTAGGCTTTTAGAAGCAAGATGGTCTGAGCAAACTTAGCCTTTTTCTTGGGCTGTAAAACTATGCCCTGGGGAGGCGAGCAATCTTAGCCTTTTTCTTGGGCTGCAAAACTATGCCCTGGGGAGGCGACAAGGTTGGGAGAGGAGAGTGTATCCCCTACAAGAGGTCTAACTGCATATATATATATATATATATATATATATATATATATATATATATATATATGTTGATCGCACATCTTTCCGGATTAAAATCCATTAATCACATCCTCGTCTATTTCCATTGCTTCCTTCCTTTCTGATTAAAAGGACAAGTTTCTAATACGATATTTCCAAGGTACGCAAGGCAATACCATTAAGGGTATTCCTTCCACTTTTGGAAATCATCTTTATAAAAGTACTTGGTTCACAACCTACATCTAGTAAGGGAGGTATATACAGGGGAAATACTTCTTCTAGATTATTCTTTGTCTTTTCCCCAACATTATAATTCCTTAAATTAATCTTCTTTTCTTCAAGGAAACCCACGATGTCTTTTCACTCCATATTTAGTAATTATGATTTATTGGAATATCCTTCCCATACAAAAGTGGCTCCTTTTAAACATTAATTTAAACAATACCATTAACACATGATATATTCTTTTTTTAAATTATTATGAGATTTCTTTTTTCACCTTTCCCTTTTATTATTTTTTTAGATTTCTTTCAATCCTTTTTTTCTCATTATCTTAGTTATTCCTTTATTAATTGATTCTTTTTTCTTTTTATTTCCTTTTTCTTGTTATTAGGCCCGATAGACAAAAAGGCCCACAAAACAGACAAGAAAGGCTATTATAAACAAAATCCATTCATTCAAATCAAATTACACCATTATTTGTTCATATATCTTTATTAAGAGAAATTACATTACTCCCCAAAAGAACCCAAAATTGGGGTTGTAACATCCTTCCCCTTTTATATGAATTTTGCCCTTAAAATTGCACTAGGAATACAAACAAACAGGATAAAACTTTCTCATGTCTATCATGGCTCCCATGTGGCTTCTACTTCTCCATGGTGCTTCCCATGAACCTTCATCAACTTATATTCTTACGTCTGAGTTCTCTCTCACCTTGGTCTCTCGTACCCTTGTAGGTGACTCAGGACATTTTAGCCTCCTTTGAAGCTTAATTGGTTCATGGCTCAGCACATGGCTTGCGTACCTCACATAGTGCTCTACATCAGACTCGTGGAACACATCACGTTATCCTGATGGGTAAGACTACACATAACCATTTCCACTAATTCTTCCCAAATGGATCTGTGTATCGGGGACTCATCTATCTCAGCTATAGCTCAGAGGGGTCGGATTTTCATATCACATATTCTCCCACAGTGAACTGCATGTCAGTCTACTTTGCATTAGCTCACGACTCATTCCATCCCTGAGCTCTCTTTCAGCCATCGCATGATCAAAGCGACTTCATCTGCACATACTGTGGTCTTTTTCTGACCTTCGCAAGATCCCTTCACCAACATCATCTTAATGAAGTGGTGACCAACAAAACCTCCCTTACAAAGCTTCTTTACATCCCAAAATCGGCTATGGTGGTTATCATCACATCTTATATAGGACAAGAACTGTCTCCGTGTATCACCCTGAATGAGCACATATGCTCTCATCATCCCCTCTAGTCTGGATCATACTAACCATTAGTTAGGGGTGATAAATTGTACCAACATCGCGTTCTTCATGTATCTACTTCCACCTCATGGAAGTGAATCTTTGGGTCATACTCAAGAAACTTTGAACTCACATCATCATGTAGTTGAACCATCTCGTTTACATGTGGTCCACCGGATCTATCTCCCGATAGTATTCTCTCTTTCTCTTAGATCATGTCATCTAGGTAAGGCGATCTACCATAACCCATATTGCATCTTGACCTTCCTTGGTACATGGGAGACTTACCATAACATCCGTAGTGATGAACTCCCATTCCCTCTCGGGGACTCTTTACCCTCTATATCAACTCACTGGGTTACTGGTGTTCGTCCTTCACCTCCTGGAATGCATGGCGTCAAACCACATGCAACTTCATCTTAGGTATCCAAAGTACTACCACAACTTACTATCTTAGTCATACCACGGTGTATGGTGAACTTAAAATCATGATCTCTTGTATGTCATGATTCCTTAAGGTTGATTCCTCAGAAACCCTAAAATACTCTAGTCAGGGTTTTATCACCTTCTTTTCCATAGAAGTGCATCTGAGGTTCTACAACCATCCTTCCATCATGACAATCCCTAGGCTGGCTAACTAAGCAACCACTAACTCGATCAATAATCTTGTTACATCTAAGTGTTAGCCAAACATATCTCACAAACTTAGGACTCACCTAACCCCCTCTTCCAGCAAGTCCACTAGCTAAACTAGATAGCTGCCTCTCAACAAGAGCATCTGTTACCACTTCACATCTTTATGTGTTAGGTAATGTTGAAGACATACACTTCCATGTATTCCACTTATTATCTCATCTCGGACTCCAAGTCTATCTTCATCAAGAAAACTCAAAGCTTATCGAACTCAAACTTATATAACTCATAAATTCCATGCAGCTCATGATAAGAACATTCTTATAAGATGACTACCTCAGTCCTCTTAGTGTTTGCAAACCATCCGCACATCGTACACTCCACAAGGGTAATCTATTATATCTATTCCCATACATCGTAGAAATGTTTTAGCTCACATCATTATCCTTAGTGTATGGCATGCGTGCTGCCCTATCTCTCACCCTCATAACGAGAGGAAATAAGCATTTGGCGCCCGTCCAAACACAAAGTTCTTCCCATTCCAATAGTAGTGATGGTGCATCCCACATTGTCAGTACACCTTCCAATCTAAGTTGAAACGTGCATCGCATCTCTCTACATCATGAACATCTCAACATCAAGGTTACTTCTAGGGAAAACTGGCCTCCAATCCACTTGGGTCATCATACAATCCTTGGTCATCTCCTCTAGGTCTGTAGGGTGCTGACACTTTTGGGGTCATCCCTCTTTCCTTATGCATCCAGAGAGTGCCCTCCTCATCTGCCCTTTGGGTCTCATGAGTTCACGAAGGTAATCAATCTCCTAACCCATGCCCCTCAGACAATGATAGTTGTTACCTCCTGACCCTATGGTCATGTGCAACTAGGGAATTTGGCAAATCCTACTCCCATCGGTCTTATCCCTACCTGGCCTGAGGATAGACTTAGGATTCTAACATAGGACATATCCAACTTGAAACCTTACCCAAGCCTCCATCATCTCTCTCAGCATTCGTGGTCTGACTTACATCCTTTCATATGGATCATGGTGACCTATCTACCTCGGTCAGGCCCCATACTGGTTACCTCCATGGTAACACATCCACATGCACTAGAGATGGGTATACTTGGGCCTATAGGTTCATTCTCATACTATGTACTCTCCACTTAGCTTCTTAAGATCATATGAGTCATCTTTAGGTTACCTCGAACTCAACTAAACCTGGTACATACCCTACAGAAGGATCCATTCCCAGGATGGGAGGAAACTATCTCTTGATAGCAACCAAGGTCACAAACGTCCTTATGTCTAGGGTTTACCTCAACATGAGCATGCTTAACCCAGTCAAGCTACTAAGGCACATAGCTACTAAGCATACCACCTACTAAACCATGCTAGGTCTCCATGATAGATCATACTTGTTCTCATTCCTCAACATTGGACCATCATCATACATACATATATTGCCAACTTATATGTGAGGGGTTCATCAAACATATACCTTAGTCTAAGGGATTTCCTTTTCCAATAAACATGAGGGGTGTCATGCTCCCATGCGTAGGAACTCAAGCATCCGTGTGAGCATCAGGTGCACCAGGAACTACTACTTCCCCTCTTAGGTTTAGGAACCCTAGGTTCACCTCTCTGATGTCCAACTACATGATCAACCTTTCAACCGTGAACCAAGCATGTACAAGGTATGGTATGCACTTCCTATTATCCTTCTATTCAAGTAACACCTCAGAGTTGAGTCCTTCTCAAGGACAACCAACTAGGTATTAGGCCTCAAAACTTGTTACTAAACCTCCTCAGGGTCTAAGGAACTCTTCTTCCTATCCCTAGAAGGTAAGCACCTATATCGTCTGTACATAGGTGTCAGCAGCCTCATCCTTCTTCTAGGGTTTAGTTCCTCTAAAGGCAACCAAGATACCATAAGCCTCCAGGGATCATGCTCGAGGCAACCACAACCTTCCACTTAGGTCGTAACATACCCAACTTCTCAGGGTTTCTTATATCTCGGAGTCCAAGCCTCCAACCTTCTTGCTCGGGTCTTGCTCTCTCTCTCTCTAGAGCTAACCCTACAACAACCTCACTACTAGAGGTACTCTCTCAACAGTGAATCAAACTCACATGCATACACCTATATGGGTGAAACCTATGTTCGATCAAGATCCTCCATAGCTCTTTATGCTTATCTCATAAACTCCCCAACATGACATTTCTGGCCTAGGTTTCACCTACTGCCAGTATTACTTGATGTACTCTAGGTGCATACCATTCCAAGCTCATACAAGCCTATAAGGTTTCTATATGGTCATCACTAACCTCATCAATGAAGGAGTTATCCTTCACCCTAACATGCATGACCCTTCCCAGGGTTGGGTCGCTAAAGGTACTAGGCCAGCCAACCTCACATGGCTCAAACTATCATAGAGATTCAAAACTTCCATCACATCATGTCATCTCTCTCTCTAACCACCACTTAGGGTTAGGGTTAGCATCATCCTCAGAGGATGCGCCAGGTCTCTAACTATAATGGAGGTCTCTACCTCCAAGACTAACTCTCTCGTCATCCTCCAGACAAGAAGGTCTAGCCTTAGGTCTCTCCTGAGGGCATGACAATACATGTCATATGACCTAAGCATGCAACTATTCTTTAGTTTACGCTTAAACTATTAAGCTTATATCCATGACATCTTATTTACATGCTTTTCATTAATTTGGTGGAGGATTCCTTAACCTAATCATACATACCCTGACCTCAAGAGGATGAGAAAGAGAGAGAAAACCCTAAACCTTAGAGTCTTAACAGAATTAGGGTTGAGAAGGGATGAAAATAGATGAGAGAGCCCTAAAGGTATCTTATTTTGAGTCAGATCCTAAGACATTAGCCAAGAAGTCACATAGATCTGGGAGTCCTCGTATTTCGACTAGCAATGCGGAGGAAAATCTTGCCAGCCCCCAGGCGTGATCCTTTTCTAGATACCTTTGTCTTTTGGAAAATCTTCTAATAAATCCCTCAGGTTCTATAGAGTTTGAAAATTTTAATAATTATTAAGGATTAAATGAGGAACCGGTGCTCTGACACCAAATTGTAACGACCCGGCCTCCCGGTAACCCCCAATTAAGGGAGACTAAGGGGTCAGAGCCGTTATCCCAATTTCGCAGAACATGGGTTCGAAAAATGATCAGTGATAATGATTAAATTCTACCATGACTATACTAAAAGCTGGAATAAAATAAAACTTTGCATACCTTTTTCAAAAACTTGGATATCTAACTTCTATCCACCTCTAGACTCTATTCTAACTAATCCTCCTTGCACTTTATTTCTTAATTTCACAATATGCCACTTTACTGTTTGTCCTTTTCAATTTGTACCTAAAACGCCGACAAACAAAACGTCGGTCCGCATAAATGAAAATGCTAGTATGTGGGGGAAACAATAATTGTACAATTAATTGTAACAACATATTGCAAGCAATTATGATTTAGCAAGCAAACTTTACATTTTAAACATAACTACTCAATCCATACACATCTTAACCTCTGTGTTGTCCCTGCAGTGGACTTGGATACTACCTCTCATATGGTAGATCCCTATTAAACCCCTCATGTTCCTACCTAATAGGTGAATCAATTTCTAGGGTTTAATCGCATGGCACTACCCATAGGTAGCCCACTCCTTAACTCATGGTGTGCTAAAGAGTCACATGTCACTACACGTGGGTAGCCCAATTCCTAACTCATGATAACCTGATGTCCTACTTAACAAGTAGGCCCTGTACCAGGTTACCCTTTTCATCATTAGCAAAGCCACAGAGGAGGACCAGGTTCTGAGCCAGTTATGTACACATATTTATGGTGATAATTATAGTCACTTTATAGTTGCATGAAATAAAAGTCATCCAAGAAGTTATTTTCAGGCAACCGATAAAACATCCAAGAATCGCCATGAAACTAAAGAGATTAACCATAAGCGTAACCACATACCTAATCCAGAGGTAACTTGATGTCCAAGCAATAATATTCAAGAACAATCCATCAAGCAATCAACAATATCCTAAAATTAATGCATAACATCCAAGTGTCATTGTTTTATTCAAAACATTCTTCAAGATCGACTTGGATTCCACCTTAGGATTTCTAGGCCAACTTTAGGATTTTATTAGGGTTTTAGCCTTCATTATGCATTTATCACTTTTAATGCAATTTTAGTTCACAAACCCTAATTACAACAGCATAGGCACAATTGAATGTCAATTAAGTCTATTATGTCTCTTTTACACTAAAACTACCATCATTGTCCTTTTAAGTCATGACACAATCATTAAGGCCAATTATCATCTTTGGTATCTTCCGGATTAACAACTCATAATTCATTATGGTCTAATTCATATATGAATTCTATTTATTACTACTTCCACACTTATCCACTAGGAAACACTAATTACCAAATTAAGGGTATTTATCCACAATTAGGAACTTTTATACTCAAAATAGCTTAGAATCATCATATCTCAGCTTCATTCATGGATTTGATCAATTAAAGCCATTAAGAGTCATAATTATCAAAATTAGGGTTTCAAGGCCCATTAAAGCATATTCATGTACATGGAACCTTACATTAATAAAACTACACATAAAGATCATCCTTTTGGATCTAATGTGTCCTTTTTATAATCAACAGGTTAATATTTATTAAAACACCCATAATACCTTTCTCAATCTTATTAACATCAATATTAGGGTTTCTTAATCATTAATGCATTAAAGTTGACAACTTTAACTACTTTTCTAATTTCAAGGGGAATTAGTCTCTAAAACTATTTTTAATGAATTCTTCATGTTTTTCTGAGCAAGTTTCATATATTACACGTATTAATCTGAGATACCATTATTCAGTTATGATTTATTCAAATTAAATTTAATTCGACCAATCAGAGCGTGACATGTAGACTAAAGTTTACCTCTCCTTCCAGTTCACAGATCCTGGTGTGCGTATGCTACCCAGTTACCTGAATCAGGACTCTGTCTCCCTTCATCTTCACGGGAGTGAGCGCAGTGCACTGCCCTGAATCGCTAGTCAGAGGGTGTTCTCCTTTCACGCATCTTCCACTCATCTCCGACTACTTCTTGCCTTGCGACTTCGACCCAGCCACCACCTTCAATCTCCCTTTCACGCAATTGTACGTAGCATCCGCATATCCAGACGTGGCGCCATCAATGGCGTCGTTCATTGGGATCTCAGTCCCTTCAACGCCGCATCCTCCTCCATCTTCGTTCTTGCGCGGGGGGACTTAGACGCTGACGCCCGCTATGCCGCACAGCCACAACGCCATCTATGGTGCCTCAACCCGTGCCACCATGACCCAGTGTTGTGTTCATGTCGTCAGACACATCGTCGTCTACGGCGTTTGGTCAATACAGCTTCAGTTCCTTTGGTCAGGGTGCCACCTTCGTTGAGAAGCACCGTCCTCACCCCGCCCAACGTCTTGCCAACCAGAACGGCTGTCGTGGTCCTTCTCTACTGCAGACCAACGTCGTCTTCCTCAAATTTGTTCTTCTCTCCTAGTGTGTCCTCCCTCTAGTGTGACATGGATGGCCTCCGGTGGATCGCCTTGTCTCCCTGGGTGATGGGTAGTGCAGCGCCACCCACAGTTCCTGGGTAGGACTTGAGTCACCTCTTGCGGCTACCGTCTCGTAGGCTTTTAGAAGCAAGATGGTCTGAGAAATCTTAGCCTTTTTCTTGGGCTGCAAAACTATGCCCTGGGGAGGCGAGCAATCTTAGCCTTTTTCTTGGGCTGCGAAACTATGCCCTGGGGAGGCGACAAGGTTGGGAGAGGAGAGTGTATCCCCTACGAGAGGTCTAACTGCATATATATATATATATATATATATATATATATATATATATATATATATATATATATATATATATATATGTTGATCGCACATCTTTTCGGATTAAAATCCATTAATCGCATCCTCATCTATTTCCATTGCCTCCTTCCGTTCCGATTAAAAGGGCAAGTTTCCAATACGATATTTCCAAGGTACGCAAGGCAATACTATTAAGGGTATTCCTTCTTCTTTTGGAAATCATCTCTATAAAAGTAATTGGTTCACAACCTACATCTAGTAAGGGAGGTGTATACATGGGAAATACTTGTTCTAGATTATTCTTTGTCTTTTCCCCAACATTATAATTCCTTAAATTAATCATATTTTCTTTAAGGAAACCCACAATGTCTTTTCACTCCATATTTAGTAATTATGATTTATTAGAATATCCTTCCCATACAAAAGTGGCTCCTTTTAAACATTAATTTAAACAATACCATTAACTCATGATATATTCTTTTTTTAACTTATTATGAGATTTCTTTTATCACCTTTCCCTTTTATTTTTTTAGATTTCTTTCAATCCTTCTTTTCTCATTATCTTAGTTATTCCTTTATTAATTGAATCTTTTTCCTTTTTATTTCCTTTTTCTTGTTATTGGGTCCAATAGCCAAAAAGGCCCACAAAACAGACAAGAAAGGCTATTATAAACAAAATCCATTCATTCAAATCAAATTACACCATTATTTGTTCTTATATCTTTATTAGGATAAATTACATTTCTCCCCAAAAGAACCCAAAATTGGGGTTGTAACAGAATCATTCAAAGTAGGATGGAAGGTGGGAATTTAAGTGGTAGATCAAGATTAAGGTAACCCTGACTGGGCTAGTAACCTATTCTCAATCAATCACTTTTCTTCCTGAGGGTGTCCTTGTCTAGCGGAGATACAAAACTAAAACCCTTGGCAACATCCATGAGACCCTATTTTCCTCCTAACTTGAGATGGTTCTCTAGAGCGTTCTTGTGAGGAATGGTTGGAAAGGAGGAAGTCTCAACTTGGCTTCTCCTTTTCATAGAGTTCAGTTGGAGGTCGTGGCCTAATTTTAGGTCGTAGTCCAAGATGTTGTACAGGAAAATTAAGTGGATGATTCGTCCAGTTTTGGGTCATGGTCCAGGACCCAAAAAGCATTTGAAAGTTGTAGTCGTATTAGTTTAAGGTCATAATCCAGGCCATTTTGTGATAAACATGAATTGGCGAATAATGTCTTATATGACATGGACGAACCCCTATTTGTCTGAGCTTTGGGAAAAAACTTCCCCTTTTGGGTTTGTTTTTTTTTGGAAAAAATTGTTTGTGATTCTTAACCTTTTAAAAATATTATTTTGAGATTGTTAATCTTTGAAATATGTTGTTTGCAATTTGAAATGATTAATCTTTGAACAAGATTGTTTTCAATTTGAGACTGTTTGAATATGAGACTGTAAATCTTTGAAAAATATTATTCTAAATTTGAGATTGTTAATCTTCAAAATAGATTCTTTTAAATTTGAGTTTGTTTGAATTTGATATTGTAAATTTTTAAAAAATATTATTCGATTCAGCATATGAAAAGGGTTAGTAACAATCTTCATGACATTTCAACAACAAGGACAAGACATAAGCACAACAAGCCTACATCACTGTGCTTTTAGTTCATGAGTTTAGATTCATGTTAATTTCTCACTCAAGCATGACCTTTATTGGAGGGATTAGTCCTTATCTTCTATATAGTTAGGAGGCACTCATCGAGGGGTAATCTGGGTTCAACGGATAAAGGAACTTCCCCAAATACATGTTGTGACTATACATATCATAATTAGTGGTGAGTTCTAAGAGAGTGGGATGTTTTTAAGGCTTTAGGAAATCCAATTTTACATTGTGTTAGTACCTTTACAGGCATGTTGCATCACTTTCTATGATACAATGTGGAGTTGGCACACGTTCCATGACATGTGGGTTTGTAGGCATGTGAAGTGCATGTGATGGGTTTTAACAATTTTAGAAGCAATCCCATGAGATATGCATACAAGGAAATAACAACAACATGTATTTAGAATAGATCGAACATCGTTCCTAACCTACATCTTCTGCTCATCCTTTACTCTTTCTGGTGGTTGGGTTTTTTTTCCTTTTTTTTGAAGAAGTATATAACTTTTTTTTAATTCAAGGGAAGCAAACACTAAGCCCTAGATAGGAAGCATGGTTGAAAGCCTAATTATCAGTGGATAGAGATGTCAAAAAAAATAGTATTAGGATCAAGATACCCTAAAAAGAAAAAGTAGGGTTATCGATGACGGATCACATCGACCCACATGCCTAGGGTCGGTAGATAAGAGTGATCCACCACCTTGTTCCTAACCAAATGGAAGTAAAAAAGGTACATAGTAAAAAAAGAAATTCAATTATCCTAAAGATGCTCAATCCTCAAAATGGGAAAGTGTTAGTTTGAGTCAAATCAACTTGGCATTAATCTCTAAAAGATTCACAGTCTATCCCACCCTACCCAAAAGGGGGATACAATAGAGATATTTAAGGAATAAATTATACCATTTTGGTAGTGAAACATCGCATGAAAAAAGAAAATTTTAGAGTCCCCACCACATTTTGTACAAAAAAATGAGGAAAAGGGGTAGGTCATTGAAGTCATGGGGTTATCTGAGTGATTATTCGTGTTGGATAAAAAAAATAGAAAGAAAAATTAGAGATAATATCTAGAAAACTAGTTATGAGCTTGGGAAGGATTAGCACCCATGTCTCACCTCGGAAATTGGTATAAACACTATCATGTATTGAGACATTGAGTGATTCAGGATGATTAAATTAAAGAGAATATGAAAAAAAAGTGTTTTAATGGAGGGTAGGTATTTAGGGATGAAGATGTTTGTTGCCTTCCTGTCCTTCTTACAAAAGTTCAATTTTATGTGTGTTATGTTCCTAATCCCTCGGGACCCCCACAGAGGAGATCCATCATTGGTGATTAGGACCCATGCATAGGATGATAGAGGATGGCTAGATGTATTCTTAGAGAACTAGTTTAATTCTTCAGAAGTGGTAGAAAACAACAACTATAAGATCGACAGAGCAGTTATGGTAGATAACATATTAGATCCAACAACTACAGATTAGATATAGTCAGATAGTAGATGTAATAGTTTGGCGCAGTGGTTCGAGTAGTTAACTATTGTATAGATCTAGAAGAGCATGTGGTGCCATAGGAAGGATCCATTGATCAAAAGAAACACAAAAAGTAAAGAGAGAGGTAGTATTCACTTTGTCTTCAAGAGAGAGATGAGGAGCCTCGAAGATGTTGGGTATGGGGTTTTATTTATAGGTATATTTAGGGTTCATGAGTCTAGGAAGAATCTTTTGGAAGGGGTGGCAGATCACCATGATGCACCCCGTGGAAGGGAACATGGATAGACGTTATCCACCAAGTTTCATGTGGTTGACAGTTGTGATCCTTCCAATGTCCTTAGGTGGAAAAAGGTAGTCTCTCCCTGTGACGCCCCAATCCCCGAGCCATCTCTAATGACCCCGAAGATCGGGGAGTCACCCTCGGTAAACCACTCTTAACTTTTCTTTACTTGATAACTTAAATTCAACTTAAAAGAAAACCATAAAACTCGAATAATATCGAATTGAAATAAAACTGTGGAAGTAACTTACCATTAACCCTATTATGAGGAAAACCAAACTTACATGTCATATTACACTATTCTATTCGAGATATGAATCACAACAGATAACTGTAAATTTAAGCTACATATTACATAACATCCTCTCTATCTCACCACACACCCAAGGACCGAGGGGAAAGGACCAAGAGACCTCTAAACCTAACTAAACACTACCTTCTAAGCGTCTGGGTGATACGACCCTTCAGCTTCCTCGTGCTGACGTTGACCTAAAAAATGTTTCAGTAGGTTGGTGAGCTATTGGCTCAGTGAATAGAATTTTACCCAACCATCGCAGATAACTCATTTTATGATTATTAATTGGAATAAGATACAAGAAATATTGTACTGAGAAAATCTAGAATGATATAGTTTAAATAACATGAAACGTTAACATTTCATAAAGTAATAACTGCAGCAATGCTATAAATACAATTAAATAACAAGGAATACCAACATTTCATTTAAAAGACAACTGATACAAGTCTAAACTCAAATCTTTCTTAATTCCTTAACTTATAAGAAACTTTGTGAACCTATATGAACATATTTTATCTTATGCCCTAGTCATATGCAGTGTACTCTACATATGAAGACTCGTAGTGAACTACGATCCCACCGTACAAGACTTAGCTGACACCCCGGGATAGCTAAGTTAGACTACTCTATGATAACACCAAATTTTGTGATATTTTTGGTCCTTATTTCGTTATCAAAACTACCCTTTTTAACTATTTTCCTCTTCTTTTTGTCATGTTTTTAAATAAACAGGCCACGCTACGCTTTTAACTCAATATTATCATCTTTTACAGAGTTTTCCTCGATTTTAACTCATTTATCATCAAAAAGGCCCGTCTCAGCCCACAAATGAGTTCCACCTGCATCGGCCTCCTTACCAACCAGTCGGCCGATACGGTCACTGCCCGATAGGGCAACACAATACACTTCTGCGCGACACGGGGATATCGCGCAAGAGGAAGCGGACGAGCGATACGCCTTCTACCTGACAGGGAGCCGGACCTGCCACGACTGCTGAAGCATGTCGCGCGATACAGGCCACCCACCGGCAGGCGCCACTCGTCACGATGACCGACAGCCCGACATCCTTGTGTTGGGCGACACGCACATCGGGCACCCCTGAAGCCGCAATAATGGAGCTAAAGGAGGACACGTGGCGTCCGGAGAACCATAACTTCCCCCAACCGCTGCCTACAAATAGAAGCTACAGGAAAACGAAAAGTCAGGTCGGAACCCCCCGAAAGCTAACTCAGGAAAGCATCTGGAGCTAGCGTGTCGTGCCTCAGAGTTGTGCCGGGCGATTCTAGGTGAGCACTTCCCCATCCCGAGAGGGAGGGAATGGTTCACTTAAGGTCGTCTCGGGCATCACTGCAGGCCGATATTGGCCAACAAGACACCCAATACGAGTGACCAATCCTGGAAGCAACACTTTAGCCCGACACGATACCAAACCCTGATACTCGTCACCATTCGCGGTGTGTCGCCCGAGAGGGTGCCGCCCGACACGATCGTATCGGGCAAGGGTGCCCCGCACGATACGTCCGCCCGTCATGAGCGTGTCGCTCGAGAGGGTGAGCCGCCCGACATGGGCGTATCGGGTAAGGCCCCGCCCGGTATCAGGCTGGAGAGTCTACTGCCGTTTGTCGTCCTTCAAAATCAAGAAGGCGGCATTTTATCTTCCCTTATTTCAGTCATTTACTTCCTTAACTTATGCAATGTAATCCGACCCTTATATGTTAATGGAATTAGAAGAAGTTTAACTATCTGCTGCTTTATGTTTGGTACCTTTTGTTGGATGATTGCTATGTTTAACATCTGAACTCTAGCTTGTACGCTTGGATCGCGTTTCGATTAGCTGCCGAATCGTGTTTTCCCGTTGCAACAGCCTTGAGAGAGGTGTTTTGGATCTAGTGTTTGGTCTGATACTGGAGTACGAGAGTGTCCGAGATTGGAGTTGTTGCAGTAACCTTTCCACTCTAACTTAAGTCCGGCAACCTCGAGAGGGGTGTTGATGCTTAGTTAGAAGTACCCGCTCCAAGAGGAGGGGTACAGAATGCTTTTTGATGCCGCTTGTTTTACCGAAGTTTTCTCCTTCGTTCCTTACTAAAGCAATAGTGTTATCTCTCTGTTTCCGTTGCACGAAAACCCCTAAAAACTGATAAATGCTTAAAACCTTAATTTTCCTCGTAGCTCCAGTTGGAGATAGATTTCTTTTGTTTTATCGATCTTATCATGTTGTTCCCTTGGGAAATTTTATCATCTCCTTACCCTTGTCGGAGTGTAACGTATCGATTCTGTGTTCTCAACACTACCACCCTTGTCCAGGTGTTCGACCCCGTATATCTACTTCGACCCCGTAAACAAAGTTGCGGGGGCCTAGAAGGTTTTGGGTTATAAATTTAAAAGTCCAACTACTTCAAATCTACTCCACTTTTAGGACGCGCGATTTAGGCCGGTCACTCTCCTAGTCTGCAATAGGAAAACTAGCTCTCTGGCCTCGGTACTCCTATGGTGTCGTAAACTAGACTCCTCCTTAACCTGAGCACACAGGCGGAGAGTCAAGCTGTGCCACCAATACTTCTGTTTAGTGTTGGACACGCTTTTCTGTACTCCAGTGCCACAAGGACTTCTGGTTAATGTTGGACACTATAAACTATAATTTAAGGAGACTTCCACTTGGGCTTCGTCCCCCGTACCACCTATTGGTACGTTCCGACCCCCGTATACTGGACGCACCGCCAGGGTAGGTCGTTTCCCCCCTAAAGCGCAGACCTCACATAGGGGTTCTACGGTGTCAGGGCCCTTAAGTCTAATATTTTATTATTTCCTAGAAAACTCTTACTATGTTGAACCTTTTTCTTACTTATACTCTACTCTGGAATTTCTATGGCATCTCGTCTATTTAATTACAGTTCAAATCACAACATGAACCTCATTCTAGAACTGACAGAGCAATATATTCAAAATCATTGTAATTTACCGAGTAATCCATATACCGTGCATGCAAGCAGATTGAAATTTATTAAATAAACTAAATTCATATCCCCATAAAATTTACTGAGAAATCAACATTTATATGCATTAAGGCAGACTAAAATTCTTAAATTAATAGAAATCATATCAACTTGGCACATATACGCTGAAATCATACAAATGATCATCGTAACATGCTAACAAGAGTTATTTACTCAATATATGAAATTGTCGGTAACACTTGTAAATTATCCAAAATTCCTCAATAATTGTGCACATCAACCCTAATCCTAGTTTGTACATCACATAACACAATTAAGAGTTCATTACTAGACATATGAGCAATCATCATTAAACAACTATAATTCATATGTACTTTCTTGGAAAACGTGCACTTCAACCCAAGTCTTGAGTTATGCATCACATAACTTAATTAAGTTTATAATCACTCATCATGTCACAAATTATTAGTATTAATTGAAATTTCAAATGATTTCTTCTGTTGAGCATCTCATCACTCAAATAAGAGTTAAATCATTATCATGACACAAATTATTATTAATAATTAAGAATTCCTAATAATATCTTCGAGAAGCGTGTCAATTTGAGTAAATATTAAATCATTCACATTAAATATGACCTAGAGCGTGCATCTAAGTTTTCTTGAATATTTTTTACATCATCGTCATTTCTTTGTAATCGTGCGTCATTTAATTTATTAAAATCGTACAGTCTAGGTTTATATCCAGGCTTTTCTATTTTTGGCGTGTGTTGTTGTTTCGGCAATACTAATCTAAACCACACACAACATTTAACTAATTAGTGCCGTGTAAATGTTAATAATAAAAATGCATAATTTAGAAATCGAGTTGCGCTGGCACGACACCTGGTAAACGCTAACATGTGTGAATAGTACCGATTTTGACCAAAACGTCCAATTATTAGAGTTATGCTTGCTTTTGAGAGTGAGATTCTACTCAGTGCGGTACAAAACGTCCGGATTGGACTGAAATTGGGTCCAGGGGGGTTGGGGGTTGTCTTCAACCTTAGAATAAGACCAATTTGAACCTTCTGCGTACCACACACACACGTACAGGTTGGAAACAGGTTGGAAAAGGAGCTCAGTGGGTTACTGATTGAGAACTGGAAGCTGCAGATTCTTGTTTAGGCCTCTTGGTCGAGATCAAGGCGGCAGTTCTTTCTGTTCTTCGCGCCCAAGGCTCCTGCTTCGGACCTGCTACAATCAAGCAGCAGCTTCCCGCGCTCAGGTTGAAGAAAGGACTCGACTAGGTGCCTAAAGCAAGGCTACTGGCTACGGATTTGTGTTGTGGCCTCTTGGGCGAAGTCGATGGCGGCGTTTTGAGCTGCTCCTGGGGCCCAAGGTGGCTCCTGGCCGCGCTGCAGCTGCTGGCCGCGGCTCTGCAGGTCGGCGCCCTAGCAGGAGGTTGGGGGCACAGGTGGTTGGGCGAGGAAGGAGGAAGGAGGAGGGTAGAGAAATGGAGGACGCAGGTGGACGGAGCTCAAGCGCTTGTTATATCGCCCAAAAATCGCCCTGCCCTCATTCCTTGGCTGCAGCCGATCGAACTGATAGATGGGCGCCACTTAAAGCAGTTCTCAGGAAATCGATCGTGAAGAAGATAAGGGAAGGAAAGGTTAAAAGCAAATAAAATGGAAAATTTGCAACTTAGGTCCTTAGGTCTTGGAAATGCCATAACTCTTACCTCGATTGTCCGATTTGGATGATTCTTTTTGCAACGTTTCAAGCGCAAGATACTCTATAATATCAAGGCATGAAATCATCCTAATTAGATTATAACACTAGATCAAAGCACTAATTGCATCTATGAGTATTTAACTTGGCTTAATTAACTTAATTAACTTATTAATGTTGTGATTATCATACTTACTAGTTAATTTTAGTGTTGGTCATAACAATCTCCCTCCCTTATAAGAATTTTGTCCTGAAATTTATAAAAGAGAAAAGGAAACTTGTTATGTATCTCAGACTCAAGCTCCTACGTGGCTTCCTCTAGGTTGTGGTTCCTCCACAGAACTTTTACTAACGGTATCTCATGATTCTTAAGCTTCTTGATCCTCTGATCAACTATTTGTACATGTCCTTCAAAATAGGACACATCTGGTCTGAGCTGGGCAGGTTCTGGGTCCATTATCTTCTCTGTACCAGGGTAACACTTCTTCAACATCGATACATGGAACATGTCATGTAGATTAACCAACTCGGATGGCAAATCCAACCTATAGGCTACATGTCCAATCCTCTCAATGACAGGATATGGGACCATAAACCTAGGAGTCAGTTTGCCTCTCCTGCCAAACCTCAACACTCCTTTCCATGGTGAAACCTTCAAATACACTTCATCACCAACCTGAAACTCAAGAGGTCGATGCCTCTTCTCAACACAACTCGTATGCCTATCCTGTACAGCTTTTAACTGCTCTCTGGTTACTGTAATCTTTTTTGTAGTCAAATCAACTATCTCTGGTCCAAAAAACTCTTTTTCACCTACCTCGTACCAACATACAGGTGATCTACACTTTCTGTCATACAGAGCTTCATACGGGGCCATACTAAGACTGGAATGGTGACTATTGTTATATGCAAACTCTATAAGGCTCAAGTGTTCTTCCCAACTTCCACTGAAATGTCAGACACATGCTCTCAGCATGTCCTCAAGAGTTTGAATGGTCCTCTCGAACTGACCATCCATCTATGGGTGAAAAGTTGTATTGAACCTCAACTTTATGCCCAAAGCACAATGCAACTGATTCTAAAACCTGAACGTGAACTTAGGATCCCTATCTGATATAATTGAAACTGGGATACCATGCAACCTAACTATCTCATCCACATATATCTTACCCAGCTTCATAACATCATAGGTTGACTTAACAGGAAGAAAGTGAGCAGACTTAGTCAGTCTATCCACAATCAGCCATATAGAGTCACAACCTCTAGGTGTCCTAGGTAACCCTACCACAAAATCCATTGTGATATGTTCCCACTTCCACTCTGGTATAGGAAGAGATTGCAAGGTACTTGCAGGTTTCTGGTGCTCATCCTTAACCTACTGACACACGCTGCACCTAGCCACATACTCAGCTACATCCCTCTTCATACCAGGCCACCAATACAACTCCTTGAGATTCCTGTACATCTTAGTGTTTCCTGGATGCATAGCGTACATTGAAGCATGTGCTTCCTCAAGAATCTACTCTTTCAAATCACTATCTCGAGGTACACACAACCTGTCATGTTGATACAACACACCATCATCTGAAAACCTGAACTCTGGTCTTTTTCCTTCTGTCATGTCCTACATGATCTGTCGTAACTCGTTGTCACTCTGTTGAAGTTCCTTGATTTGATCATAAAAAGGTAGGCTTGACTCGCATCAGTACAATCAAACCACGTTGTGTTGTCACCCCTAAGTCTAAGTTCAACTTTTGCATCTCTACTAGCACGTCTCTCCTGAAACATGCCATAGAGAATACATCTGTTGTTGAACTTGACTTCCTGTTGAGGGCATCTGCTACCACATTCGCCTTACCAGGATGATAATCTATTGTCACATCATAATCCTTGATGAATTCTAACCATCTCCGCTGTCTTAGATTCAAATCCTTCTGGGTAAAGATATATTTCAAACTCTTATGATCTGTAAACACCTGACATGTCTCACCATAAAGATAGTGACGCCATGTCTTAAGAGCATGAACTATAACAACTAACTCCAAATCATGTGTCAGATAATAATCCTCATTCTATGCTACTTACTTCTTGTTACATTTCAAATTTATAAGTTACTCTTTTCTCCGAGTCATTTTCATATTGTTTATCTACCTTTCAGATTAGCTACCTTTAAACCCTGGATTTTATTAGTGCTAGCTTACCTTTCATAGTGCAAATCTCATGATCTTGTTTTATAAAGATGCTAGTATTCAAGGTCAAATTTCTAGTGACATCCCTTGAACTACTTCAACTCTAAACATTCTAGGGGTTGGTCCTTATCAGTAACATAGTGTTATTGTGATGTGACTTTGCTCCCTTAATTTGAAATTCAAACTTTGGATCTCAGAAGTTTTACTAAAGTCTTCCTTATCTTATCACTGGAATTTCCTTTCTCTTACTTGGACAGTCAAATAAATTACATTCTCAATTTACTTTGCTAGGCATTCATCATCATATTGTGTATCATTATTTCATTCAATTAGACATCTCTGCCATGGTAGTTATGCATCATATATGATTCTTTTCTTATCACTTCATCCCACTTTGCTCTCATTAAAGAAGATATGAAAGAGAAGATGATTTTGAAACTTAGAATTCTTATCTTCAAACATTCCCTTATTACATTTATTGTATGTAGGTTTAATTAGTTATCAACAAGGATACTTGACTAGTTAGCACTTACTTGAGTGTCACAATCTCTTTCTTTTATAATCTATATTACCCCCTCAAGCTTCAAACCCTTTCCTATATTTCCATGATCCTCTTACCATATCCTATTCTTTCTATCATGTTGCTTATTCATGTGTATGTTCATGTATACCATGTCGCTCTTTCGAAGGCTCTTTATTTCTATATTCTTATTGTATACTTAATTCTTTTCTTCTATTTTCCCTTTGCTTTGAAGTACATAAAAGTATTTTACTCTATTACATGATCCATTCCATGGTTGATTCTTACTTTCTTAGCCCTTACATACTTTTCTCATATCTTTTCCATATTCTCATATTTAGAGTTCATATAATACTAATCATTAAATTTAATCTGAACCTTATATTGTGTTCCTTTATTTCCAATTAAGGGTTTCTCATATGAGGCCCTAACGTTGAGTCTCTGATATCAGTTCCAACTAATTCTTAGTTGTTCTAATCTTTCCCTTATATCTCAACATCTTAGTGTATGTACATTCTCACTATGATGCAGGTCTAAATTATCCAGCGTCTACTTGATACAAAGAATATAAATAATAAATAAATCACTTCATGACACACAACAATATAAAAGAATCATATTTATTCTACAAACTGAAATTCTAAATTCATACATATAAGAGCATTTCTAGTGATCTCCAGTCAAATAATCAATATAAAGCAAGAGTTGTATCACATCCTATGTTTAATCTCTTACTCCAACATAAATTTCCGGTTTCTTAACCCTAAGATTTCTAGGGTTTCTCTCTAGCCCATCCTTCCTCTGCATACCTGGCCAGGGTATTCAGGGAAGAATAGACAAAGTAGCTTGATACTGGTCAATCTAAGTACTCAGATACCTGGCCAAGGTATCTAAATAATCATACCTCCCAGAACTAAAGACACATCACTTCCTATCTACCTCACTTATAACTCTATATTTTGATCCTAATGATCCCTGACGACTCAGTCTAAGCTCTCTACTTGGTTCTCATGACCACGTCCTCTTCCTGCCATCTGCAATAGTATAACAAAACACTTCATGTTAGAAAATTATAGTTAGAAGGAAGACACCCAAATCCTAATCCTATTGGTCTCTTGTCATCCCCTGACCTTGACTTAGAGTAACCATGTACTCAACCTATGCTCTGATACCAAATTAGTTGTGATGCCCCGATCCCCTAGCAATCTCTAATGACCTCAAAGACCGAGGAGTCACCCTCGGTAAACCACTCTTAACTTTTCTTTACTTGATCACTTAAATTCAACTTAAAATAAAACGATAAAACTTGAATAACATCAAATTGAAATAAAACTGCGGAAGTAACTTACCATTAACCCTATTAGGAGGAAAACCAAACTTACATGTCATATTACACTATTCTATTTGAAATATGAAGCACAACAGATAACTGTAAATTTAAGCTACATATTACATAACATCCTCTCTATCTCATCACACGCCCAAGGACCGAGGGGAAAGGACCAAGAGACCTCTAAACCTAACTAAACACTACCTTCTAAGTATTTGGGTGATACAATCCTTCAGCTTCCTCATGTTGATGCTGACTTGAAAATAATGTTTCAGTAGGTTGGTGAGCTACTGGCTCAGTGAATAGAATTTCACCCAACCATCACAGATAACTCATTTTATGATTATTAATTAGAATAAGATACATGAAATATTGTACTGAGAAGATCTAGAATGATATAGTTTAAATAACATAAAACGTTAACATTTCATCAAGTAATAACTACAACAATGCTATAAATACAATTAAATAACAAGGAATACCAAAATTTCATTTAAAAGGCAACTGATACAAGTCTAAACTCAAATCTTTCTTAATTCCTTAACTTATAAGAAACTCTATGAACCTATATGAATATATTTTATCTTATGCCCTGGTCATATGTAGTGTACTCTACGTATGAAGACTAGTAGCGAACTACAATCCCACCGTACAAGACTTAGTCGACACCCCAGGATAGCTAAGTCTGACTACTCTCCTGGTCTACAACAAGGAAACTGGCTCTCTGGCCTCGGCACTCCTATGGTGTCATAAACTAGTCTCCTCCTCTAACCTGAGCACACAGACAGAGAGTCAAGTCATACCACCAAGACTTCTGGTTAGTGTTGGACATGCTTTTCTATACTCCAGAGCCACCAGGACTTTTGGTTAATGTTGGACACTGTAAACTATAATTTAAGGAGACTTCCACTAGGGATTCGTCCCCCGTACCACCTATTGGTACGTTCCGACCCCCGTATACTGGACGCACCTCCAGGGTAGGTCGTTTCACCCCTAAGGTACATACCTCACATAGGGGTTCTACGGTATCAGGGCCCTTAAGTCTAATATTTTATTATTTCCTAGAAAACTCTTACTATGTTGAACCTTTTTCTTACTTATACTCTACTCTGGTATTTCTATGGCATCTCGTCTATTTAATTGCAGTTCAAATCACAACATGAATCTCATTCTAGAACTGATAGAACAATATACTCAAAATCATTATAATTTACTGAGTAATCCATATACCATGCATGCAGGCAGATTGAAATTTCTTAAATTAACTAAATTCTTATCCCCATGAAATTTATTGAGAAATTAACATTTATATGCATTCAGGCGGACTAAAATTCTTAAATAAATAGAAATCACTTGGCACATATACGTTGAAATCATACAAATGATCATTGTAACATGCTAACAAGAGTTATTTACTCAATATATATGAAATTGTTGGTACACTTGTAAATTATCTAAAATTCCTCGATAATTGTGCACATCAACCCTAATCCTGGTTTGTGCATCACATAACTCAATTAAGAGTTAATTACTAGACATATGAGCAATCATCATTAAACAACTGTAATTCATCTGTACTTTCTTGGAAAATGTGCACCTCAATCCAAATCTTGAGTTTTGCATCACATAACTTAATTAAGTTGATAATTACTCATCATGTCGTGAATTATTAATATTAATTGAAATTTCAAATAATTTCTTGAGTTGAGCATCTCATCACTCAAATAAGAGTTAAATCATTATCATGGCACAAATTATTATTAATCATCAGGAATTCCTAATAATATCTTTGAGAAGCATGTCAATTTGAGTAAATATTAAATCATTCACATTAAATATGACCTAGAGCGTGCAACTAGGTTTTCTTGAATATTTTTCACATCATCGTTATTTCTTTTTAATCGTGCGTCATTTAATTTATTAAAATCATACAGTCTGGGTTTATACCCAAGCTTTCCCATTTTTGGCGTGTGCTACTGTTTCGACAATTTAACTGAGTAAATTAGGTTTTGTTTGATCGTATAGTTTCACTAATCTAAACCACACACAACATTTAACTAATTAGCATCGTGTAAACATTTTTTTGTCGGTCAAAAAACATGTCACTATAATACCAAAAACTTTACGCATAGAGTACCCCATTACATCACAAGGAGCTAAAAAGCTCGACCAGGAACATATACCCCACGTAGGGGGTATAACACTAGAACTAAAGATAATAGTCACTGAGAAGACTCACACACTAACAAGACTAACTACCAGACAGTCCCACCAGGAGAACGATTTACGACCTACAGATACATGCAATAAGCCCACCCACAAAAAGTAACTACATATTACAAAAAGTCAACCACCTGGTAACCCTACCTGTAACGACATCACTAGCATCAGACCTTCTCAGATCGCAGCACCATCGCAAGCCACCAACAGAGAGCTGCGAGCCTAAGAGATTCGTAACAATCCTATCCTTCTTGGCACGGTACCAACTATCTAATAGAAACACCCATAAGGTGTGGTCCTATGCCAAGAAATCAAAGGATACAACTCACTCCGAAGCCACACAACCAACTGTTGGTGTCCTGCAAGAAACAACAACCAACATCTTGCGAAGAGGCTGCACGCCAATACCTTGGAGGTGTTCCTACATCCAGCAAAGAATGGAGACAGGAAGAAATGCTACCCCAGTAGATCCTTGCTATAGACTAACCCAGGAGCAAGCTCCATTGAGCAAAAGGTCGAACACCTTGAGGGTACTCTACCTCACAGCAATAAGAGTCGGCCACACAAGAGCACGATGCCCATGTTTTCATATGAGCATTCCAATGAGCAATCGGATGGCGCCCAAGCAACTGCATCAAACCGACGACAAACAGGGAACGATCCCAAAGCGAGCTTCCCATACCATGGACAACGGAGCAGCAGGGCCCTGCCGCCTGAGACGAACTGCGCCCACACGTCGAGGACAACAATCGCGAGGCAAGCTGCCCCTATTTTCACATAAGCTAAACAACGAGCATCAGAGAGGGTGACCCCTCACACAGCCAAGTGGAGAGGGCTCCCTCATCTTTGTCGGTTCCCCCCAGGTCCGCAGGCACCATCAAGAAAGAAATGCCACTGGCTGGGCATGGCGAGGCGGAGTCGTATGAGACACAACGCCGCTGATGCTTTAGACAAGGTCAGAAACGTAGTTCGGGGGGAAGGGGCAGGAAGAAAGAGGATGTCGAGGGGCACCCATGCTCTGCCTGCAGAAGCTGATCGGTCGAGAAGAACTCCAAATCCTGGCCAGCAGCACCTCTCCGTCCATCCCTATTAACGGACTGGAGTCGACTATGTCGAAACAGCCGCACACACCCCAGATCTGAGCATCAAGATTCTCGTTACGCCTTCCCCTCCGCCAAACCATGATCTACCTCGGACAAGCAGCCAGCAAGACTCCCTGGTTCGCGTCGTGTAAACGTTAATAATAAAAATGCATAATTTAGAACCGCGGTGTCAGCACTGCCCGACACTTGGGTAAACGCTGATATCTGCAAATAGTACCAATTTCGAAAAAAACGTCTGATTATTGGAGTTATGCTTGCGTTTGGGAGTGAGATTTTACTCACCGCGGTTCAAAACTTCCGAATTCAACTAGAATTGCATCCAGGGGGTTGTCTTCAACCTCAGCCCAATTTGAACCTACTACAATCGAACAGTACCACACACACGGGTTGGAAAAGGAGCTTAGTGGGTTACTGATTGAGAACTAGAAGCTGCAGATTCTTGTTTAGGCCTCTTGGCCGAGCTCAAGGCGGTAGTTTTTGCTGTTCTTCGCACCCAAGACTCCTGCTTCGAACCTGCTACAATCAAGTAGTAGCTTCTTGTGCTCAGGTTGAAGAAAGGAATCGACTAGGTGCCTAAAGCAAGGCTACTGGCTATAGATTTGTGTTGTGGCCTCTTGGGTGAAGTCGATGGCGGCGTTTTGAGCTGCTCCTCGGGCCCAAGGTAGCTCATGGCCGTGCTGCAGCTGTTGGCCGTGGCTCTGCAAGTCGGCGCCCTAGCAGGAGGTTGGAGGCGCAGGTGGTTGGGCAAGGAAGGAGGAAGGAGAAGGGTAGAGAAATGGAGGACGGAGGTGGACGGAGCTCAAGCACTTGCTATATCGCCCAAAAATCACCCTACCCTTACTCCTTGGCTGCGGCCGATCAGACTGATAGATGGGTGCCGCTTAGGCTCCTGTTGGTTTGGTGTAAGTCATGAGTTCCGTGGAACTCATTTTCTGGGAACTCTAGTTCAATTTCTAAAACTTAAGTTTCAATCACTTCGATGTGATTGGTTTGTTGTAAGTGTAAATATAGAAATTATTAAAAATATTATTAATTTTTATTGTATACTATAAATAAGTGAGGATGGAAACGACATAAAAAAATCATATCCGTAAAAAATCATAGCATTCTTAAATCATAATAACCATAACAAGTGGTTATGGTGCAGATGTTGCTCCTTTAAAAATATTTTATTATGGTACAATTATAATCTTAATAAAAATATTATTTTAAAATCACATCACAATATTTTTATTTCACTTTGTGTATACAAAATATTGTAATAATATCTACATTTCACGTGCTTATAAATATAAGTTTTGGAGCATCATTGTTTAACACAATGTAGAATATTAATTTTTACAGTATTTATGTAGGGAGCCTATACTATATTATTCGTTCATGGTTACAGTTAATTATCTTTTTCACATTATATTATTATCATGAAGAATAAAAATATATTACGTAAATCACATTGTTTTCACATGGTGTGTTTCTTTTTCATGATATTTGCATTTTTTTATTTTGTAGATTGTACTAATAATGGTGGTTATAGCATAAAATATTTTACATAGTACGATTATAGTGTATGATATTTTGTCATATTATGTTGTGATTTTAGCAATGAACTATATCCACACTGCTAATATTTCTAGTCATAAATATTATACATATGTCGCTTATAAAAAATGAAGAATATAATTGTATAAGAAATATTATTAGTTGTCCCAAAACTCATTTTCCACTCTTTTTAAAAGGGAACTCAAGAATTGTGTTTTGTATGTAAGTCTGTAACTCATCGGAAGTCACTGAACTCAAGTTCCAACACTTACTTTAAACCAATCATGAAAAACTACTCAAGGAACTCCAGTTCATATATTTTTCGGACCAGTTATAGCAAACCAATTGGAGCCTTAAAGCAGTTCTTAGGAAATCAATCGTGAAGAAGATAAGGGAAAGAAAGGTTAAAAGCAAATAAAATGGAAAAATTGCAACTTAGGTCCCTAGGTCTTGGAAACGCCATAACTCTCACCTCGATTGTCTGATTTGGATGATTCTTTTTGCAACATTTCAAGTGCGAGATCTTCTATAACCTCAAGGCATGAAATCATCCTAATTAGACTGTAACATTAGATCAAAGCACTAATTGCATCTATGAGTACTTAACTTATCTTAATTAACTTAATTAACTTATTAATGTTGTGATTATCATACTTACTAGTTAATTTTAGTGTGGGCCATAACACTACCTTTTCCAATAATTTCTATATTGTCCTGGTAAAAATAAGACAAAAGTTGCACATAAAGATAAGTCAAAAGTTATATCTAAGATTTTTCTCGAAAAGAAAATGAAAAAAGGAAGTGTTCTATTTTAGAATATTCAACTAGGCATTTATGAAAAATAGCTTATTTATGGTAGAATTGAAGGACAATTACACTTTTGGTTTGAAAGATGGTTTCTTTGTAGAAAGCCTTGAACTGGGTGAATGTGGGTAAAAAGGGGTGGATAAAATGAAAAATGTAGAAAAATGCGGAGAAAAAGTATATATGAAAATTGGGTAGATTGTGGAACAAATTTCACCAATAGCCAGAGAATAAACATTAATCATGATTTTTTGTTGAGTGAGAAAAAATGAGGTGTCATCACATACCCTTTTAGGATATAGATTGTATAAGGATTGGTTTCCCCTTGACTTCAAGTTCACGTTACTAATAGATAATAAATGGATTGTTGTAGAGAACATGTTCTAAGATAGCATCCAATGTTCAATATATTAAATTAGTGATCTAATATCATATTCATGAGCTTTATGTCTAATATCATATCAACACTAGTACAATATTGGTCTCTTGGGTCGGTTTTTTGAAGCCTGCATCATCACTTTTTAAGCGACGCCTAGGTGGGCGTCGCTACAGTACTTGCGACGCTATAGAGGTAGAAAAACCGACCCTAGAGAGGTACAAAAACCGACCCTAGAGGGAAAAAAAACCGACCCAAGAGAGGTATAAAACCGACCCAAGAGAGGTAAAAAACCGACCCAAAAGAGGTAAAAAAACCGACACTAGAAGTCTTCAAATAGTTGTAGAATTTTGGGATGAAACTACTGGGTCGGTTTTTGTGTGTAACTGACCCAACAAGTATCTGTTGGGTCAGTTTTTCTCCATAAGCGGCCCTAGAAGTCTTTAAATAGCTGTAGATGAACCTACTGGGTCGGTTTTTGTGTATAACCGACCCAAGAAGTGCCTATTAGGTCAGTTTTTCTCCATAAGCGACCCTAGAAGTCTTCAAGTAGCTATAGAATTTTGGGATGAACCTACTGGGTCGGTTTTTGTGTATAACCGACCCAAGAAGTGTCTATTGGTTCGATTTTTCTCCATAAGCGACCCTAGAAGTCTTCAAGTAGCTGTAGAATTTTGGGATGAACCTACTGGGTCGGTTTTTGTGTGTAACCGACCTAAGAAGTGTTTATTGGGTCGGTTTTTCTCCATAAGCGACCGTAGAAGTCTTCAAATAGCTGTAGAATTTTGGGATGAACCTATTGGGTCAGTTTTGTGTATAACCGACCCAAGAAGTCTATAGGGACAGTTTTCTTAAATAACCGACCCGAAAAGTTACATTTTTTTTAAAGAAAAATTCTACAGAACCAGAAATCTTCAGTACAGCAACCTGCAAAACAGAATTGCTTTACGCAATTCAAAACCTACAATAGAAATAGACTTGCAAATGCAATGATGCAAGCCAAAAATGCATTCCAAACCCATTTTCAAACTTTTATGTCCAATCCTTTTTTATTTGATGTAAATCTCCAAACCACACATTCATAACAACAATTATTCACATATATTGAGTTGGGACATCTTCATACACAACACTTACTAACATTCTTGCAAGTCTAAGATAGATTCATTCAAATGAGACATATAGCACATACTAACATTCATACACATATCACATACTAACTACAATGATAGATTGCAAGTTTAAAAGTGATATTAAATTTAATGTCATACTACAAAAAGTAAATTTTGATAGAGTTTCAAATCTACATACACAAATGAAGTTATGAATTCAATCCAATGCTATAGTAACTTCATTAAGAAAAGCATCTGACCATTCTTCTCGAAATTCATTTAACCCATCAAGTGAGTAAGGATGAGTTGTAAAGTTCTGCAAAAGAAAGCACATGCTCATATATATTTTATAAAATGATGCAAATCTCATTTGTAAATTTATGATGTTATTCTTTATTAATTACCTTATCTATACTCTGAATGTCTAGTGATGCTTCTTTCAAAATAGTTTGCATATACTTCATTATGTAGTAGCCACAAGCCCAATCATTATTTTGTATATGACACTACAAATAAAGAATTATAACTTAATATTAGTAAACTACTACAAACAGAGTTGTACAAATAAAGAAATAAGACTATAAGAGAGTTAACATATAAAATTTGACATTAATACATTACTGTAAGAGTTGTACATATACGACTAAGAAGTCAAAGTAGTTACCTTGACATTTTTCAAAGTCAGTGTCTTTAATTTTGTGGGTATTATTCCTCCACCTTCACGATAAGCCTTTATACCCCTATCAATCAATTTGATTACGATAGTTGTCAAAATAGAAATTCTAAGTATAAATATCATGTTGAAGCATAACAATTGATGTTATAGAAACTAAATTTATGCTTACTCCATAGTTGGCAATCTCAGTTTGTGACCCCTTGTTGTTTTTCCCATTGGGTCAAGATAATAGAAAGTCATCAATTTTGGGACAACCACCACTAGTTCCCAATGTCTAGATCTGAGTAAATTTATATTGAAAACAAAAATTATAATTATAATTTAGTCAATATTAGAATTCTATTGAATTATAATACTTACTGGACGTTAAAAGGAATTAGAATAATTTCCTTTCCCACACTACCAAAATATTTGAATGCAGTACTGAAGTACTCATTCACATCATCCATTTGTGTCTGCACTTGACTAGTAACTGAAGGAACTAAGAATCCAACATTCTTTATATCAAAGTGTGTCATCTCAGTATATAAATGGCTATAAAACATTTGTGAAAATTTGATATGTTACAAATAAGCTAAAAATATATATTCAAGTAATATATATTGATTAATTCTTACCTTATCCATACTTCTAATATCGAAGTATTTAGCCAATCATACCGGAACAACTCTATAATATCATCAAGAAAAATAAAATTCTCAAAGTCCCTCCCAACTGCATCTTCTGTTAAATTGACCACCATATGTGATCATGGGCTTTGGTTGGCTAAGTATCGAGCCAAACATTTACTTTTATTTCACAATTCATCGAATGTGGCTTCTAGAATGAAAGAAGGCTTGGGCATAGGAGGACGGCTACTAGGATTTTTACTTTTTGGTTTAAAAACTTGTTAATTAAATACATACTTATATTAAACGAGTTCATATATGTAGCTAGTCAAATATAAAAAACATGTAGATATACCTTGTCAATGATAACCAAGTGTCTAGGCCATCCCACCATAGTACCCTCTGCTTCATCAACTGTACCATATTCAGAAGAAGGTATGGGTAGTGGTTTGTCCCCCATTCCGTCATACACAAGATGGATGGACACACGACAAATGTCATCAGAAACTGATTGACAATGCAATGTACCACCGATGTTGTATACCTTACCCGTTGCCACAACATTGTACTCTGGAACCTCCACTGCAAGTTTACAGTTCATACCAACCTAGTTGAAATAATATAAGTTATATACAAAGCGGTAAACCAGATACCTACTATATTATATATATCATATTAACATATATAGAACAAACTTACTGCAGATTATTGTGGTGGTTCATTGGGAGTGCTCCCATGACCTTCTACAATTGGAGTATGAGCTTGTACCTCATCATCTAAGAGACGCACGGTTTGAGGAGGTTGAATAGGCTAAAATGAAGACAATATCTGTTGCACTTTCTGTGATACTAATGCTTCAACCTCGTCATGTGTAACTGTACGACCTCTTCTAGATTCTGAAGGCCCATAATAAGTCTTGAATCCTATGCCAGCTCCTAATCCCCTAACACAGCCAGGATGCTCTTTCATACCAAGAGCAACTGATAGTTCATCCATGCGTCCAATTGGTATGAACTTTCCTTATTTTCTTTGCTCATAGAGATCATCCTATTCATATTTAATGAAAATATTAAATCACAAACAATTAGAGATCATCCTATTTAACCTCACTAGTAATTGTATAATGTATGTTTAGTTTTCAATAAAATTTCAGTAGCATTTCCCCTTAGTTATCCAAGTACATCAATGTAAATGGCAAATAACCACTCACATATGTACCCAGAGAACAAATGAGGAAATATTACTAAAAAATTTATTCAAAACTAAACATACATTATACAACTACATCCTAAGTGAGATTAAATATCCAAAAATAGTCCCATATCAGGGACTATCCAAAATTTACTCCTAATGAATAAATTTTGAACGGGTTTCTAAGTTTATATATAAATGTATTTGTCATATTTATGCATAGGAGGTCTCATCTATAAACCCTAAAGTGTCAATCTAAAACTAAACAATGTCTACCCTTATATTTTTAGATTGTATACAATGATTAATTACATATGTGATTGATAATAAAATGTATATATAAAAAGAATACATGTTTTTATTATTGGTTGGTTTACTAGATAAACATTCATTTATAAGTACTGAAATGAATAATCAATTAGGTGCTCTTAACAGAAATAAATAGAATGGCGTAAATTAAACATCAAGCAGGATCTTTCATAATAGATAACAGTAAATCAAGACTCAAATGCAAAAGACAGCCAACACGACCAGTGTACCTAGCACGGCCGTGGTACAACTCAAATGCAAAAGACAGCCAACACGACCAGTGTACCTAGCACGGCCATGCAACACTGACATTTCAACTTAGTCGTGCAAAAGACACCAACACGGCCGTGCTACACCCAACATATGGAAGAGAACAAACATAGCAGTGCAAAGGACAACATAGAGCTTGAAATGGGAAATGGAAAATCTTACCTGTTAGGCGTGAGCGTGGAGGAAAAACTTTTTGTTTGCCGTTATCAACACGGTCGGGCCACGCGAGAGAAGGTGTGTCGGCGGCGTGCGACTTTTGGAGAAGCAATAGCGACCTTGGTGGCGAGCTGGTCTATGGCAACGACGACGAGATCTTGGCGGTGAGCTGGTGAGCTTCGGCAACAGCGGCGAGCTGGTGAGATATGACCCGGTGAGACCTTGGCGGCGAGTTAGCGAGCAACAACGGTGGTGACGACCCGAACGGCAAGCTGGTGATCGAGCGGCGAGTGACGAATGGCACGCTGGTGGCGGCGAATCTTTGGTGGCGTCGACCTTGGCGTCGGCGAGTGTGAGTGATAGTGAGAACGAGAGTCGACAGTGAGGCTAGGAGAGAGAGTGCGAGAGTGGGGAGTGTGCGTTAGTGAGAGTGCGAGTGAGAGATTAAGGGTTTTAAGACTTCTTGAGTCGGTTAAGTAAAAAACCGACCCAACAGGTCTCTGCGGGCGGTTATCTCAAACAACCGACCCGAGAAGGTCTTTGCGCGACACTTCTAGGGATGGTTCTTTAAAAAACCAATATGAAAGGCTGGACTTCTAGGGATGGTTCTTTAAAAAACCAATATGAAAGGCTGGACTTCTAGGGACGGTTGTCTCAGAAAACTGACCCGAAAGGGTCTTTGTGCAGAGACCTCTAGGGGCGGCTAAGAAGGAAAACCGACCCGAGAGAGTGCTCGCGGAAGCTTATAGGGACGGTTAAAGAGAATAACCGACCCAAGAGGGTATAGATCGACATGCGAAAGGCAAAAATTAATTCTTTTTCTCCGCGGGAAGCATGTCGGGTCGGTTTTTATATAAAACGGATGCTATATTTATGCATGCCACAAATTTGATGATTTTGCGGGTCTTTTTCTAGCGTCGATTAACCTTAAAAAACTGACCCAATAGCTAAAAGCGGTACCCGAATTTTTTCTAATGACTTGTTGCTTCGGTTTTAGCTTATTCGGTCAGTTTTTCTAATATAAGTGACGCTAACGGAAGCGATGTTAGAGACCGAAAATGTACTAGTGCAAATATGCAATATGAGTGATCTATTCAAAGAATAGACAAAAATCAATTAAAATCAATCCAAAAATTCATAAATAAACAAGCTTGATAACAATCAAATGAAGTAAGAGTAATGGGACTACTACTTACTCCCCAACAAGGAAATTACTCCCTCATATTCATGGGAAAAGAACAAATACAAGGATTCGAATGAATATTTATGTCATAGAAGATAGAGTTAAGGTACGTAATCTCTGGAAACAAATCTTTGCTTATGCAACAACATGTCTATTGATCTCCACAAGGAAGTCAACATTTAACTCTCCCTTCACTCCATGCTCCCAAATATAGGTTAGAACATAAGTTAATCAATTCTTGGATTGTGGGAAAGAACAGTGTTGTGGAGGAGAAGAGTGGCTAACTTAATTATAACCTTGTGACATAGATAACACCAAGGGGTGGATTGCAAGGAGTCGGAACCCTTTTGAACATGGTGGTTGGCTTATATTTAGTGTAAAATATGGGAGGCATTAGGTTTGGCTACCTGTATTATGAAGATCCACGATAAGTCAAGTATTAAATTCTCAATAACCAAGCAGAATGGGTTGGGTCCTTTTTGCATATTAAATGTCTTGATTTGGTGGAATATTAATTATTGCCTCACTTGCTTTGTGCCTGCTCAAACTAGCTTAAAAATATTATGTAATTTGTTTGCCTCAATAGAAAATTGAGAATAAAATTATATTAGATCTAATTTAATTAGCATCTATTGTGACTACTTAACTTCCTTGACTTTTTGCATCTAGTATTTATTAAAGGCTTGATTGACTGATTAATATACTATCCTTGACTACTTTTTTATATATTTTCATTTGGGTGACTGGAGGTCCAATATTAAACTGAAGCCATTAGTAAATATAGTAGTTGCATAGGTAATTGTATTATGCTTCCAACCTAACTTACATATTCTGATTCTGATATTATATATGGGATCTATATCCATTTTAGTGTTGATCTATCAAATGCTCCTAGATTTCCCAGTGATGTTTTTTCTTGAACAGGTTGACTGACTTGATAATGAGTCCACAGAGAGTCATTCCACTGGTATTAAATGTTCCTTGATTTCCTAGTGATGTTTTTTCTTGAACTGGTTGACCGACTTGATAATGGGTCCACATTGAGTCATTTCATTGGCATATATATGTGCACATTTATCTTGTATATAATTGAATTTTTTATCCAATGGTTTTTTAATCACTCAAAATTGAGTTTGCATGCAAAAGTTAGAGCCATTTAGTTAAACAAATATATTTTAATGATCCTTACTCCAATTGTCAGAGGCAAAGTGTGAGGATATGTAATATTTAGTCATTTTCTTTTTCCTTTTACATGGATGAACAATTGCTTCTTTTCCTTCTTGCATAGCGATATAAATAAAATAAAAAATGAATGAAATATCAAATAAATTACATAAATTACTAAACACCTAAAATAAGTGAAATAGAAAAAATAAATCCAATAGAAACATTCAAAACTAATTATTAAAATTCAACTAAATACATTGTGATTAGACAAACATGACACCCCCTCCTATATTTCCTTCCTTTTATCCATACCCCCCTTCATCTAATAGTGGTTTGCCATTAAAATTAAAGTAAAAAAGTTCTCTCCATACAAAAAAATGATCCTAGGTTATTGAAAAGCAGAAAATATAAATGAAAACCAAAATAAACTATTATCTAGGTGAATAAAGACTGCACAATTTCCTTTTATATCCTTGTAATCCATTTTCTACCTAGTATTACACAACATGATCCATTATGCTATAGTATATGATAGTGCTCATGATCTTGATTTTGAGTGTCCTCAATTTTCTGTTAAACTCATAGATGTTAGTGATATCAAAATGTTTTGCTTAGAGGGATGATGTTGTGAAGACAACTTGGGCAAAGGGTCATGGATACTTGTGTTCCATGATATCATGAGGTTGTCTATCTTGGCCATATTAGATCTAGGGAGAAAATTATATGTTGAGTTATGATAAAAAATGCAATGAGCGAGAGTAGGCTATAGTTCTTGTGTTTTATTTTTTGCATTACTCGAGGATGAGAAATGTGTAACCTTTAAGTGTTTCAAAAAAAGTATTCATCTATTTATTTACACATCACAACTTAGGATTTTTCATGCTTTATAGAATTTTATTTTCATTTTCCATTCATTTATGTTTCTACATAGAATTTCTTTCATTAGTTATACTCTATAGTTTTCCAGTGCAAGAACCCACAACTGATGAGTAAGATGGAATGTCACTACCAATTAGGCATACTCCCCTATGTGGTGCTCCCAATATGGTCCCAAAAATAAAAAAAATGTATTAAGTGGGGTTCAAAGCACTACTAAAGATGGAAGATGATCATCTACTAAGAAAGAGTGGTTAGACGATCGTATGGACCCCCTGGATGGTCACATATCCCCTGAAAAATTGAAAAAATTCCTAGGCCTTTGCCAATATTCTATAATCTCCAGATGTCTAGGTATATTTTTATGGGATTGACACTTCTTGTAAATACTAGCTTATTTGAGTGTCTAGATACTCTAGGTGGTCATAGAGGTTCATGAATCCCTCAACACTAAGTAAAAATTGAAGTGGATGAATGGATATCCTTCTAGTTTCCTACGTACATAATTTGAAGAAGCCTGAATTCGATATGCCACCTTAGACAATCACATAACCCTTCTAGCTGTTTCTTTACCTTAACCAAGGAGGAAGAATCATCTATTAGAAGATATCCCTAACTAGTATGACACTACTTCTGATCTAGTAGCCTGCATGAATATATATATATATATATATATATATATATATATATATATATAAAGAGTTTTATTTGAACAGATTGCTAAGGGGTCCGCTGCTCTCTCTCTCTAGGGTTCGGCAACTCCTCCTTCTCTCTACCATCCCGGCGGCTACCGCTGGGGGGAGGGAGCGCCTCCTTGGTGCTTTCCTCCCCCCGGCCCCCAACAGCTTGATGGTGATTACTTGGAGTCGCAGGCAGAAGCTTTGGCGCAGCTCTGGACTCTCCACGGCAGCGGGTGAGGAGGGACGGGTAGCGCCGCTGGAGAAGGATGGATCTATGGTTCAGGAAATCGACCTAGTCGACTCCTTCTCGCCCATGAGTGGCAGAGGGAGAGGAGTGGTGCCTTCTTTCCTGAGATCTAGCGAGCTGCTCCATCACCGCAGGGTAGGGGTCCTCGCCTCCACTCCTGCTCCCTCCCACCCGGTTTCTGTGCTGAGTACTGGCTCAGGGCCACAACGGCTTCTTCCTTGACTCCTTCTCGCCCTGTTTAGACTGATGGTTGGGCTTGGCGCTGGGTGGGCTCCTTGTGACCCAATCCCTGGTGCTCCTTGGCTATGGCGGGTTCCTGTCCGGGCCCCCTGGCTTGCTCGGGATTGCAGCTTCACCTATGCGGTGATGGCGGCGCCCCCTCCTTAGCAGCTCAGGCTGCGTGAGGGGCTGATTCTCTTAGTGCGTGGAGTTGGATGCTGCTCCTGTATGGACTCGTTGCTGCTCGGAGGGGTTCTGCTCTGGCTTTCACAGACGTGCTCTAGTCCTGCCCCTGAAGCTTCTGCCTCGGGTGGAGGCCTGGCAGATGGAGGCACCATTCGCGTTTGCTGGATGGGGTCTTTGTATCCGGTTCCTTCTCTGCTGATGGATGTCCTTTGGCCATATGGCGATGTGCGGGTTGGGTCAAGGGGCAGGTCTCTTCTCCTTCCAGGTTCTCCTATGCAGCATGAAGGAACACCTTCGTGGTGTTTGATAAAATGCTACTGACAGATAGTAGCATGAGATCTGTAGACATCCTCTGCTGATGTTTGGTT
Organism: Alisma plantago-aquatica; assembly: GCA_963693085.1. Lineage (NCBI taxonomy): Eukaryota > Viridiplantae > Streptophyta > Magnoliopsida > Alismatales > Alismataceae > Alisma > Alisma plantago-aquatica. The sequence goes on along the minus strand of OY856412.1, from coordinate 875,774,298 downwards.
GAACACCTGCAAGATGTTCAGGAAGTGGCAAGGAAGAAAGAGTTGGGGCTGAGATTAGTTGAGCTGCTTGGTCTTTCTATTCTTTTGTGTTGCTGGTCTCGGGCTCTGTTTAAGCAAAGATCAATTGATCTCTTGGTGTTGGTGTCAGAGGTTCACTTTGCTCTCTGTTTAGCTGATCAGTCCACACAACTTTCAGAGGGATGATTTTACTGCCAGTGTGCGAGTGATTAGTTAGCAGGGACTTTCTGTTCTAAAGAACCAGCATTTTGGAGATTTTCTTGGTGTTTTGCTTTGTAGGCCGGAGAATGTATGATCTAGATGATAGAAGGAATTTTTCCTTGTTTCACACCCTCTTGTAGTTTCAGGTTGCTGAAGGTTTGATTCGACTGCCCATGCCTCACAATTTCTGAAGGATGTGCATACTGTCAGTGTTGGCCTGAGTAGTTGGGATTGGTCTTGTGCTAATTCTGTTAGCTGCCGGAGCTGTTTTGTAGGGTTTTTCCCCCTCTTTTCTTCTAGATAGTAGGCTGCTTTAGTAGCTTTTTTTGTTTCAGTCTTATGCTTTTATAGTTTTCGGATGTTCTCATCCAGGTCTGTAATGGGGGCACAAATATCTTTGTACCCAAAGTTTTGGGCATCATCTTCTTTAGTAACAGGATTTTTTACCGATCAAATATATATATATATATATACACACACACACAAACACACACACACAGTAAAAGGCTAGATTATCACTTTTCCTTGTTAATTGGATGACTAGTAGCACACATATTTTAGATGTGGCTGTTGACCCAACTTCTAGAGTGGTTCACATCACTTATAATTTTTCTAGGTCTTATAATAAAGACCATTCACATCTAGAAAATTGATCAAACCATGTTCATCATTAGATGACTCACTAATAACTTAAGAAGTCTCATACAGAGTCATTCTCCATGGAAAAATTATTAAAAGATTTGAACTTTTAATCAGAGGGTACCTTCAAACACCACAAACCACCAACTTCATGTCTCTCAATTATTCATGACATTCTTCTACTTCTCTTTCTATTTTTACTTCCTTACCATGAATAGGTAGTACTCCTAGTCATAGAGTATTGGAAGTGTCCCTACTATCCTCATATCTTTATACCTCTCTTGATTTGAATGTTTTATGAAATCATTGTTTATAAATTCTCATTTATTATCATTGTCTATGTCAGTTAACCACTCTATATGCATGCTTGGCTATGTTACAAGACATGTGAAATTTACTACAAACCTAGACAATTCTATGTAAGTGTTTTGATAATACCATGGGTATATAGGTTTCAAAGAATTAATACATGATCTTCCACTTATCATGACAGTGATAGGAGAGAAATTCATCTTTTTGACATAATTCTCTACTTAGATTAAATCGAATGAGTTAATCACTTCTTTTTGTGATTCCATACTGATATCATTTATTAGAGAGAGAGAATTTGATAGTGATGTTGAAATCTATTCTATAATTCTTTTATTATTTTACAAAATCAATTCTAGTCCCTATTTATTAGTTTTATTAGATTAGTCCAAACAATTAATTGGCTACTCTTTTTACGTTCTAAAATATCAATTTATCAAATGAATAAAATAATTCTATATTGTTTACCTTTTGAGCTCAATGCTCAAAAATATTGCACTTATATCTTTCATCTAACAAGTACATTGTTATTGTTCCTGACTAATGTTAAAATCAGGGTCTTTGTTGTAGTAAATTTTCTACATAGTAACTTGTGAATTAATATGCACAAAGGAATATTTTTGTATGGTGTGTATCAAGGGTTACATTGGCAGACAAAATTAGGGTTATCGATAACATAAGGGTGTGTACATGAACATTGTATGTTAGGTGCTCAAGGTGATACTTTCAATGTTAGATATGATAGGAGGAAGCAATGAATGTGCAACTAATAGTGGGGATTCTAATGAAGGAGCCATCAAGTTATTTGATTAATTAAAAAAATAATTGACTTCTCTTTCTTATTCTCCAAATATTTATTCATCCAATAAATCCAATAGTTGTTTAAAACTTTGTCTTTTGGATTCGTCCTGTAAGTGTTTCTCTAATATCCCTCCACTTATTATTACATTATTGTTGGTTCTGATTAACATAAAACCTATTATCTTTATTCATGTGAATATTTTAGACATTAAACTACACATATAGCACACATGAGCAATATTTCAATATGATGTCTATAAGGGGTACATATAGACACAAAAAATAGGGTTATTGTTTATATGAAGGTGTTTACACAATCCCTGGGTGTAAGGAGCTAAATAGGACACTTTCACTCTTAGGTTTGATAGGAGCAAGAAATGAATGTGAAACTATTAGTTGGGATTTTAGTGACTGAGCTGCCATGGTTATAGTAAAAATGGATATGTTGCATGACAAACAATTTCTGATCCTTTCCTTTCAGTTCATGAAGCCTAGATATGCATTATGTTAGTATATTATTAGTTGGATAAGGAAATTTGGGTATTTTACTTAGTATTATTATAGATTTAACTATTTGAAGAGATGAAAAAACCAAATAAGTTTTCCAAAGACATTCAGAAAATAGCTAAAATAAGACAAATACATCTCTTAGAGGGAAATAGTGGATATATCCCAAATGTTAGGCAGTTCATGGTGAAAAGGAAAGCCCACATAGAATTCCCCTTAGATTACATGGGGCTCAACCTAATTGCAGTCAAGGAAACACCATTTGGTTCTAGAACAAGGTAATTCAAAAGTAGTAGAGGAGGAACGTTACATGGATTGTTGGTAGGGCTGGGAATCTTTAACTTGACATGACCCAACAATGTGCAATTTGTTCCAAACCTAATTTCTTTCATTTGTGAGCATTTGTGGTTGCATGAGATCTGAATAGGCCAGACCTAACCCAAAACACCATGAAATTAAAAAAAAACATTAATTTCATTTTAGCATTCAATTTCAAGAAATCTGAACATCTTGATCCAAAATCAACCCGGTATGTCCCAATTTCCAACCCTAATTTTTTGGGTCATTTCACACTAAAAATAGATGGACGTTTATTAACTACTAATCAGTAATTAAGTATCAAAATTATATTATTATCATTTGTTCATTATTATCATACAAAACTTTTTTGGCACTCAATATTGTGGGGTTCTTCTTACTAACTAAAATAAATAATTAAGAATCATGATAAACATCTAAGACATTTCATGATAAACCCATCCCTTTTTAGAAAATTTCTTTTACCTTCAGAATTATAGGAAATTGTAATACACCCATTTTTGTAACATGTTGAGGAAATGCTCTAACTCATGGCATTTTTAATTTACCACAATGACACCACTCACAAAAGTTCTTATCTCTATTTTCAATTTGCTTTTATCGAGTTCATGTATTCTACCTGCACCCCACCATAATGCCAATGAGTCATTCAATTTACTCAAGATGGGTCAGGTTGCATGTTCATTAGCACAAATCTCACATAATTAATTTCACTATTGTGAATGTAAATAGAACCAACTCATCTATCCAAAACCAAATCTTAAAGATAATGGTAATTTTTGATACATTATTCTTAAACCATGTCTCTTTTGTCATGCGGTGTAGTTTACTGCATTTTCTTCGTGTTATGAACATAATTTTAGCTCTAGAAAATATTTTTGATAATACAGTTGCATTGTGCATTATTACTACAACACAAATGCAAGCTTGACTAGAGTTCTCTAAATTTATTTGAACTCATATATCTAGTCCTCTCCCACTAAGAAAAAATAGAGTTTTTTTTGTAATAAGTTAATCAAAGTTTCTTCTATGCCTGGAAGTTGGTGACAATATTGACTTCCGGTCAATTTCAGTTGACAAACCGAGTTATATATTATAAATAAAGTTGTTGATCGGTATATGCTATGAGTTATTATAATTCTAACATTAACATCAAATTCTATAAAATATTAAAATCATCATAAAATATCCTGCAACAACAAGAAATGAATAATTTATTTTTCAATTTAGTGTTCATCTAATTATTATATAAAAGCAACAGATTTTGAGTACTAGTATTTTTCTGAAATAGATATATTAATTTCTTATGGCTCTAGGTTTAGCATTTCACAAAATTCAAGTCTAGGACTGATTTTGTTGGTCTCTTCTACATACGTGTATGTTCAACCTATGACCTTTCGAGAAACAAAATTTTGGAAATGGATGCACGATATCTACATGGTTGCCATCCTTGCATGTAGTAAATAATTTTGTGTGAACGAGTTTGTTGAGATTTTAGTCAATTCGGTAAGAGACACACAACCAGTGGCGGAGGGAAATAGAGGCACGGGGTGGCACAAGCCTTACCCCAAATTTTGAATTGCTTATTAATCTTACACATATAAACCACCTATATACTTACATTTGAAAGGAAAACAACTTTTGTGCCCTTCATAAATCATTGTGCAAGCTACTGAATGGTTCGATGCCCCCCAAGACTGAGATTTTGGCTCTGCTTCTGCACACAATCATAGTTTAATTGAAAATATGATCCAACCATATCGTGCCTATATGGAGATGATTCATTGACATCTTTGTGGGCGAGCGAGTAGGATAAACATAACCGAACAAAATTAAAGTTACATAGTTGACGTGGTTGAGCTCAATGAAAATTGAAATGAACGTTAGCTTTTTGAGCCTGGGCTATAGAAGAGAGGGCCTATTTGGATTTTTGAAAACATGGGGCTTTATAGTATTTTTTAAAAGAGGGGTGGATATGGAAAAAGAACTGTGTGGGTTGATCCATCACTCTACAAACTATTTCTTGTATTCACTATTAATAGATTGAGGATTATGGAAGGAAGCATCTAGCTTGTCCTCGGCCACCATTGCCACCATTTTGTAATCAGCATGGTCGGAAATTACTAGTTGTTTCCTGAAAAAAATGTGGTACATATAAGATGACCATTCAGTATTGACATGCATGTGTAAAAGCATTGTCTTTGTCTTGTTTAGCCAAGAAACTGATCTACGACGTCATCTTAGAGAACTTCTACCTTCTCTATGAATATTCTTTAGAAAATGTGTGCATCCCATAATAATGTTTCTTATGTATTATTGTTGCATTGTGACATCTTGCACTCAAGCTAGGACTTATAGAACATACAAAGAAACACATGGATCTCAAACTATGTTGTTTTGTTTGGTATGGAGCAGCTATGCTTCATTGATTTCTTTTCCTTAATGTGTGGTTTAAATGTCGACTGAAAGGTGTTTAAACTATAGAATGTATTTAGTACGGTAACATGGTAACTAATAGAGATAAGTGGAAGCAGTTCCAATCGTAGTATCATATGTTATTGAGAATATGGTCTTTTTCTTAAAAATTAGAAAAAGCATTGGGACATGGCTTGCTTACATGCATCTGGAGATGATATTAAAAGAAATTGAGTATAAAGTTGACAGCAGCCTTCATGTTGTTAGTGCTACGTGCAAACTGACATTTTTTCTTTCACAGACTTGTCCCTCGTGATGGGTTGCTGAATACAAGCAAGTTTTACCTTGATTGATCTATGGCAGCGAAAGGGTGCCAGATGAGAGCTTGATAGTCTGCTTCGGGAGACAACAGGTTAACTGTCCAAAAGCAAAGATCATACGAATTGTATCCAACGGCTCCCTATTTGGAAGCAGTACTATTTTCAGCAGTTGGAGGTCGTTCGGGTGGTACGGGTCAGTTACAAAATCATTCAACTACACTCTATCAAGCACTGTATAAAACAAATGACATTCAAACATCATTCCTGCAAACATGCTTTTAGCCACCAAATATCCTACTCCTGTCACTGGAAGTCTCGTAAGAAATGAAAGAAAGCTATAGGAGGAGTTTAGAGGTGCAGTATCTAGTTGGAAAAGAGCACGCTGCACCTTTTATCTTTGTGTACATGTCAATGTAATTAAAGTTATTTGTTTATACTAAATCTCATTGCCACATGGCATTTATCTTATAGGGCTGTAGGCTATTCCGTATTAACGCGGGATCACTATTCACTAGCGATCCTGTGACAACAAAAGGGCCAAATAGGTATTCATACAGGAATGTCTTATGCGGACTTCAACAAACTCGAAGCCTAACTCTTTTTATTTTTATTCATACACTTGCTATATTTCTCCTCTTTTTGTCTGTATATATGTGTAAAGACAAAAACAATCCAACATTAAATTTGGTTTTGAGTCTACATAGTACAATCTATGAAGGCACTCCTCAAAACCTTACAGTCGATTCCGGCAGGTTGGTCACTAATTTGTACTTGTTATAAGGTCTGAATATATTACGCAATAGGTCCCTAGTTCGATGTCATGTTATCTTCATGTTTATCGTACTCAAGGTCTTCATTCTAGAATTTTGTTTTGTTTGTTTTGTGTAATGTCAAATTGTTATTAAACAAAGCTATAATTACACGGCATGACAAAACATCTCTTTCAAGGAAATGGATAGAAAATAAGGAGATAAGAGATATCATACTACGCTCTCTAAGCTTCGATTAGATACTTGTCGTTGGCGTCAACACTTTTCACCCTTTTCAAAAACTGGACGAATAAGTAGCTGTCGCACCATTCGGAGTGAATAAAACCAGTTCCCACGTACAACTGTGCGCACCCGGAATGACTAATAAGTCCATCATCTAAACCACTTCAATCTGTATCTGAAGACAAAATGTAAAGGAGTCTGAGGGTGGAGGAAGGCGAAGTCGGCACGCATTTAGGATGGAAAATTAGCGATACCCTTTTTTAAATAAATCAACTGGACTCATAGAATTACAATGCCAAAGCTCATCTTGGGTCTATAGTATACGTGTACTAGAGACATCAGGCATCAGCAGCCAGGCAGGTTCATAAGCACACAGTTTTCCACATCATGAACGTGCCGGTTCCTGTGTACACATGGCGGTTGTAGACTGTAAGAGAAGAGTGGTGGAAACCAGCTTGGTGTGGCAGAAGCCTTGTCGTGCGAAGAACTCGTCCATTGTATAATTTGGTAAAAACATGTCATTGGTGTTGACAAAATGGAAAAGTATTTGATTAGTATAAATCATTAACCTTATCAGCCAAAGTTCGCATAGTTAAGAAAGTTTACAGTCACGTGAGATATGAAACACTAGACAATAATGGCGACTTATTCCGCAATTGTGCTGTTTCATACAAAAAATTTGTTATTTTTATCTTGATGACATGCACCTTTTACAATTGACTCGAGAGAGGGTGTGAAGATGGAAGGTACATAATTAAACTGACCACGACAATTACGTTTGGTATGGAAATTACAAGGAATACATCCACTACGCTGACCCTGATGATTGGTCTTAATGTGCCTTTCACAACCCCTACCAAAGACTAATTAGGAAAACAATTCAATTTCTAAATACGAACTCCAGCACTATTCATCAAGTTCAGTCTACTAGTAAACACACCATTGCTCACTAATAAATGATAAGATGAACAGTAAAGTAATGTTTCCTATAAATGAAAACCAGACAAGTTATGGGAAATCCGCTATCTGTGTTTAATTTTGCTGTGTGCAAGGGTCTACCAATCCCATTACAAACTGCAATATAAAATTTATAGTTGTTGCTATAATAAACTCCTCCAGGTGCCGCAAATCTTTGAGAAGTATATCCATTTTAATGGATATCCATCATTTCCCTCCTCCAATCCCTACTTTCACCTTCTCACTCACTTTTTCTATTCATCACCAAATTAATAAGGTGAGTCTTTTCGTAGTAAAAGTGGAAGGGTTGAAGTATTTTCTTTTATATCACATTATTCTATATGAGAGGATTTACACGAAAACTTCAAGCCAAAAAAAACACGATTATACGAGATACAATCCGAGCATGTACGAGAAGAACAAGAACTACCCCAGTCGACGAAGCCAATAACTACCAAGCAAATAACCACAAGAGAACAATGTTGGCGAAGAAGACCGCAAAATTCTATTAAGCACATTCATAAAGATTACAAGGATTGTCGCTCTCTCACAATCTCACGCCCACAATAGAATCTTGTATCCCACTCTTGCTCTCTCTCCCTTTGGCTATCTTTCTGGCTTCCCTCTTTTTGGCCTGCCTCTTTTTTGGCCTACTCACAACACATGACCACTACTCTATTTATAAGCCCCAAAGATAGACCAACCCCGGAATAAGAGTAGGACAAGAGGATACAACTATTCTATTTGGAATAGGATAATGTGAATACAACTCCAACTAAGTAGGAAAGGGAATTGGATAAGGAAATAATATTAGGACTCTAAGTCTACACCAATTAGAACTTTCATATTGTTAAGATAATTCTCATTATCCTAATAGGATAAGAGACAATATTCCAATAATCTCCACCTTGGATCTTATCCACTGAAGTGTGTCTGCTCCTTCAAAATTTTTGCTCATGTTCTTCTTCTATGCTTCCTCCCCCGGAAGCTGCTTTTCGTCACCGGAAGCACTCTACCGTGCACGCCTATGCAGAATGTGTGTCCGAGCATGGCTGCCCGAACCCATCATGTGAGATCTCCTCAAGATGTACAGTTTGATAAACTGCACTGCCTCCACCTGCGGTTGGAACCACATCCTTCACACCTTTGGCCCTCTATGCCATCGGTTTGTACCTTTTCTGAGCTCCACCTGCTCGCTAGTACTGCGTGGTCGGTCTTGTCACGTCTTCCTTCTTCCAACAGTTGACAACTTCGCCTCTTCACCTGTCGGTTTTTGTAGTCGATCTTACAGCCTCGCACCTGACTGCCCCTGGGAGTTGATAACATGTAGCACTTTCAAAGTTCATGACGCTCGCCTCACGTGCCAATGCTTCATCCACACCTCCAATATGTGTAGAACTCCCGTCAACTACTCCTCCTTTGGTTAGAACATCTCCAACCAAGCGATATGCTCCACTCGACCATGTAGCCTTCATGATCACTTGCCCCTTGCATGTGACTTGCACGACTCCTCCTTGCTTTGAAATTTTGCAACCGATGAATTCAAGTGCCCTCTCAGATATTAGATTCCTCTTGAGACCGGGGACATATCGAACCCCCGACAATGTGTGATGTGCTCCATCATGTATACTAAACGTAACTGTTCCAATTCCAGTAATTTGGTAGAGTTTGTCATCTGCCAGTTGAACAGTCCCACGTGCCCGATGCAGAGATCCTTCATCAAATACATCTCTCTTTGGACATATGATGTAGCGAGAGCCTGAATCAAATATCCAACCATTACGAGTACCTGATTCCGTAACAGCTAGTGCCTCTAAATATTCTTCCACGGATGAGCAAACTCCACTTTTCAATTCTTTCAACTTTGGACAATCTTTTAATATGTGACCCTCCTTGTCACATATATAGCATGTGCGTCTTCCCTTGTCTTTCCGATTCTTCTTTCTGTGACCCTTGCTTTTATTGGCTTCATATGTAACAACCAAAGCTTGACCACCTGAGAAAGACTCTGAGGGCTTCTTCAAAGACTCTACCTCCAAAAGATATGCAACCGCCTCGTTGAAATTGAGTGTAGTTTTACCAACAAGAATATTCATCACCAGTTACTCCCATGATTGTGGTAGAGATGAAGCTATGAGAACTACCTTGTCGCTCTCACTAAATGTCTCCTCCATGCTAACCAGTTGTGTGACAAGCTTGTTGAAGACATTGAGATGGTCAACGAACCGTGTGCCCTCTTCCATGTACAATTTGTACAATTGCCTTTTTAGCACCCATCTGTTCGTCAGCGACTTCGCCATGTAACTTCTAGGACTTTCCATAATTTCTTCAGTGAGTCTTCATTGATCACATAATACTTTACCTCTGTAGAAAGACTTAGACGAATTGCACTGACCGCTTTGCGCTCCATCATCCTCCAGTCTCCATCTGACATCTTTTTCGGCTTCTCTCCTTCAAGCGCTTCAATTAGTCCTTGTTGTACTAGGACATCTTTCACCGTGCTCTGCCACACACTTAAATTACTTTTTCCATCAAATTTCTCAATATGATGACTCCCCATAGTATTCGTCGATGTCGTCATGCTTTACATGCAACCGTTGCTCACTGTTCGTCTCGCAACAACCTTGCTCTGATACCACTTGAGAGGATTCACGTGGAAACTTCAACTCCAAGAAAACATGATTAAATGAGATACAGTCTGAGCATGCATGAGAAGAACAAGAACGACCCCAGTCGACAAAGCCAATAACTGCCAAGCAAATAACCACAAGAGAACAATGTTGGCGAAGAAGACTGCAAAATTATATTAACCACCTTCAGAAAGATTACAAGGATTGTCGCTCTCTCACAATCCCACGCCCATAATAGAATCCCGTATCCCACTCTTGCCCTCTCTCCCTTTGGCTATCTTTTTGACTTCCCTCTTTTGGCCTACCTCTTTTTTGGCCTACTCACAACACATGGCTACTACTCTATTTATAGGCCCCAAAGATAGACCAACCCCAGAATAGGAGTAGGATAAGAGGATACAACTATTCTATTTGGAATAGGATAATGTGAATACAACTCTAACTAAGTAGGAAAAGGAATTGGATAAGGAAATAATATTAGGACTCCAAGTCTACACCAATTAGAACTTTCCTATTTTTAAGATCATTCTCATTATCCTAATAGGATAAGAGACAATATCCCAACACTATAAACAATGTCAGGAGTTTGGAGTTTGCAATGAAATACAAGATATAACATGTTCATATATTGCATATGTCACATAGACACCTCTACCTCAAGGGTGAATCTTAACTTTGGGAGATATGCCAATCGGATAAGGTTTTTGCATGTTGACCAAGAAAAGATAGAAAGAGAGGGACAAAGTGGGGCAAATATAGGGAGAAAGTGCAAGAAAAAGAGTCAATAGTGTGTCATGGTCTATCATTTGTTCAAATAAAAAAGAGTAGAGGAAAGTGAGGAGGGATTTGAAGAAGAATGATATGGGGGAGAGAGGGGGAACTAATGGAGTTATATAGAGAGATGTAGAAACAAAATGTAGATCACAAATAACACAACATAGAATAAAACAAACACATTGTTAAAGATATAACTATAACATAAATAGTGACACATAAAACAAAAGTAAAAATGGTGTATATATGAAAAAACTTATCTACAAATTTTTTTTAATAATTATCAAATGTAATACGTGTGGAAAACAAATTACAAAATTTCGAATACACATTGTTTACAAAGGAGAACTAAACTCAAAAAATCATATACATATAGATGGACTAATAGTATTTCTTACACCATTAATAATCTATCATACTGATTAATATTGATTTTTTCACTCAAATAACTAATTGATGTATTCTCATTCCTTTAGGTTCTTGCATATTAAAAAACTATTCTATATATCAATAAAACAAAAATACAAGAAAACAAAATGCATATGGTAAGATTACAATGAAAATTACATATAAACACACACACACACACACACATATATATACTATAAAAAGAGTGAATATTTTTAGTTAATTACAATACTACAACTAACCAATCAAATTCTCCCATTTTTCGAATACTGCACTCTCCTAGGTTCTCTCACTTTTCTCCTTTTTTTCAAGTATTTTTTCCTATTTCAAACTAAAACTGTCTATTGCCACAACTCTCCTTTATAGCCACCACCTCTCTGTCCCTCTCTCCCCATAACTCGAGTGCCCCCTCTCTCTATCCGTCTCACACACATAGAGCAACTACCTTTTCCCATATTTATCTCTTTTTACGTGTCCCCACTAAACCAACTACCTTCCTTAGGATAGGATTCAACCCTCTACCCTCCCTCCCACGTACTCTACCTCTCCCATATCCTAAGGAGTCGCTCATTCTAACAAACTCTGCTAACGAATCAGTTGGTGTTTCCTCTATATCTTCTACTCTATCGTCCTCCCTCATATCCTCCACTCTACTTGTTACATCCCTCAAAGCCTGATGATGCTGCTGTAAAATCACAACTAGCCTTTGAGAGAAGAAACACATCATGTTCTTTTATTTGCATGTTTTCCATCTCGCTCAAGTCTTTCCTCATCTACTTTCTTCATTCAAGAGAGTAGCAGATTTGGAGAGTAATTGCTATGATAGTTTTATCGTCGACATGTCCATTACTTGTGGTGGCTAGAAGATTGGTTGCTAGTAGATTTGAGTTATTCCCTCTCATGATCCTACTATTCACCACAGTTGTTTCATGTACAATGGTAGGCATGTGCTTCATGTGTTGTCCTATTTCTATATTCATCAACATCTAAGTTGCGGTGAGATCCATTACTTGTTTTGAGTGGTAAACCCTCTCTTTCCGTTCATTGATAGCCGTGTTTGCCAAAGTAACAACAGACAAGCTGTTATTATGCATATATATTTTTGATTGGGAGGAACCATTCTATATATCTACTAGACATGTCCTTTATAATGCAAAGAAATTTACATTAAAAATGACTATAGAGGTACTTAAAGTCCTTTATCAACATTTTGCATATGATTTAATCATTGTTAGGCTTACACTGGTGAGCATATTTTTTTGTATCGCTCACTTCTGACAGACAATAGAGAATTGCTTTGGCTTCTTCTGCTTCTTGAGATAAATCACTATTCAGGACTCTAATTGCAACGTAAGGATATCTCCTTGATAGTTTTTTGGCTACAATACCAATACCAACGTAAGGAAGGCTTCATTTATGTTTATGTTAACCATTGTTTCATCAAGTGCTCCATAGATATTCAGCAGCCTGCAACTGACAGCAAGTTACCATCCAGAGGAACCGATGGGAACAAGAAAGGCGAGTCTTCTACTCTATTGTCCTCCCTCATATCCTCCACTCTACTTGTTACATCCCTCAAAGCCTGATGATGTTGCTGTAAAATCACAACTAACCTTTGAGAGAAGAAACACATCATGTTCTTTTATTTGCATGTTTTCCATCTCACTCAAGTCTTTACTCGTCTACTTTCTTCATTCAGGAGAGTAGCAGATCTGGAAAGAAATTGCTATGATAGTTTTATCGTCGACGCGTCCATTACTTGTGGTGGCTAGAAGATTGGTTGCTAACAGATCTGAGTTATTCCCTCTCATGATCCTACTATTCACCACAGTTGTTTCATCTACTATGGTAGACATGTGCTTCATGTGTTGTCCTATTTCTATATTCATCAACATCCAAGTTACGGTGAGATCCATTACTTGTTTTGAGTGGTAAACCATCTCTTTCCGTTCATTGATAGCCGTATTTGCCAAGGTAACAACAGACAAGCTGTTATTATGCATATATATTTTTTATTGGAAGGAACCATTCTATATATCTACTAGACATGTCCTTTCTAATGCAAAGAAATTAACATTAAAAAATGACTATAGAGGTACTTGAAGTCCTTTATCAACATTTTGCATATGATTTAATCATTGTTAGGCTTACACTGGTGAGCATATTTTTTTGTATCGCTCACTTATGACAGACAATAGAGAATCGCTTTGGCTTCTTCTGCTTCTTGAGATAAATCACTATTCTGGACTCTAACTACAACGTAAGGATATCTCCTTGATAATTTTTTGGCTACGATACCAATATCAACGTAAGGAAGGCTTCATTTATGTTTATGTTAACCATTGTTTCATCAAGTGCTCCATAGATATTCAGTAGCCTGCAACTGACAGCAAGTCACCATCCAGAGGAACCGGCCGGAACAAGAAAGGCGAGGGCATCATTTCCGTTGAGACAGGCAACACCGAGAACTTTCACAACAATAGATACAATGATGAGCGTGACTTCAAGTTAACCTTTCCGTCTCCTGAGTATGCATCTACTATCCATCATGATCTCCGACGAGTCTTATCCCAAAGGTCGCATAGGCCTCAAATGTCAATTGTTCCTTTATTACCAGTCTCAAGCTGTTGAGTCTTCATAGCAACAGTATTAGCAGCCGTCTGTTGCCTCTCCATGACATGATGATGCAGTTACAATAGTCAACAACTACGTAGACCTTAGGATGGCACGTACAAAATATGAACAACTCATGTCGGGTCTCCCGGAGTTGAGCTAACCAGGTCCGGCTTCTTCTTTTCCTCTGACGGTGACCTCCGATAGTTAATTGTCCCTGTGGAGAATATACTAGATGTGAACGTCCGAACTCGAAGGTGATGCCTTCTCGATCCCAAAAGACTCAGAAGGAAGATCAGATATAGTGTTGTCGGTACTATTAGATACACTTCCGACACTTAACTTCCTAGGGCCAGGAACTACAATGGCTCATGCATTATGTTGCTCATGCTCAATCACAAGCCTAACCGGCCGAGCAAGTTGATTGGAGAGATGAATAACAATTCTTAATTTAGTACCCATTGGTATTTTTTCGAAGCTATGCCAACGGACTATATGATGATCTCACTTCTTGAAGTGTGTTATGTGCCAAATGTCAGAACTCACTTGGTGCAGAAGATGTTTATGGGACAGAATGGATGTAACTGGCAAACCATATAGGCATCATGGTAGTGACAATAGTTGTAATAGCCAACTATGATCTTCAGCGTGTCGTCTTGCTAATAGCTAATGGTTGATGATTTCTAAAGTCAAAAAGTGTTATCATCGGTAGGAGGCGACGGTAGACAGGTGGAGTTGAGAAGGTATCACTTTACTGAAAACAACTTTTAGCAAATTTGCACCTATCCAACAATGTTTTTTGAGGTACTATTGCAGACATGAATGTAGTAAGGAGAATGCTACCATCGCGAGTGAAATCTGGTTAGGTAGTTGCGGGACTTTTATTTCATATCTTGTTTTTCTCATTGTTGACCAACTTACAAAAACTTTGTAATATTTATCGTCTTACTACTGAACTCATACTTGACAACTGTGTTTTATTATTCTAATTGAAAGTTGGATTGTTCTAATTTTTGGTCTTTTTTCTCTGTCCCAGATAACAAGAGTAGCAGTTTCCATGAGCAAAAAGTATTATTCTTTAGGCTAGTATATGGTGAGAAATTAATTGGCGAATGACAAAGAGAAGGGGAAGGAAAAGGTGAAAGGAAAACGGACGATGATGGGATGGAAAAATTGCTAAGATGTGTTGTTTTGTAAGTTGTGAATGCCGAACACGATAGGGATGGAAAAAAACTTAAAAATTGTTACATGGGTACGAGGACATGGTTGGAAAATTTCTTTTATAGAAAACCATACGCAAGTATGAATCATATTTATATAAAACTTGTTTGTTTCATATGTCTACATAAATAATGTAGTCTTGAAAGATTTTCTTCATAAGTCATCACACTTTTCTGTGGGACAAAAATATGCCAAACTTTCTTACAAATTCCATGTGAAATATTTTTCCTTTTCTATCATCAAAACAAACAAATAACATTTTTTATTTCCTCATCATTCCCCTCATAATTCACCATATAGCAAACACAACATCACTGTGTAGAGGGCCTAGGGTGTGATTATAATAATCATTTCAAATGTATTGACATTAGATTTTTTTATCATATCTTCTTCTTGCAAGAAGTCCATTTCATCCATTACCAAATTGAGCATTCTTGCTTTTAGGATGATCAAAATGTCAATTTTCCAATATACTTTAATTAGGATTAAGTATTTTTGTCTCACTCGATCTTTAAATTTTTAGTTTCATGAAATTTATGGAGGATGTGTTTTTCAAGTTACATTACAAATGTATTATATTAAACTTAAATTATATTAAAATGATTCTAAGTTTAGATCATTTCTAAATACAACTTTTTAGATGTGTCTTTCCAAATAATGAACAAAACAAAACACCTTGCTTCATGATAAATATATTATGACATCACCAAAATCTTGACTTATCATCAAGCTTTTGTACACGTTGCTTGGATTCAGTCATATATTAATGTTACAGTTGCGAAATTAAATAATGATAAATTAATTGCTATTGTTTTAGTTAGATTCACTCCATGACACACTATCATTATAATACTATGATAGATAAAAATTAGGGTCTTATCTAAAAACAAAAAATATTTGAATTATATCAAATATATAGTTTTACTATATTTGATGAAATAAAATATTTATTGTTATCTTTATAAAATCAAAATAAGTTCATATAATATAAGTTTATCACTTATGAGATGGAACGTGCATGTGCACGTGTCCGTTCACTAATGTGTGTGTGCGTGTGTGTGTGTATATATATATATACACATATATACATGTGTGTGTCTATATATATATAGGCTAAAAGAATTATGTATTTGAATACATGTAGCTTACATGTACCCATATTGTGTGGCAGATCCAAAAATCTACCATAAGGGGGGCTTGATTAGTATGAGTAGTGACAAATATTGACAAATAATACTTGTTTAGAAAAAATTGAAGAGAAATACACCTATTATTATATATCATTGCCTCGAACATATAAAAATAATTTATTTATAAATTATAAAGGATCTAACATAAATGACATGATATAATTCACTATACCAAAGTAGTGTATTTCTTTAGATGTCTATTGTCATAACTAATATATTTTTTAACCATGTCTTTCAGATTAAACAACTGGTCAACAATATAATCATAATTTATGGTGACTTGATTAGTACAATGTATATAATATTAATAATACGTAAGAGTAATACCACACAAAAAAATGAGAACAAACTCACACTTTTTAGTGGAGAGTGAGCATCAGAACATAAAATGACATTGTTTAGTGGATGGTGCAATACTAGAAGAATAAAAAAAATTAACAATCAAA